>CM068742.1:129101006-129578165 GCA_035084275.1 Hydrolagus colliei | reverse complement strand
TGACAACTGGGGTCCTGCTTACTGTCGGTAAACAGAACAACAACAAATAACAAAATTATATTTATAGAGCACCTTTCACATCAAGAGGACGTCGCAAGGTACTGAACTACTGTACCCCGAACTCTTTTACCTCCCCTTCGTGTTTCACCCCTTCCCAAACACTCCCCTCCCAGCTCGGGTCACACGCCTCTTGTTTAGCGCCTTGGGACGTCCTCCCGACGTGAAAGGCGCTATATAAATGTAAATTGTTGTTGTTGTTGTTGAATACAGAAGCCTGTGGAGTGGGGAAACTTGCCCAATGCTTTGCCCTACCGGGAATCATATCCAAGCCTTTCACTTGTGAGGGGAGTGCTCTATCTAACCACTGAGCTACAGGACTGCCAAGAATAGGCACCTGGTATATGCAGCGCACAGAAATATACATATAGACAGAGAAATATACAAACACACAGACATGTACGCACCACACAGACTCCACCATCAAATTATTTATACACTGCAGCGCCTTCACGTTGGAGGAGACTCCAAGATACTGGACAGAGAAGGGTATTGTACCTGAGCTGTGGGTTGGAAACGAGAGGTGTAAGCATGACCGAAAGTACGGTCAAAGAGGAAGGCTTTGAGATGGTCCTTAAAGGAGGCAAGTCAGGGGACAAGGTGGAGGGGCTCTGGGTTGGAGTTCCAGGGGCAGAAAGGCTAAAGCTTCAAGGGATCCAGTGAAGCTGGGTGGATGAAGATAGGGTGGGGTGAACAGACCACAGACCTTGGTGTGGGAGAGGACACGAGCTACAGAGTTCTGAATAATCTACGGTTTGGGGAGTTGGGGTCTAATCCAGACAGGTGGATAGGATTTTGGCTTCCAATATCATGCAAAGGCCAAGCCTCCCAACAATGCAGCACACCCCCAGCATTGAATTGGAGTAAGTCTAGATTGTATAATTTTCAGGACACACACTAACACAACAGAACAATGCACAGCAATAGTGTACACCACAAATATTACATCAAATAGAGGGTAAATGATAGTAACATACCAATCCTGCATAAATATGTTAATAATAGATTGTAAAGAATAAAAATACAATAATATGTACACTTTGTAAACAATGTATTAACATTTATGATTAATTAGTAGATTATGAAACAAAAACACCCTAAATACATTAATAAATAATAAACCAAATTATATCAAAATCTGAGAACATGTTGAATAATAAGAATAAACCATGAAATTCACTTTGAATAGATAACAAATATTCAAATAATAAAAATAGATAAAGCAGACTTTAAATATACAATGAACTTGTATAATAAATCATATGTTAAATAACAGTGTTTACTTTAAATAAAATATTAAATAAGGAAACACAGTAAATCATAATAAAATTATTTTATTGTAATAAATCCAAATACGATACATAGCAAAGAAAACCTACTACTGTCAATATATCTATACAGTACATAACATTAATCCTTGCCCTTGACATAGAGCCTTATTGCGCCGTCAAGACGTCTCAAAGTGCTTCACATTTTGTGGGTGAAACAAGGCAGCCAATAGCACACAGCAGTGTCCCACAAACAACAACAAAATAACAAAATTTACATTTGTATAGTGCCTTTCACATCAGGAGGAATTCCCAAGGCGCTGCACAGTTACTGCTTCAAACCCGAGCTGAGGACGGGGAGGGGGGGGGGTGGGGGGCGGAACAGTAGTTGCCGATGGATCCATCGAAGAGGAGGGTCATGAGACGAGACTTGAAGGAGGCCAGGGAGGGGATGAGGTGAAGGGATTTTGGGATGGAGTTCCAGAGGTTGGGGGTAGAGTGGCTGAAGGCTTGCCCGCCAATGGTTTGGCGGGTGGGTCGGGGAACGTGGAGCAGGCCAGAGCCTGCTGAATAGAGGGGGCAGGCAGGTTGGTAAGGGGATAGGAGGTTACGGATGTAGGGTGGAGCGAGGTTGTGGAGGGCTTTAAATGTGAGGACCAGGATCTTGAATTGGATCTTCTGGATGATGGGGAGCCAATGGAATCAGGAAAGGATGGGGGAGATGGGGTCATGGAGTTTGGAATGGTATAGGACACGGGCCGCAGAATTCGGGATTATCTGCAGCCTGTGGAGGGAGCAATTGGGAAGGCCGACCAGCAAGGCATTTGCATAATCGAGCTGGTATGTAATGAAGGCGTGGATGAGAGTTTCAGTGGCTTTAGGGGTGAGATAATGGCTGAGTCGAGAAATGTTACGGAGGTGGGGAAAGGCAGAGCGAATCATTGTTTGGATGTGAGGGAGGAAAAACAGTTGAGGGTCGAATAAGATACCTAGGTTCCTGACAGGCTTGGTGAGGTTGAGTATCCAACCATGGAGGTTGATGCAGCCAATGCCTGATGCAAGAAGTCGTTGGAACGAACAAAGACAGAGTATCGTCTCTGTCTTGTTGACATTCAACTGTAGAAAGTTAGCTCTCATCCAGGACTTGATGTCTGACAGTTGTGGATTGAGTGCTGACATTTTTCTTTATCGGAATTTTTGTAAATTTATGGTCGTGCCAACGGTATCACGGCTCAGTAACTACTGGAAACTAGGGAACGGCGATTAATCGGTTTTTCGATTAAACCCGATATGATTTTCAGATCGGTATGCCGATATGGTGATTCTAAAAAAACTGTTATATCGAGAGATTCGATTTAAAAATATACATCGATATATTTTTAATATCGTTCCTGGCAATATATCAATATTGTTGGTATTATCAGTGTAATGCAATCTTTTCCAGCTTACCTTGTCGCCGGCATTGCAACCTCCTAGATCTAGAGCATGGAATGCGCGTACATTCGGTGCGCGCGCACAATTAACGGGCGCATACATCCGATGCGCACGCAGACTTTACCGTGTATACTCGACCTGAGTCGTGGCGTCTTAACAAAGTCGCATCGCTGAAAATTGTAGTTTGAAAATTTACCTTTCTCATCATGGGGAAAAGAAGCCCCGTATGGGACTACTTTGAAAACAATGCAGTCAGTAATGGTGTGTATAGATGTACAGTTTGCAAGGTTTTGGTTAAGACATCTGATTCGAGCACGAGCAACCTGCGACATCACATTAAGCAGCACCACCCGCCCAGCACGCTGCCCTCAGAGTGAAATCATTGTCGACAACAGCAGGAAGTCGAACCAGCGCTTCGGAGGGGGAAAGCGACAGGTAGTGGGGCCAGTGCAGCTCAAACAATTCCTGCTTTATTTAAGAGGAGAACATTGTACCAGAGAGGGGACAAAAAGTGGCAAAGTATCACGAACGCTGTCACTTTTTGCATAGCAAAGGAGAGCTTGCCAATGGCGAAGGACATTAATTCAGACTTCAGACTACATAAAAATAAGTGGCATTTTGTGGCTGTCAGTGTTATTTTTGTGTGTGAGAGAGTTAGAAGCCAGATTATCACTGCTTCTATGTGTGTGTCTAGTCAGACACACACATAGAAGCAGTGATATCACTGCTGTGTGTGTCTAGTCAGACACACACAGCAGTGATAATCTGGCTTCCAACTCTAACAGTCAGACTGTCTGTCTCTCTCTTTTCTATTGTAATAGATCTCATTTACATGTGGACATTACATGCTAGTTTCAAGCAAGAAATGGAGGAGAATAAATCTCTAGATTTTGTTTTTGGTGTGTGTGTGTTCTATTTTGTGTTTAGAGATGGAGGGAGAGAAGGAGAGGGGGAAAGTTGGGAGAGAAGGAGAGAGGAAGAGAGGAGAGGGAGGGAGAGAATGAGAGGGGGAAAGGAGGGAGAGAAGGAGCGAGGGGAAAGGAGGGAGAGAAGGAGAGAGGGGAGGGAGGGAGAGAAGGAGAGGGGAAAAGTTGGGAGAGAAGGAGAGAGGAAGAGAGAAGAGGGAGGGAGAGAAGGAGAGGGTGAAAGGAGGGAGAGAAGGAGAGAGGGAAAAGGAGGGAGAGAAGGAGAGAGGAAGAGAGGAGAGGGAGGGAGGGAGAGAAGGAGAGGGGGAAAGGAGGGAGAGAAGGAGCGAGGCGAGGGAGGGAGGGAGAGAAGGAGAGGGGGAAAGTTGGGAGAGAAGGAGAGAGGAAGAGAGAAGAGGGAGGGAGGGAAGGAGAGGGTGAAAGGAGGGAGAGAAGGAGCGAGGGGAAAGGAGGGAGAGGAGAGGAGAGGGAGGGAGGGAGAGAAGGAGAGGGGGAAAGGAGGGAGAGAAGGAGCGAGGGGAAAGGAGGGAGAGAAGGAGAGAGGGGAGGGAGGGAGAGGGGGAAAGTTGGGAGAGAAGGAGAGAGCAAGAGAGGAGAGGGAGGGAGAGAAGGAGAGGGGGAAAGGAGGGAGAGAAGGAGCGGGGGGAAAGGAGGGGGAGAAGGAGAGAGGGGAGGGAGGGAGAGAAGGAGAGAGGGGAGGGAGAGAAGGAGAGAGGGGAGGGAGGGAGGGAGAGAAGGAGAGGGGGAAAGGAGGGAGAGGAGACAGGGAGGAGGGAGAGGAGAGAGGGAGAGTGGAGGGAGAGAAGGAGAGGGGAGAGGAGGGAGAGAAGGAGAGGGGGAGGTAGGGAGCAAACAACATCGTATAATTCAACAGACCTTGACACCAACATTACAAACTTTCTGGACCTAGAGTACGCATTTCGAAATGTGCGTGCACCGCGACTGCGCGCGCATCGTCAGTGCGGACGCACCGTCAATGCGCGCGCACCGCGACTGCATCGAAGTGCGCGCCATCAATGCACGCGCACTTCGAATGCACGCGCATGCGCAGTATAAAAACTCGATAGATCGGTTTAAGCAGGTATGAGCAAACCGATATATCCATATCCGGAAAAATCCCATATCGCCGTTCCCTACTGGAAACAAGGTATTGATTTGCTGTGGACTTGCCTGGACTGGCTCGGGTGTTTGGTAAGACACTTCTTGAAGCCCTATGAAGCTTCAAATGAAGAAAAATTCGATAATGAAAAGTGTACAGTACCTGTATTTAGTTGGTCGACCAAAAAGGTTGGTCTTAGCTGACCCTCCAGTGCAGTACTATGGGTGAGTTTCTTCGTTGGAAGTGCCATCCTTCGGAGGAGATGTTAACTGAGATTCTGACTGCCTGTTTAGATGGATGTTAAAGATCCCATGGTACTTTTCAAAAAGAAAGGAGAGGTTCTCGTTGTGTCCTGGCCAACAAATCCCACAAAATACACAGTCAATCTGTTTTACAGGATACCTTGTGAAGCACTTTAAGATGTCTCAATGGTGTGATAAATCACTATATCATAGGAACAGGAGTGGCCATTCAGCTGTTTGAGCTTGACTGTTCAGCGCCTTGGGACTTCCTCCGGATGTGAAAGGAGCTCTAGAAATTTAATTTTGTTGTCGTTGTTGTTCTGCCATTTAACCAGATCATAGCTGATCTGTACCTCAACTAATCCTTTCAATTCCAATTTCCTGCTTTGTCCCCATATCAATTAATATCCTAACCTACCAAAAATCAAATGCAAAGGGTTATTATAACCCAATTTAGTGTCGGCTTACTCTTTGTCTCTGAATTGTGGGTTTGAACTCAATGTATGCTGACAATCTATTGAACTTCTGGTGGACTTTTGCATTTCATAGATGTCAAACTGGTCTGTCTGCCTGTCCAAGTGAACTTAAAGATCCCCTGAGACTGCACAAAAAGAGAAAAGGAGTTTCCACTGTTATCCTGGCCAATACTCATACAGATAAATTGTATTTGGGAGTTTCTGTGCAAATTGGCTGCCGCATTTACCTACAAATACAATCCCTAAACTCTACACTAATTCCTTATGAAGGACTTTTACATTTCAGTGTTAGATGCTAGATTAAATACAAAGCCTAATTATGTTTTGAGATCAATTATTTCCACTTTAGTCAAATATAGTTCAATTTAAACTGATTACATTTTATTTAAGCATTGGACAAATATAATTTGTGCAAGATGAAACATTTCAAAACAAATATACTATTATATATGCTCAGAAATATTAGAAATTTTCAGAAGTTCTGCAACTTATAAAGATATTATAATATTGTGAGTTTTTTTAGTATGTGGTGTAAATATGTACAGTACAGTATTTCAAAACTCAACGTTTCAAGCAATCCCTTCATTGGCAGAGTGTTTTTCTTCTTGTTTGGAATATAATGATGTCATATTACAAGATTTCTGTAAACTGACACCAAAGCAGGGTTGTGTCAGTTCATCGAATGCTCTGGTGAAAGATTAACTTCCTGTTCTGGCTAATCTGCAACTGTTGCCACTTACAGAGTGCTGGAATTTTGTAAAATTGGGGGAGGGATACGGGGTAGGATACATGGACAAGAGGAAAATAGGAAAATGCTCCATTCTAAACAAATACCGTATATTTGTTTAGAATGGAGCATTTTCCTTGGCTCCAGCATGGGCAAGAATGGGAGTTGAACATTCCTGGTTATAATGTATTCAGGAGGGATAGAGAAGGGAGAAAAGGGGGCGGGGTGGCAATTTTAGTTAAGGACTCAGTGACTGCCTTAGAAAGGAACGAGGTGGAAGAAGGACTAAAAACCGAATCTATCTGGTTAGAAATGAGGAATAAAAAAGGTGCAGTTACACTGTTAGGGGTATACTATAGACCACCAAATAGTGGGGAGGAGATAGACAAGCAGATCTGCAAGCGTATCACGGAGAAATGCAGAACTAATAGAGTAGTGATAATGGGTGACTTCAACTATCCCAACATAGACTGGCAGAATAGTAGAGTAAAGGGCAAGGAGGGAGAAGAATTCCTGAAGTGTGTGCAGGACAACTTTCTTGATCAGTATGTTTCCAGTCCAACGAGGAAAGAAGCATTGCTGGATCTAGTTTTGGGAAATGAGGTAGGGCAAGTTCAACAGGTTTCTGTAGGTGAGCATCTAGGGAATAGTGACCACAATATCGTTAGATTCAGAATAATTATGGAAAGGGATAAGGAACGATCACAGGTGAGGACACTCAACTGGAAAAGGGCTAATTTCAATGAGTTGAGGTGGGACCTAACCAAGGTGGATTGGAAAGAAAAATTGGCAGGTAAGACAACTAACGAGCAGTGGGCAGCGTTCAAAGAGGAGATAGTTCAGGCACAGGTCAAAAGCATCCCCACAAAGGTGAAATGTAAGGCATCCAAACCTCCCTGGATGACTAAGGAAATCGGGGCCAAAATCAAACAAAAAAAAGAGGCTTATGATAAGTGTCAGGCTCAAAATTCAGAAGGGAACAAAGCAGAATATAGGAAGTGTAGGATAGAACTAAAAAAGGAAGTTAGAGGGGCAAAGAGACTGCATGAAAAACAATTAGCGAGTAAGATTAAGGGGAACCCTAAGGTTTTTTACCAACATATTAAGAGTAAAAGGTTGGTCAAGGAGAGGGTGGGGCCAATTAGGGACCTAGGAGGAAATCTCATTGTGGAGGCAGATGGCATGGCTGATGTACTGAATGAGTACTTCGCCTCTGTCTTCACAAAAGAAAATGATACAGCCAATGCCATGGTATTAGAGGAGAGGGTAGGAGAAATGGATAGAATAATTATAACCAGAGAGGAAGTGCTAAAAAGGTTGACGTCGCTCAAGGTGGATAAGTCACCTGGTCCGGATGGGATGCACCCTAGGTTACTAAGTGAGGCACGGGAGCAAATAGCAGGGACTCTGGCCACGATCTTTCAATCTTCCTTGGACACAGGGGTCGTGCCAGAGGACTGGAGGATAGCTAATGTTACTCCCTTGTATAAAAAGGGGCAGAAGGACAAGCCTGGTAACTACAGACCAGTCAGTCTAACGTTGGTAGTGGGCAAACTTCTAGAGTCCATAATCAGGGACAAGGTAGATCTTCACTTAGAAAGATATAGGCTAATAAAGGACAGTCAACATGGATTTGTTAAAGGCAAATCTTGCCTTACAAATCTGATAGAATTTTTTGATGAGGTAACGGAATGGGTGGATAATGGTAGCGCAGTTGATGTAGTTTACATGGACTTTCAAAAGGCATTTGACAAAGTGCCACATGAGAGACTTATTATGAAATTAAAGGCCCATGGCGTAAAAGGGACAGTGGCAGCGTGGATCCACAACTGGCTGCGAGACAGAAAGCAGAGAGTTGTAGTGAGCGGCTGTTTTCAGATTGGAGGGAAGTGAGCAGTGGTGTGCCACAGGGATCGGTTTTGGGACCATTGCTGTTTGTAATCTACATCAATGATCTGGACTTGGGTGTACGGAGTACAGTTTCCAAGTTTGCAGATGACACTAAGTTAGGGAGAATAGTAAACAGTGAGGAGGATAGTAGCCATCTGCAAGAGGATATAGACAAATTGGTAAAGTGGGCAGACACATGGCAGATGAAGTTTAATGCAGAGAAGTGTGAGGTGATGCATTTTGGGAGAAGAAATGAAGGGAGGCAATATAGGCTAGATAGTACAATTTTAAATGGTGTAAAGGAACAGAGAGACCTGGGGATTTGTGTTAGTGACTCGTTGAAGGTGGCAGGACAGGTAGACAAGGCTGTTAAGAAGGCATATGGGATACTAGGCTTTATAAATAGGGGTATAGAGTACAAAAGTCAGGAAGTGCTGACTAACCTCTATAGGACTTTGGTGAGGCCTCAGCTGGAATACTGTGTTCAATTCTGGTCACCACACTACAGAAAGGATGTGAAGGCATTGGAAAGGGTACAACGAAGATTTACTAGGATGGTGCCAGGATTGAGGGACTTCAGCTATGAGGAGAGGCTAGATAGGCTAGGGTTATTCTCTCTGGAGCAGAGAAGATTGAGGGGAGACCTAATAGAGGTTTATAAGATCATGAGGGGTTTCGACAGGGCAAATAGAGAAAAACTATTTCCACTCGTGGGTGAATCTGTGACTCGTGGTCACAGATTTAAAATAGTTTCAAGGCGCAATAGAGGGGAGCTGAGGAGAATTTTTTTCACTCAGCGAGTTGTTCGAATCTGGAATGCATTGCCTGAAAAGGTGGTGGAGGCTGATTCGATAACAACTTTTAAAAGGGAATTAGATCTTTATTTAGGGAGAACGGGTCTATTAGGCTATGGGGAGCGGGCAGGGCAGTGGGATTGAATCGCTCTTTTCAAAGAGCCGGCACAGACTAGATGGGCCGAATGGCCTCCTTTTGTGCCGTAAAATTCTATGATTCGATGATTCTATCTCCGCGTATAAGGCGCACTTTTTTGCACGTCGGAAGATCTCGAAAGTTGGGGGTGCGCCCTATACGCAGATACAAGAAATTTTGAGCCTCGGAAATACAGTAAACAGGAGGGGCGGCCGGCGCGCTGTCAGCCGGGGTTTGGTCAGTGTCCGGTGGAGGTTGGGGGGAGCGGGTGACGGGGTTTCGGCCTCGGCCGCCTGGGCAGCGGCAGCAGCAGCGGACTTCAGTGCTGTGCCTGCTGCCTGCCTTCTGCCTAACCCAGTCTCCCTCCCTCCCTGCCGCTCTCTCTCCCTGCCTGCCTCTCCTGCCTCCCTGCCTGCCTCTCTCTCTCCCTCCCTCCCTGCCTGCCTCTCCCTCCCTCCCTGCCTGCCTGCTTCCCTCCCTCCCTCCCTCCCTGCCTGCGTGCCGGCCTGCCTCTCTCCCTCTCTCTCTCCCTGCCTGCCTGCTTCCCTCCCTCCCTCCCTGTCTGCGTGCCGGCCTGCCTCTCTCCCTCTCTCTCTCCCTGGCTGCCTGCCTGCCTGCCTGCCTGCCTGCCTCCCTGCCTCCCTCCCTCCCTCCCTCTCTCTCTCCCTGCCTGCGTGCCTGCCTGCCTCTCTCCCTCTCTCTCTCCCTGGCTGCCGGCCTGCCTCCCTCCCTCTCTCTCTCTCTGGCTGCCGGCCTGCCTCTCTCCCTCTCTCTCTCCCTGCCTGCCTGCCTGCCTCCCTCCCTCCCTCCCTGCCTCCCTCTCTCCCTGGCTGCCTGCCTCTCTCTCTCCCTACCTACCTGTCTCTCCTGTCTCTCCTCCCTTCTGCCGGCAATATCATTGAAAATGCTTCCGTTTTTTTTCACCAAGAAAAGGTCAAAAGTGGGGGGTGCGCCTTGTCCATTTAAATGTTATTTTTAATCTTGTATGATATGTTTCTGAAAACTTGGATTCTTTCAGTGGTGCCTTAGGAAATTGCTCAGCTGTTAGGGAATAGTTATAATAACCTTTGTATTTGTTATGGCGTTTTTCACGTCCTCTAGACGTGTTGAAGCGCTTCACAGAATATACTGTACTGTAGTGAATTGAATGTATATTTGTGGGTGGAATCCGGCAGCCAATTGCGCACAGCAGTGTCCCACAAACAGTATACAGTACACATAAGCATACATGTATTCTGTCAGTGTTTCATTGGAATAGAATACAGTAGGGTCCGGCGATATATCGATATATCGCTAAAACCCGATATAATTTTCATATCGATACGCCGATATAGACATTTAAAAATATCGATATATCGAAAAATCGATATATTGAGGTAAAAAATCGGGATGTGAGCACACTGAACTACAAGATCTAGAAGGCTCATCTCTATACACAATGCACAGACCGAGGTGCAAAGCCCCCATATTGTATTCATATTCCTCGAATACAATATACAGGTATGCAAGGGGGTGGGGGGGAGAGACGGCAGTGGGGACGTGAGGGGGGGAGAGACGGCTGTGGGGAGGGGGAGAGGGGGAGAGTGACGGCTTGGGGGGGAGAGAGACGTCTGGGGGGGAGAGGGGAAGAGAGACGGGTGATGGGGGGAGATGGAGAGAGAGACGGCTGGGGGGAGGGGGAGAGGGGGAGAGAGATGGCTGGGGGGAGGAGAGGGGGAGAGAGATGGCTGGGGGGAGGAGAGGGGGAGAGAGATGGCTGGGGGGGAGAGGGGTAGAGAGACGGCAGGGGGGAGGGGGAGAGAGACGGCTGGGGGGAGGGGGAGAGAGACGGCCGGGGGGAGTGAGAGGGGGAGAGAGACGGCTGGGGGGAGGGGGAGAGAGACGGCTGGGGGGAGGGGGAGAGAGACGGCTGGGGGAGGGGGAGAGAGACGGCTGGGGGGGGGTGAGAGAGACGGCTGGGGGGGGAGGAGAGAGGGAGAGAGACGGCTGGGGGGAGGGGGAGAGAGACGGCTCGGGGGAGGCGGAGAGAGACGGCTGGGGGGGGGGAGAGAGACGGCTGGGGGGGGAGGAGAGGGGGAGAGAGACGGCTGGGGGGAGAGGGAGAGAGACCGCTGGGGGAGGGGGAGAGACGGCTGGAGGGGGAGGGAGAGAGATACGGCGGGGGTGTAGGGAGCAAGAGACGGCTGGGGGGGTGGTGGGAGAGAGAGACGACGGGGATGGGGGTTGCGAGAGAGGGACGGCGGGGGGGGGGGGGGGAGAGATGGAGGTGGATGTGATAATATACAGATAGATAGAGATGGGGTGGGGAATGTGATAGAGGAGAGTGAGAGAGACACAGAGATACACAAACAGAAAAACACAGAGATGGAGAGAGTGAGAGACACAGAAAAATATATTTACCTCCTGAGGAGATATGCCTCGAATGCGCGCGTACCCCGAATGCGCGCGCACCCGGAACGAGCGTGCACTCCGGAGGCGCGCGCACTCTGAATGCGCGCGCACTCCGAATGCGTGCACCGCGCACGCATGCGCAGTACGAAAAACCCGAAATATCGATATTTTGGTATATCTCGATATGAGCCCATCGATATATTTAATCGGAAATTTTCCATATCGACGGACCCTAGAATACAGTACTGTACTGTATTCGTCATTCGAGGAAAGGGGGAATTGTTTTCTAAATAATCAGTTAGCATTGCCCCAATGTTTATTGATACATAGGTTTGATTTTGAAATTGGAGAAATTAGAATACTGTACACTGTTCTGGTAACATGATGTCTACTGCTGGAGCACTTTAGTATATGTTGATGTTTTCTGTTGTAAATGCCATCATTTTATTGGAAGATGTGGTTTTATGATAGGATAGTAAAAATAGTGCAGCCTTTCCGTTGTTTTGAGTCATTACCAAGAACATTAGCTAGTAATTTCTGACAGAAAATTAATTACTTTCATTTAACCCTTACATAGTAAACTCCAGATAATTTGATCCCTGGTAAACTACACTTAAGTCACCGTGCAATATCCTGGCCTCATTTATTTATGTATTTATATGGAAGCCTCTCTCGGCACTCCTGATAACTCGTCACTGAACCTTTTCCCCTCGCAGTGACAAGTTATATGGATTTTAATGTATTATTACTGAGGGCAATATCACCAGGTGCCTGTTTGGTGAATGTATATAGTGATATCATTTTTGGTTATATGTAGGAAATTGTAATCTGTTTGATTAAAGCTGAAAATTGGCCGCACTTTTTAATATTTTCCAACAAACTGGAATAGACTATAATTTTCAAATTGCACTGTATTGCTTTTTTAAAAAAACTTTTTCCAATTATTTTCTTTGCCTTTCATTATTGGTTTTCTATATTAAAAAATAGTCAGGTACTGTATATCTGTTTAGTCTTTAATCAATGTAAGGTGCCCGGGTGTGGAGCAACTGTAGGAATGGGGAACATAATTGGGAGGATAAATTGAGAAATTATTTGTGAATCCAATTCCCTCGTGTCTTTTTAAATATTCTCTTGCAATTTTTTCATTCTGAGTTAAGCAACCATGAGTGGATGTTAAAGATTCCATGATACTATTTGAAAAGACAGGGGAGTTTCCCTTGGCCAATATTCCTTAAATAAAATTGGTATGATAATTTGCTTCACAGCTGTTTATATGACATTGCTGTGTGGAAATTGGCTGCTTTATTCACCTACAAGCATGAGACCTGTGCTTGAATCCAGGCAGATCAGGATGAAACACTGGGCAAGTTTCCTTACTCCACATGCCTAATAATAATCCGTCCAAAAAAACACAATGATAAAAATACGTCATTTTCAATCCACGACTGTTTGTGGGACACAGCTGTGTACAATTGGCTGCCATGTTTCGCTCACAAATATAGTCAATTGCAGTATATTCAGTGAAGTGCTTTGAGACGTCGATACGATATGAAAAGGGCTATATCAAATGCAAGGATTATTATTATTACAGAAAAAACTGCACTACAGTATATCCTATGCAACTCTTTGAGACTCCTCCCGACACGAAAGCACCATATCAAGCATTATTATTGTTGCATTGTATTGGCGTTCTGATCTGTGCCACCATTATATTACCTGCTCGCTTGAGCTGTTCAAGAAAGAAGAGACTGGCAAGTGTTTCCATTGCATTCTCTGTATTTTAAAATGTTTTGTGAATTTTGCATTATTGCACAATTTGTTTTGATGTTGAAGATAGTCTTGCTGAAAGTTAGCATTTTTATTGATGCTCATATTCTAGCCCAGTCTTGCAGATTAGGCAGCAAATTCTCATTTTGCCAAATTCTCATTGTTTCCTTATAAATGCAGCGTCACTACAGTTTACAGTAAATTCCATGAAGTTCATATCAATTGCAAGGAATATTTTATGCATTTTTATATTATTCTATCGTTCACTTTCAGTTTTACCTTTACATCTAGAATCTAATCCAACCATAAATGTTTCTTATTACAGTGCAAACGTTCTGTGCAGTTACCTTGATAATAAACTAATAGAATCTATGAAACATGGTATACTATGTGCTAATAGTCGCATTAACTGGAATTTTTCACTGTTTTACTGTATGTCATTAGTGGTTATATTCTAGCCAAGTGCTGCAGATTAGGCACCAAATTCACATTTTTGCCAATTCTTGTTGTATCCTTACAAATAGTCACACTTTACAGTCAATTTTTACTTTGTTTTGTCATTACATCTAAAAAATCCTAACTCAGCCCCAAATGCTTCTTGCCAAAGTTATGTGCAGTTACCTTAATAATAAGTTAATAGAATTTATGAACTACAGGTATCCCGCCCCAACAGCGGCCTCGCCAACCACGAAATTCATGCATCCACGGTTTGCTAAATGCAAATGATACATATTAAGCAGTGAGGGTGAGGAGGGAAACTGGCAGACTTTCTCCCTCGTTTGTGGCAGATTTACCTGCTTCATAGGTATAGAGTCAATCTGGAGTCAATCCGGCCTTCCGTTAAAATAAATCTGGGTGCCTCTGAGTGTTTTTGTTGCTGCACCAGCTGTTTGATGTTGTCTGAGCTAGGTTTCTACTCCATCCTCAGTTTTCATGATGTTTAGCAAGGGAGCCAGAGGTATGTAAGATTTCTTACAGTAAATCAAAAGTTCTCTTTATTTAATATAACTATTGATCTTAATTTTGTTTTCCTTTGTTTAGAAATAACTGGTCTCAGCTAATACCCACAATAATTTATCAATCAATGTTAGCAATTGGCTGCCATATTTCACCCTCAAATATGCAGTCAATTCACGTGAATAGCGCTATATGAAATGCAAGAATTATTATTATAACATTTGTGAAAGCAAGACCCCTGAGCAAGTTGTTGCCAGGATCGTGTTCGATTTTAGTAACTGACCTAACGAATGTGTAAGTGAAGAGTAATTAGATTCTGAAGCAAGTTTTTTCAGTGTGGGAGCTTCTGGCATTTAAGATTTGATAGGAATATAAAATCCATTTACTCTTACATGAGTTGCAGCTTGACAGAAGTTTTGATTTTGGTACTGATGCTGTGGAATTATTATTGTTATTGTAAGATTGGCTTGAATGATTGTAAAGAATGTAAAGTAGGTACAAGAGGAAAAGCTGCGTGCATGAAGCGGACTGCATGTAAAGATTTGGAATATGATCAAGTCTGGCCTTACCTTCTCTGTTTTTCCATTATAAATTCTGGAAGCAAACAAAGGTCGATGTGTGCTCAGTCATTGTAATCCATAGTGCAATATAGTTGCTAAATAAGATCTGAATTGAATAATTGAATATAGAATAAATATTTAAATTTTAAATATCGTTGCATTAAAGGTAGCAGCTTTCATGTCAGGAACATATTTAGAATATTTTAAAAGGATTTACTGTAAGTGTAGTGCTTGCGTTTTATAGACAAATTTTATCATGTGGATTGTTGGCTAGACATAAGGATAGCCTCCCTTCTCTTGGGATTGAGTCCAGATTTCAATAATTGTCATTTTAAAGGACTGTGGTTTTTTCACTAATTTGGTATTTCAAAGAAATAAAATCATAGAACTGAATACCAATTGCCATAAAGCATTAGTTCATCACTAACTCTGACCGAAATGCTAAGTGACATTCTTTATTTTGTCATACTACTGTCATCATCGCTAGTGGATTATTGATACTGTGGTATTCTGCAGTTTGTATCATCTGCTTTGTTGACGTTCACTTATGGAGAAATAGCAGATCATTGGGTTGGATGTAATGGGATTAGATGCTGCTGAACTGATTGACACAAAAGAGAAATAAACAGTTTGAGAAAAAAAATGTTCTCAAGACATTCAATATCAAGGAAGCAGGAGGCTTTCAAAAGGGAATCGCCATTTTTTCAGGGTGGGAGCTTCTGGTACAGATTGTGTTTGAAGATCCATCAAGAACTCCACCATCCTTTTCCGGACATAGAAAAGGCTTCCCTCTGAGTCCTTCACAAATGCCCTCTCATCCTCATACCTCCTCTCCCTCGGGCCTTCCACCAGCAATGCCCTGCTGCATGATCATCTCTCCTCTACCTTCAACTTCCTTGTCGCTCTGAAATCCAGGACTGTCTCCAAACTCACCTGCTCCACCTTGTACAACGTCCATCTCTGCTCCCTAAAATCAAAGTTCTATTCTCCACTGCCCACCACCTTCTCCTCCAATAACACCTTTCCCTCAGCACCCTACTTGAACCCCTCCAATCCTGTTTCCTCCCTTCCCACAGTACAGAGCTCATGATAGTCACAAACAGTGTCCTCTCTATCTGTGATCAGGGCTCCCCCTGCTCCCTCATTTTCCTGGACCTCTCCTTCACATTCAATGCAGTCGATCACACCATCCTCATCTACTGCCTGTCCTCCATCAATTTCAGTGGCTGCACTACATTTCCGCAAATGTTTTTTTTTCTCACTTCCACCCGATCACCTGTGGGGCACCCCAAGGATCCATCCTTAGCCCCCTTCTCTTTCTCATCTAAATGCTCCCTCTTGGTGATGTCATCCACAGACACGGGGTTAACGTCTACATGTATGTGGATGACACTGAACTCCAGCTGCGATCTCCATTCCTCTGATGTTCCGTCAGCCTATCTGACAGACATCAAGGCCTAGATGGGTGCAAACTTTTTGCAGTTAAGCGTCAACAAGACAGAAGCCATATTCAGATCTCCTCAACCTACCCGATCTGTCCTTAAAACCCTCTGAACCTTTGTGCAACTTAGACATCAGGTTTGATCCTCAGTTATAGTTCCTCCCCCACATCCGGTCCCTGACCAGGATGGTTTTTCTCCCCCATTATTGCATTACCTGTCTCACCACACAAGATGCTGAAGCCTTGTCCACACCTTCGGCACCTCTCAGCTGGACTATTCAAACACCCTACTCACCAGTCTCCCCTCCTCCATTATTCATAAAATTCAACTCATCCAAATCTTTGCTGCCTGCATTCTCATCCACACTAAACTCTGTGTCCCGATTAAACCAATCCTGGCCGGAATGTATAACATTTGTATGTAATTTTAGCAGCAAAATTGAAGCGGCACTACTGAAGTGAGTTTCACATTTGGTGTCTTAATTATCTTAGTCAGATTCTCACCTCTTGAGAAAATTGATGATTCACTTCATAGACATTTGTGAACTAATTTCATTTTAAAACGTACAATTACTGCAGTTTACGGTAAATCTTGCAAAGTGCTTTAAGACATCCTCCCAATATGTCAGATGCATATTATTTAATTAATAATATGCATTATTAAATAAATAATGCATTTTTTATTTTTTATTTACTTTCAGATCACTGTATATGGTAACTACAAATATGTCAAAGGAGGCCTTTGTAATGGAATGTATTTTTAATAATATGTATAAATATATATATATATATTATACTATATGACAGGATTTGCTACTGTGACACTTGTCGCAATAAAAGGCTGCTCTCGTTTCTCATGCTGCGTAACTGTACGTCTGTCTGTTGGCACTCTGATGTGTAATTGAAGTCAGATGAAATGTTGTGCACATGCACGCAACATGGCCAACAGAGACACAGCGGGAGACAGAAACACACTGGGACCTCATATCCACACTGGATCCAGTTTCAATTACTGTAGTATTTATGTTTAACTTTCTGCTGCATCACGTTTTAGACCTGTCCTAATAGTGATTCAAAATCTGTAGCAAAATATGTTTTAAAGTAAGGATTATATGGACAGAATTATGTTATCTCCATACTAATGCTTTAACCTTTTTTTTCATTTATATCCCTCTAAACTCTTGCTTGCTAAATCATTCCCCAATTCCCTTTTTCAAAGTCTCAGTTTGGTTGTTGATTTGATTTGGAGCTCCTGTGACATAGTGGTTAGAGCACTTGTCTTGCAAGCTGGGGAGACCAAGCTGGGGAGATCTGTGTTTGAATCCAGGCAGGTCAGGGCGAAACCTTGGGCAAGTTTCCTTACTCCATATGCCTAATAATAATCCCTCCAACAAAACCACAATAATAAAATTGGTCATTTCAATCCACGACTGTTTGTGGGACACTGCTGTGCGCAATTAGCTGCTGCGATTTGCCCACAAATATACAGTCAATTCACTTTACAGTATATTCTGTGAAGCGCCTTGGGACGTCGATAAGATGTGAAAAGCGCTATATCAAAATGCAAGGATTATATCAAATGCAAGGATTATAACCTTCGGAGATTCTAAATAGATTCTACATTCTCGCACCTATTAGACAGAGAAATCTTTTCCGGACTCACTTTTAACCTTCTCAGATCTAAAGATAACATTCTCATGAGTGAGCTTTACAGTTGTTTTAGGAAAATGAAGATTAGTAGTTTTGTGTGTAGGGTATATACAATTTTGTTTCTGTTGGTGCTGCCCAATTTATATTCAAAAGCAACAATTAAGGCAATCCTGGTTAGTAAAAGCTGTTGTGAAACATGTAATAATTTACAGAGTTGGTAGTGTGTGTCTTCTGCTTGAACTGTTTGTAATTGTTCGATGTACAACAATAACTTTTTAAAACAAATCTTTTTAGGAAGAAGGAGTCGAACTGCTGTCGCCATGGGTACAGAAGATACAAGTTCTCCCTCCAAATCAGCTTGCAAAATTATGACCTTTCAACCTACATTGGAAGAATTCAAGCATTTCTCTAAATATATAGCACACATGGAGTGTCAAGGTGCCCACAGGGCTGGCCTTGCCAAGGTAAGGATTAGAGTGTTCTTTGCATTCTAGTAATAAATTGTTATTTAGAGGAGAATCTTGTTATCGGGGAGTGGAGTCCTGTCGTTCAGCAGTTAGAGCACTCACTTTGTAAGAGAGACCTGAGTTTGATTCCAGGTGGGGTGAAAACACAAGGAAGTTTCCTTATTCCACACGCCTGATAATATTGCCTCAAAAAAAAATAGTGATTTCAATCTATGACTGTTTGTGGGACACTGATGTGAGCAATTGGCTGCCAAGTTTCGCCCACAAAATATACAGTTAATTCACTTTGTTATATTTGCTATCATTTTAATATTTTATTGTTGTATTTAAAGTTGTATAACCTTTAATAGCAGTTATATCTACCTTAGGCCTTCGCAAGTACAGGTTGAGCGTTCTGAATTCGGGCCCAGAGCCGAGCCCAGGTTTGCGTATTTCCGGACTTGGGAACGCCAAAAGCGCGTCACGAGTCCGGAAATGCCTGGGCCCATGTTACGATATTTCGGTGCGGTGACTTTGAAGTCCTGGCCTGGAGCAGGTAGGATTGGCGTTTTTATTCTTGCAATTTTTGTCACATTCCGGATTCTGGAACTCCGGAATTTGGCTGCTCAACCTCTTCACCGAAAATGTTAGTGCTAGGAACCACCACCAACAACAACTTCGATTTATATAGCGCCCTCCACGCCGGACGGCATCTCAGAGCGTTTCACAGTAGCGGATCCCGGGACCGAGCCAGGGGCAGGAAGGTGACCAAAAGCTCGGTTGAAGAAAAAGGTCTTCAACTGTGATCTGAAACTGGGAAGAGAGGGGGCGAGGCGAAGCGAGTGAGGAAGGGAGTTCCAGAGCCTCGGGGCATATGGCTAAAGGCACGGCCGCTGAGGGTGGAGCGTAGGTCTCGGAGGACATGGAGGAGGCCAGACCCAGAGGAGCGAAGGCAGCGGGTGCTGGGTTGGGGGAGAGGAGATCAGAGAGGTAGGGGGGTGCAGAGGAGTGGAGGGATTTGAAAACAAGAGTGAGGATCTTGAAGTCGATCCTCTCTGGGATAGGGAGCCAGTGAAGTCTGGCAAGGACTGGGGTAATGGGGGAGCGAAGCTTAGAGCGGGTGAGTATGCGGGCGCAGAGTTTTGGATAAACTGGATTTTGTGGATTGTGGTGGAGGGGAGACCGGCGAGGAGGGCGTTGCAATAGTCCAGCCGAGAGGTGACAAAGACATGGACCAAGGTTTCGGCGGCTTTTAAGGTGAGGTATTGCCGGAGACAGACGATCCGTCGGAGGTGGTAGAAGGCAGTGCTGGTGACGGACCGGATGTGGGGGAGGAAGGACAGTTGGGGGTCGAACCTGTTGCCAAGGTTGCGCACAGGTTCGGAGAATTTTAGGGGCAGGCCGGGAAGGTGGAGGAGGTGAGAGCCGTGCGAATGGAGACGTTGACAAGAGCCCAGGAGTATGGCTTCCGTGTTGTAAACATTCAGCTGCAAGAAATTTGTGCTCATCCAGCCCCTGATGTCTGAAAGGCAGGCTGACAGAACATCGGGGTACTGGGGGTCACAAAGTGAAGTGGAGAGATAGAGTTGGGTGTCATCCGTGTACATGTGGAAGTGTGCCCCATGACTGCGGATCACATCCCCAAGAGGAAGCGTGTAGATGAGGAAAAGGAGGGGGCCAAGGATGGATCCCTGGGGTACCCCGCAGGTAACTGGGTGAGTGCGGGAGGAAAAACCGTTTGTGGAGATGTACTGCTGGTGGTTTGTGAGGTAGGACTCGAACCAGGTGAGTGCGGTCCCACTGAGGTGGATGGCGGAGGTCAGGCGGTGGAGGAGGATGGCGTGGTCGACTGTGTCAAAGGCAGCCGACAGGTCTTGGAGGATAAGGAGGCAGAGGGAACCCTGGTCACCGATAGAGAGGACGTCGTTTGTGACTTTCACAAGCGCAGTCTCTGTACTATGGGCAGGGCGGAAACCGGACTGGAGGGGTTCGAAGAGGGAGTGGGAGGAGAGGTGGGCACGGAGTTGGTTTGCAACAACGCGTTCCAGTGCTTTTGAGAGGAAGGGCAGGTTTGAGATAGGGCGGTAGTGGCTGGGGTTTGAGGGATCTAGGTGGTTTTTTTTAAGGAGGGGGGTGATGACGGCAGTTTTGAGGGGGGCAGGGACTGATCCGGAGGAGAGGGACTGGTTGATGATATCAGCCAGCAGTGGGCAGACGAGGGGGAGTTGGGTGAGCAGTAGGTTAGTGGGGATGGGATCGAGGCAGCAGGTTGTTGGCCTCATAGAGGTGAGAGTGTGTGAGAGGGAGGAAGGAGAGACGGGGGAGAAGGAGTGTAGGAAGGGGGTCGAGGTAGGAGCTGAAGGTGTGGGTGGTAAGGGGGATGGGGTGGGGTTGGTAGTGGGAGATGAGAGGCTGGAGAATTATGTTGTCTGGTGGATGTTGTGGATCTTGGAAGAAAAGAAGTCCATGACCGCCTCGCACTTTGCATTTGAAGTGAAGATTGAGGAGGCCTGAGTGGGTGCGGGGAGGAGGTGGTGGGTGGTGGAAAAGAGGACTTTAGGGGTTGTTGTTTGCCTCCAGGATGATGTTGGAGTAGTAGACCGTTTTTGCTTGACACAAGGAACGGCGGTAGCTGTGGAGTTGCTTGAGCCACAGTTGGTGGTGAACCGTGAGGCCGGTTTTCTGCCACCTGCGCTCGAGCAGCCGGGTTTGGCATTTGAGGTTGCGGAGATGAGAGTTTTACCAGGGGGAGCGGGTTGGGTTGGAAATATACCTGGATTTCAGGGGGACAAGAGGGTTGAAGGTGGAGGAGAAGTGATCATGGAGCAGCTGGACAGCTGCTTCAGGATCGCTGTGGGTGGAAGACCAGAGGGGTAGGAGGTCAGAGGATGTGAGGGGATCTATGAGGGTCTCAGGGGGGAGACTTTTCCATGGGCGGAAAAGTATGGTTGAGGGCTTGGTGGAGGGGAGAGGGATGGAGGAGGAGAAGGAGACGAGAAGGTGGTCCGAGATGGCCTTGTCCGGGATGCTGAGGTCAGAAATGTCAAGGCCATGGGTGATAATGAGGAACCACTAGGAACTAAACTGATTTTAGCAGGGAGGCTCAGGTCGGGGTGGCGTTTGGCTGTGGCCAAATAGAGTAATACAGTTAAACGCTCGTTCAACAAAATTTTCGCTTACCAAAGTGTTTTAAAGTCCCTAACCCCTTCATTAAGTGGGGTCTGTATTTGATCTTCATTTGGCATCATATTTAGAATGGTCTTTAAAATAGGAAGATCATTTTCATAATTTTGTAAAGAAGAAATGGAAATTTAACGATAATTATTTTGGATAGTTGGAATAAAAGTACATTAAGTCTAATGTTTATTCTGACTGGCGAATGATTAGTTGTAAAGCTGACTTGTTTAGTGGGTCACCCCAAATCCTTCTCTTTCCCACCACCCTTCCTGTCCCTGACCCCATCTCGGGTTTGAAACAATGACTGCCCAGTACCTTGGGATGGCCTCCTGACGTGAAAGGCTCTATACAAGTGTAATTTTGTTGTTGTTGTCGTCACTGTTCACACATTATGATCACCCATTTTCTAATTGTGGTTTGGAGTGAAGAAATTATTTATTGGGTAACTTGAACAGATTTGGAGAAAAGCATGGAATATATCCAGTTCAAAAGTCTAGTGAAGTACAGGTATCCCACCCAACCATGGTTTTTTCTACTACTAATTTCACTTACCCATGGTTGGCTCGCTGCGACAACCCTTGCTAACCACAGCAATGGTTATTGCTTAACCCTTGCTTATCCACGGGTTTTAACATTAACACGAGCGTTTGGCGCTAGGACCCAGTTGCATCAACCAGCTTCGCGCTAGAGTTTGGCGCTAGAACCCGGTTGCGATGTCGAAATCAACCAGCGAGATGTCGCTTCTCTCTTAGGATTAAGGTAAATCTCTGTTGATTTCTCTCTCTCTCTCTCTCTCTCTCTCTGTGTCTGTGTCTCTCTGTGTCTACAGATCCTGGCAGCCAATGCTCCCAAACTTACTCCCCCTATCCCCATGTCACCACACCACCTTCTCCACATCCCCCACCTCCGTGTCACCCACCACATCACCTTCTGCACATTCCCCCCCCCACCCTCCGTGTCACCCACTACACCACCTTCTCCGTTGATTTCGCTCTCTCTCTCTGTCTGTGTGTGTAGATCAGTCAGGCAGGCAGACAGCCTCGCGGATTGCTGCAGATCCAGGCAGCTGATGCTTCCAAATTTATTCCCCCTATTCCCATGTTTCCCATAGGGCCTTGCATTTTCCAACCGAGACAAAGCAAACGTTCTACCCCTATCCCCATGTTTCCCACAGGGCCCTGTATTTTCCATCCATGGTTTTACCAACCGCGGAGGTTTTCAGAAACTTATCCTCCGCGGTTGGGGAGGGATACCTGCATGTACTCAGTTTATTATTTACTGAATATACAGTACCAACACCTCCTCCCTCCCTCCCTCCCCTCGAGTTGGCATCAGGCTCTGCCACTGTTAAGTGCTGCAAATCACTGCCTTGTGTGAAAGGTACTATTTAAATGCTTGCTGCTGTTGTACTGGGAACACTTTTAAGTGGGGAACTTGACTTATATTGGAGTACATAGATGTGTATTGAATATTGGGAATTTCACCCTTGTCTTAATTTAATCTATTGATTAGCTGGAAAGCTAAGAATCTATCTATGCCATCTGATTTACTTGACTATTAAAGGTCATCATACTGCTACTGGCACTATGCATTTTTAAAGAAATTACCATTTTATGGGATTTCAAAACAAATGGTATTCTGCCAAATATGTTTTATGTACATCTAGTTTACTCTAAATTATGCCCTCTGTTGTTAATCATTTGTTCTTCCTAATGATTCAAAGATCCATTCTATTTCATGTCAATTCATTGCTCTTTACATAATGTCATGAGATCTTTATTATCCACATGAACAGGAAGCCAAGAGCTCAGTTTGGCATCTCTTGTGAGAAACAGAAGAACCACTTCGGACAAGGCACTTTTTCCACTATACTGAGCTGGAATGTTTGTCTTGTCAACTTAATTCCAACATGTGGAGTCCTGTAGCTCAGTGGTTAGAGCACTCAACTTGCAAGCGAGGGAACTGGGTTCGATTCCCGGGAGGGCAAAATAATGGGCAAGTTTCCTTATTCCACAAGCCTCTATTTACCTAGCACTAAGTAGGAACCCAGTTGTTAGTCGATTGGCAGATCGCTTTTCCAGGGATAATAATTCCTTCAAAAAAAAAGCTCCCTTCAATCCACGATTATTTGTGGGACACTGTTGTGCACAATTAAATGCTGTGTTTTGACTACAAAATATACAGTCAATTTGCCTTACAGTGTATTCTGTGAAGTGCTTTGAGACGTCTCAAAGACGTAATAAGTTGCCAAGTCACAAGGATTATTATATTTAATATGGAGCTTGAGCCACAATTGTTGTGACCCAGAGGTGGGAGTGCTACCAACTCAGCCAAAGTGCTCCTGTTCCTAACTAGTGGAATACAGGTAGACCCCACTTAACATCGTAGTTTGGTTCTTGAAAAGTGTGATTATAAGTGAAACGACGTCAAGCGAATACATTTCTCTCACCATGAATTAATGTATAAACTGGAGTTAGGTTGTTTTGGACATTTTTTGTCAAAATTTTCTACATAAAAAAAAGCATTATACTCGCTCCCTGACTCCTGCCTCCTCTCACTCCTGCCCCGTCTCACTCACTCGCTGCTGGCCTCGCTGGTCTCACTCGCTGCCGGCCTGGCTCACTCCCAGGTCCTAGCGCCATCGTGCTCCCTTTCCACCCGCTGGCAAACCACGTAATAGGGAATGTCGCAACGTTAAATGAATATTTGTTCCCAATGTATCAGCAACATAATAACGAAAGAACATTAACCGAGGCAACGTTAAGCGGGGTTCACCTGTAGTTAAATATAAGAGTTGCAGCATTACTGACACTCCGTGGCATTTCTTTGCTTTTCTCATTAGGTAATTCCACCAAAAGGTTGGAAACCCAGAAAGAATTACGACAACATTGATAGTCTGGTTATCCCTGCTCCGATTCAACAGATGGTTACTGGTCAGTCAGGCCTTTTTACCCAGTATAACATACAGAAAAAGCCAATGACTGTATTGGAATTCAGAAAGCTGGCGAATAGTGATAAGTAAGTGTATTTTGCTCTGTTCAACCTTTGGGTTCTGAAGAAAATATACAGAGAAAATGTTTTACATAAAAATTGTATTTAAAATTCTTCATTATATCTTGTTAAATATAGCGCCTTGGGACATCCTCCCAATGAAAGGCGCTCTATGAATGTAATTTTGTTGTTGTTATTTCCCCCCCAATGCACATTGCTAGATTTAAAAGTTACATATCTGATCAATGAAATGAACATCCAGTTTCAGCAATTTTGTAGTTGTATTATTTTGGGTGAAAAATGTGTTAATTCAATTGAAACACAATAATTATCCGATATTGAATGCTTTCTGAGCTCGGGCTGAACAATATTAAACATGGAAAACTGCTGACACTACTGTTGTGAAAGTTATTTATAGGTGTTGAACTGTTATCTGCTCTCGATTATTTTAACTTTAAATGTGGAGGCCTGTAGGGTATTGTTTGGAGCACACGCCTTGCAAGCCAGAGGACCTGAGTTTGATTCTTGGGCAAGTTTCTTTATTCCATTTACTGCTAGGTTACTCTGTTTGCTGGTTGTTAGTTGATTGGGGGATCACTTTTTAGAGGTATTAATCGCTGCCCCCAAAAAACATATTTGGGCACTCAATCCATAACTGTTTGTGGGATATTGCTATGTGCAATTGTCATGTTTTGCCTACAAACTATATAATTAATTCACTTTATAGTATATTCTGTGAAGCTCTTTATCAAATGCAAGGATTATTATTATTTTTATTATTAACAACAACAACAAAATTACACTTGTATAGCGCCTTTCATATCAGGAGGACATCCCAAGGCATTGGACAGTTACTGCTTCAGACCCAAGCTTAGGATAGGTTGTGGGGGGGAGGGAAGGGGGGATTAGGAGGTGCCAATGGGTCCATCGAAAACGAGATTCTTGAGGCGGGACTTGAGGTAGGCCAGAGAGGGGGAAGGTGGAGGGATTGCGGGATGGAGTTCCAGAGGTTGGGAGCAGAGAGGCTGAAGGCTCGCCCACCAATGGTGGGGCGGGTGGGTCAAGGGACGTGAAGCAACAACAACAACAACAACAACAATTTACATTTATAGAGCGCCTTTCACGTCGGGAGGACGTCCCAAGGCGCTGAACAAGAGGCGTGTGACCCGAGCTGGGAGGGGAGTGTTTGGGAAGGGGTGAAACACGAAGGGGAGGTAAAAGAGTTCAGGGTGGAACAAAAGGCACGATCGAAGAGGAAAGTCTTCAAATCGGCCTTGAAAGAGGAAAGGGAAGAGGCGAAACGGAGGGATTGAGGGATGGCATTCCATAAGGTGGGAGCGGAGAAACTGAATGCCCGGCCTCCAATGGTGGGGCGGTTCGGGCGGGGGGCTTGGAGCAGGCCAAGTCCTGTTGAACGGAGGGTCCGGGTGGGCGTGTAGGGGGAGAGTAGATCGGTTAAATAGGGCGGGGCAAGGCCGTGTAAGGCCTTGTAGGTGAGGACGAGGATCTTAAATTCGATCCTCTGGAGGATGGGGAGCCAGTGGAGACGGGCGAGGGTGGGAGTTATGTGGTCATGGAGGCGGGTGCGGGATAGTACACGGGCTGCAGAGTTTTGGATGGCCTGCAGCCTATGAATGGAGGAACTGGGGAGGCTGACTAGGAGAGAATTTCCGTAATCCAGCCGTGAGGTGATGTATGCATGCACAAGTGTTTCGGCAGCGTGGGGGGTAAGATAGTTGCGGAGCCTGGCAATGTTGCGCAGATGGAAATAGGCGGTGCCGGTCAAGGCGCGGATGTGGGGGAGGAAGGAAAGTTTTTGATCGAACATGATGCCGAGGTTTCTGATTGCATCTAAGTGAAGTACAATACCCAATACAAAATTACATTTGTATAGTTCCCTTCAGATCGAGAGGATGTCCCAAGGCTTTGGACAACTGGATTTCAACCCAAGTAGGGGTTGGGATCGGAGGCTAGAGGGCAGGCAGGGTAGGAAGCACGCAGAGGAGGAGGGTCTTGAGATGTGCCTTGAAGGAGGCAAAGGAGGGAGCGATGCAAATGAACTGTGAAATGGAGTTCCAAAGATTGGGGGCAGAGAGGCTGAAGTACTGACCACCAATGATGGAGTGGGCTGGGTGCTGGATGTGGAGCAGGCCTCAACCTGCTGAGTGGAGGGAGCGAACAGGTTGATACGGGGTTAGCAGGTCACAGAGATAGGAGGAGCAAGGTTATGGAGGGCCTTGAAGGTGAGGATGAGGATTTTGAACTCTATCCTCTGGTGGATGGGGAGCTAGTGGAGCCGGAAGAGGGTGAAGGAGCATTTTTAATATCCACCATCTTAAAGGCTTTCAAGCCTGATCTTTACATCTAACATTTGAAGGTAGTGATTAGTACAAATTGTGCCAACCCTGTATGAAATTTTTCTTTGATCTGGCTACTAACCTGCTAACCCTGGCCTCCTTCAAGTCTCGCCTCAAGACTTTCCTCTTTGATGGACACATCGGCAACTCCTAATCCCGCCTTTACCTCCCACCCCTGTCCTCAGCTTGTGTCTGGAACAGTGACTGTCCAGTGCCTTGGGACGTCCTCCTGATGAAAGGTGCTATACAGGTGTATTGTTGTTGTTGTTGTAATGTTCAGTGTCCACTTGAGTCCCTTTGTTTTGTATCCCACTACGAGGGGCAAGAGATCCCTATCTCGCTGGTCAGTCTCTATATTTTTAGTTTCCTCAATAAGAACATTCCTTAATTTCTTCATGGTCTCCAGAACATATATCCCAAGCTTATCCAGACTTTCATTGTTATTAAGCTGCTTCATCTCAGGTATTAATATTGTTAATCATTGTTGGATGCCTTTCAAAGCCAGTGTATGCCTCCTAAGGTTGAGGGTCCAAAACTGAACAGAATATTCCAAATGAGATATACTCTATGCAACCATAGTAGTAAGTCTTTGATAATACTGTATTAAAGATTGTGCAGGAAGTTAGTAAAACAGCTTAGCTCAACATGAGTAAGGTAGGGAGGGCTTTGCTGATCCTGGTGATAATTATCGACTGGCAAGACATTACAATATTTTGTAATGTGTTCAATTGACTGTAACTATCACACAAGGGGGTTATGAAATACTCCCAATTTCTCTCATGTAAAGACAGGGTGGTGATATCCATCTGGTGTTTTTAAGATATTAAGATGGAAAGGCTTTCAGTTTCCAAATGATATATTTTTTTCTGTGACTATTTAAAAGTAGATACTGCACTCCTCGCTACCAGGATTACGAAGATCTTGAACGTAAATATTGGAAGAATCTGACTTTCGTAGCGCCAATTTATGGAGCAGATGTCAGTGGCAGTCTCTATGATGAAGTGAGTTTTTTGTGGAAATAAATCTGTCTGGTATGTAGTTGCAATCACAAACATTGTTTAAGTACAGTGCACCCCGCTATAATACACTTCACTGAGGCACACATTCGCTTATAATCTGGTTCCACTGTGGATCGTACACATTGGAAATTAGAGTTCTGGATAGTCTGTAGCTTGTATATGGAAGATCTGAGGAGTCGTGCGAGCAGAGTGATGACCTAATCAAATCTGGGCATGATAAAAGTGTAGGACTGATTAGCTACTGTTTTATCCCTATCTTTTACTGATGATTGTTCCCTCTGTTAAGTATGACATAAGAGTATGACACTGAGGATGTGCATTCCTCTGATTCCTGGTGGTAGCTTTCATGAGCAGAGACAGTCTTTTAATGGGCTGTTTTACCATGGCTGAGTTCATGGTAAAACATGGCTGAACTCAGGGCTGAGATCAAACCCTCTATCCAGACTAATGTGGATGACTTACGCAGAGATTTTAGGATTCCAGATTTTCTTTCTTCCACCCTGTCAATGTTGGTGACACCATGATCAGAGACATTTTGTGATCTGTATTTCCTCCACATTGAGGTATATTTTGGAATTTTTTGAACCAATGCATTCCTCAACTGTTAAGATGGTGATTGAACTTAGTTTTCTCATTAATGTCAGTGAGTTTATTCAGTGATTCAAAACATCATTAAAGAACTTATACTTGAGCAATGTTGTACTTTCTCTGATATTTTATTCATGGTTAATTGTTTTTAGGATATTGATGAATGGAATATCACTCGACTGAACACAATTCTGGATCTCGTAGCAGAAGAAAGTGGCATTGCCATTGAAGGAGTGAACACGCCATATCTGTATTTTGGCATGTGGAAAACCACTTTTGCTTGGCACACTGAGGACATGGATCTTTACAGCATTAACTACCTACATTTTGGAGAGCCCAAATCTTGGTATGTTCAGTAACTATTATCCTTTTTTAAAATTTTACTTCCTGTGTTTATTTTGGAACTACTTTTGCTTTCCCCAAGATGAGTGATATTGGGATCATTTCAATGCTAATGGGATACTATAATTTCTGTGTTTAGGGGAAAAAATAATTAGCCTTCATTCATGTGTCAAGATTGTCACTTCTGACCATCCAAGCAGTTATTTCATGTGTTCACAAGGCCCTTAACCAAGGGTCAGGCTTAGTGTGCATTGAGTGTGATTAGAATGAGTGAATACCTGGAACTCATCAGAAATGTGGCCTGCTGTCAATTTGGATGCAATTTTAAACAACATTCTGCAATGTTACGGTGGGCTTAGGTTTAATGTTATATCACAAGTAGGTTAACAAATATATAGTCAACAAATATACAGTCAATTCACTTTATTGTATATTCTGTAAAGCGCTTTGAGACGTCGATAAGATGTGAAAAGCACTATATCAAATGCAAGGATTATTATTAAGACCAGTGAAATGTGTAGTGAGATTGGAGAGGATGGGCCTAGATAGGAAATAAAGTGTTTCTTAACTGCCATTAATATTGTGCTACTGTAAAACCTCGATAATCCGACAAGGTTGGGCCCGTGCGGCTCCTGGATTTCAGAGTTTGCCGATATTTAGAAACCTACCCAAGAAATGGTTGGGGAAGCCCTGCCCCGTACACCATGTGTGCTGTAAACACATCACCAAACAATGGCCGAGCGGCAACCACAGCGTCAGGTGACAGAGCTGCCACACCGGGAACTCCAAGCAGCTGTTCCAAACTTCAGGAGATTTGCCGACATCGGAATAAAATGTAATACTGTATGTATTTTGAAATTTTGCCGGTTTTAGGTAGTTGCTGGCTTTCAGAATGTCGGACTACCGAGGTTTTACTGTACAGGTATCCCTCCCCTACCACGAGGGATATGTTCCTGTAAACCTTTTAGATTCATAGATTCATAGAATTTTACGGCACAAAAGGAGGCCATTCGGCCCATCTAGTCTGTGCCGGCTCTTTGAAAAGAGCGATTCAATCCCACTGCCCTGTCCGCTCCCCATAGCCTAATAGACCTGTTCTCCCTAAATAAAGATCTAATTCCCTTTTCAAAGTTGTTATCGAATCAGCCTCCACCACCTTTTCAGGCAATGCATTCCAGATTCGAACAACTCGCTGAGTGAAAAAATCCTGGCACCATCCTAGTAAATCTTCTTTGTACCCTTTCCAATGTCTTCACATCCTTTCTGTAGTGTGGTGACCAGAATTGAACACAGTATTCCAGCTGAGGCCTCACCAAAGTCTTATAGAGGTTAGTCAGCACTTCCTGACTTTTGTACTCTATACCCCTATTTATAAAGCCTAGTATCCCATATGCTTTCTTAACAGCCTTGTCTACCTGTCCTGCCACCTTCAACGAGTCACTAACACAAATCCCCAGGTCTCTCTGTTCCTTCACACCATTTAAAATTGTGCTATCTAGCCTATATTGCCTCCCTTCATTTCTTCTCTCAAAATGCATCACCTCACACTTCTCTGCATTAAACTTCATCTGCCATGTGTCTGCCCACTTTACCAATTTGTCTATATCCTCTTGCAGATGGCTACTATCCTCCTCACTGTTTACTATTCTCCCTAACTTAGTGTCATCTGCAAACTTGGAAACTGTACTCCCTACACCCAAGTCCAGATCATTGATGTAGATTACAAAGAGCAATGGTCCCAAAACTGATCCCTGTGGCACACCACTGCTCACTTCCCTCCAGTCTGAAAAACAGCCGCTCATTACAACTCTCTGCTTTCTGTCTCGCAGCCAGTTGTGGATCCACTCTGCCACTGTCCCTTTTACGCCGTGGGCCTTTAATTTCCTAATAAGTCTCTCATGTGGCACTTTGTCAAATGCCTTTTGAAAGTCCATGTAAACTACATCAACTGCACTACCATTATCCACCCATTCCGTTACCTCATCAAAAAATTCTATCAGATTTGTAAGGCAAGATTTGCCTTTAACAAATCCATGTTGACTGTCCTTTATTAGCCTATATCTTTCGAAGTGAAGATCTACCTTGTCCCTGATTATGGACTCTAGAAGTTTGCCCACTACCAACGTTAGACTGACTGGTCTGTAGTTACCAGGCTTGTCCTTCTGCCCCTTTTTATACAGGGTTGGTAAAATCGCGTTTGGAAAATGCAGGGCCCTATGGGAAACATGGGGATAGGCGGAGTAAGTTCACGTTTAGTACAACTAAACACAAAAAAACACATACATTTATAACATACATGGGGATAGCGGGAGTAAGTTTGGGCGCGTTGGCTGCCAGGATCTGCAGCAATCAGACAGTCAGGCTGTCTGACTTACAGAGAGAGAGAGAGAGATGGGGGTGGGGGGGGGGGAAGGGGGCGACACGGAGGGCTGGGGAGGTATTGTCTGACGGCCTTACACAGAGATAGAGACACACGGAGGGTTGGGAGGGTGGGGGTGACACGGAGGGCTGGGGGGGCTGTCTGGCGGACTTATACAAAGATAGAGACACGGAGGGCTGGGTGGTGGGGGTGGGGGGTGACATGGAGGGCTGGGTGGAGTGTGATACGGAGGACTGGGGGGCTGGAGAAGGTGAGAGAGAAGGAGGGGTGGGGAGGGTGGGGGGTGTAGAGAAGAGAAGGTCAGTCAGAGAGAGAGAAGGTGAGAGAGAAGTGGGGGTGGGTGTGGGGGGAAGAGAAGGTGAAATAGAGAGGTGAGAGAGAGAAGTGGGGTGGGGGACGGGGGTGCGGGGCAGGCAATGCACCCAAACTTACTAGTTAGGCTGCGGAGAAGCGACAATAAATGCATGTTACTGTACAGTATTTACCTTAATCCTAAGAGAGAAGTGTTGTCGCTGGTTGATTGCAACATCGCCCCTGATTCCTAGTGCTGTACGCTAGCTATTCGAAAATTTAAATTGCGGATGCGCAAAATGCAAAATGCGGTTTGTGAGGGTTGTCGCATTTAGCAAACCGTGGATACATGAGTTTCGTGTTTGGCGAGGCCGAGGTTGGGGTGGGATACCTGTATTGATTTCCTACTTGAGTGAGGATGGAGATGTGTTAGCAGTAGCACCATCTAGTGGCCGAACCTGAGAACTGAAGCAATATGCACTCTTGCAAAGTACTGTAATGATCCTTGTTACAGAAACATTTGCTCTTCATCTTGGAGTTAGTGGAAATGTTAGTAATTGTTTTCAGGTTTGACTTTCACTACGTAAGTATTGGTCTTTTCTTTCTCTACCATTCTTCTTCAAATTTCTCTCTTCTCCTGAAAACATTTGACTTAGATTCATAGATTCATAGAATTTTACGGCACAAAAGGAGGCCATTTGGCCCATCGAGTCTGTGCCGGCTCTTTGAAAAGAGCGATTCAATCCCACTGCCGTGCCCGCTCCCCATAGCCTAATAGACCTGTTCTCCCTAAATAAAGATCTATGCATTGCCTTTTCAGGCAATGCATTCCAGATTCGAACAACTCGCTGAGTGAAAAAATTTCTCCTCAGCTCCCCTCTACTTCGCCTTGAAACTATTTTAAATCTGTGACCACGAGTCACAGATTCACCCACGAGTGGAAATAGTTTTTCTCTATTTGCCCTGTCGAAACCCCTCATGATCTTATAAACCTCTATTAGGTCTCCCCTCAATCTTCTCTGCTCCAGAGAGAATAACCCTAGCCTATCTAGCCTTTCCTCATAGCTGAAGTCCCTCAATCCTGGCACCATCCTAGTAAATCTTCTTCCCTCTCTAGGGGCAAATTTTCACAGGACCCATTGGCCCTCTGGTACCTTTTTAAATTAGCTAGTGTCTTTGTGCAAGCCTTGACTATGAATATTGGTGGGCTGTGAGAGTATGGTGGGCATCACAACTGAACATCATGCAGAGTTCTGTAGCTCAGCATTCGCCTTGCAAGCGAGAGACCTGGGTTTGATTCCTGGAAGGGCGAAACCTTGGGCAAGTTTCCCTACTCCACACACCTGATAATAATCCCTCAAGAAGAAAAAAACAATAATAAATTGGTCATTTCAGTCCACGATTGTTTGTGGGACACTGCTGTTCGCAATTGGCTGCTGCATTTTACTCACAAATATACAGTCAGTTCACTTTACAATATATTCTGTGTTCAGCAAATTGGTCACCCAATCAGTGTTTAGTCTCCCCAATGTAGAAGAGACCATATTGTGAGCAGCAGATGCAATATGCTACATTGGTGATAGTACTGTACATGTAAATCGCAGAAAAATAGAGTTGGGTGTCATCCGCATGCATGAGTGCGGTTTGAGTTTCCTGCAATGATGTTGAGAGAGACTTGCTTATGCGCACACAAGGCCCAGGCTCTTCTATTCAAATAGAACAGAGAAGCGACTGGATTGTGTGTCTCGCAAGAACAGTTAGAATTTTCCGCACTTACCTTGAGAGAGGCTGGCATAGGCACTGGTGGCCTCTCTCAATGCTAAGTTGTGAAATGTGTGCGACAGCAGGCATTTTCACAGAACAACTGAAAATTCACGTTATCTCCTATAGTTTTTTTCTCTGCTGTGACAAATCTGCAGTCCCAATTATATGGAATCCCAGTCTGCCTTCATAGTAATACAGCATTGACACCTACTGGATGGCAACCAGACTGCAGTATGAAAATCCGGATAGTGATGAATCAAAGGAAGTTTCTTCGCACAATGTGGAAGTTCATTTCCGTGTTCCATCAAAAATACACAAGTAATTTTGTTCTATTTGGTAAAAAATCTTGTATATTAGTTTAGGCACCAATCAGGTTCAATAATATTGGTAACAAAAACAGAAATCGCTGGGAACACACAGCAAGCCAGGCAGCATCTACGGAGAAAGGTAAATTAGTCAACATTTCAGGCCCAGGATCCTTTATCAGTTTGTGGATGGCAATTTCCAATGTGAAAACTCTTGGAAATGGACGGCCCAGAAAAAGGTTCTAATATTCAAAGAGCAGTTGTTCAGGGAACTGAGGAAAACTATTCGAACTACAGAATTAGAGGAATGGAAAAATTATAATTCCTCCATGAGAGAAGGGAGAAAGAAGAAACTTATTTAAGGAGAATGGTCAGACACCATCTGGTGAATTTCTGCACTATGTGAAATGCTTGACGTCAATGAAGTCAATATCTGAACAAAATTCCATTAGGTTTCACTCATTATTAAATATTTTGCAGTGCTGGGGGTGTGCCTCATTGTTGAAGGTGCTGTGTTTCAGATGAGACCTTAAACAAAGGTCCCGTCTTCCTCTTCAGGTGGATGCTGAAAATCTCATGGCACTATTCGACTATGTAATCGGTGTTTCTCTTGTTCCTGGCCAACGATCCCTGAGATAAAATTGATCACTCAATTCATTGTGGGATCGTACTCTGTGCAAATTGGCTGCCGTGTTTGCTGCAAATGCTACACTTACAATAAATCCTGTGAAGCACTTTGAGGCATCTCAATGAAATGATAAACTGCTTTTTCAAATGCAAGGATTATTATTATTTTGCAACCTTGTCATTCTAAACCCCAGTATCTTTGCACTAAGCTTGATTTGACCACTATTCCAAATTTCCAATTGCTATCTTCACTCATTGAACAATTTAAAAGTGATATTGTACTGCACCAGCAAATGTTAAATTTCAAATATTAAATGTTGGTTGGGTCAAATGCAGCACATTAGTCGTATTTTAAAAATAAATCCAAATATCACTTCAGAAGTGACAATTTAATATGGCACCCATGTGATTTTTGCGGTAATTCCCCAAGTACTGTATACAGTACAGTAAAAGCCTGTCTATCCGGCACCCGATCAACTGTAACTTCCATTTAACCGGCATTGCAAAAAGAGGTCTGCATTCGATTAACCGGAATTTATCCAGACAAATGCATTAAAAAAAATTTTTCACACATTTTTGGCCGAATATATCCAGCAGGCGCTTTAACCCGCATTGGCCAGGTCCCAAGGGTGCCAGATAAACGGGCTTTTACTGTAAATGTTTTTGGCCTCTCTGAGCGAGGTTGCCAAATTAGTGCCAATTAGTGTTGTTATAATAATAATAATCCTTGCATTTGTTAGAGCGCTTTTCACCTCTTCTAGATGCCTCGAAGCGCTTCACAGAATATACTGTAAAGTGAATTGACTATATTTTGGGGTGAAAGTTATGGGCAGAATTGCAGACGTGTATCCAGTAGGAAGTAGATTGAGATTTGATGGGATGTTTAATGGGTACCTGAGAGCTAATTGTTGTCAGATCAGACCAAACAGGTCTAAGATCATTGAGAGCTGAATATAATTCCTGCTTGATTCAGCTTGGTAGTCAACAGCCCTGGTGTTTTCTTCCGAATGAGCTGATAGCTTCTAGAATGAGGTGCTGTATGTATTAGAAGTGGAGAAAGGGCATATACTTTGAATGGCTCATGTAAGCTCTTCCCCTGGTTTCTGTTACACTTCACCGTGTGGCTGAATTAAACTTAAACTGGAAGGTGTGCTTGCGACTTAGTTTATTTGATAATAACCAAGCGACGGTTACCTTGGAAACACTGCACGCCAGGGAGGAGACAGAACCTGGAGCTGCCGGGAGGTCATTGGGGAGAGGCATGGGAGGGGTGGGATGAGGAGTGAATTTGATCACTCAATCCATGACTGTTTGTGGGCTGCTGCGTTTTGCCCACACAATTTGTTAGACACTAAAAAAAATGCTTGTTTCAAGATTATCTTGTGAACTGAAATAGGACTGTGCTGGGGGTTAGGAGGTCATGGATGTAGGTTGGGGTGAGGCTGTGGAGGGCTTTGAATGTGAGGACCAGGATCTTGAATTGGATCCTCTGGATGATGGGGAACTAATGGAGTCGACGAGGATGGGGGAGATGGGGGTCATGAAACTTGGAGCGATTGAGGACATGGACTGCTGAGTTCTGGATCATCTGCAACCTGTGGAGAGGGAGGAATTGGGAAGGCTGACAAGCAGGGTGTTTGCATAGTCAAACCAGGATGTTATGAAAGCATGGATGAGGGTTTCTGCGATATAGCGCCTTATCACGTCGTTGAGACGTCTCATAGCACTTCACAGAATATATTGTAAAGTGGATTGGTTGTTTACTCTGTAGGTCATCAATTGTGCACAACAGTGTGGTGGCTTCAACTGGATTTCCTACTTGCTTTATGCTGCTGTTTATAGTCATGTTATTGCCTTATTTGGCTTTGTAAGGGAACCCTGATACCTAGTTAAAAACTGTTATCGTTATATGCTCATGATAATATTCCTGTTTAAAATTAGAAGCTATCAACGTTACATAATTCAGTGGGTCCACCCTATTATCTTTGTGGCTCTTAATGGTAATAATTAATTTCCACATCATTAGCCCATTTATAATTATGTGTTAGGTTCCTCCTGCCTTGTGATTCCGGTAGATGCAAAGGGACCACCTTATCATTTCGCATTTTTGGATACTCACTGGTTGTATTGAACACTCCCAAGTCATGCATACCACGGTCTATTCAGAATAAGTCTAAATTTTCAGCCTAGATTGCTTTAACAAAGACTGCAGCCTTGGAATGGAGCCTGATTGTGTTGAGATGTTTCAAGCTTGGATTCTCCTCACCAAGTTCTGCCTTGTGATTTATTTTCAATTTTCCCCTCATTTTTTCTTTCCGTTTAAACAGTGAGGAGCACAATCTTCTCTGCATTGTACAAGTATTTTATTACATTTGAACAAAAATATTCGAAGTGGAGATGCATTTATGAGAGCCAGATACACACTTAAGGGAGAAAGTAATAGAAGGTTGTGGGAGGAAGGAGTGGTTGGGCTGAATGGTTGGTTTCTCTGCTGTACCTTCTGTGCAAATAATAATAATAATCCTTGCATTCGATATAGCACTTTTCACATCTTCTAGAAGTTTCAAAGCGCTTCACAGAATATACTACAAAGTATATTAACTAAATAATTTGCAGTATATACTATACGACTGAATTGACCATATTTGTGGGCGAAACGCAGCAGCCAATTGCGCACAGCAGTGTCCCACAAACAGTCATGGATTGAAGTGACCAATTTATTATTGTTCTTTTATGAGGGATTATTATTGGGTGTGTGGAGTAAGGAAACTTGCCCAAGGATTTGGGCAAATCTAAGCTATTGACCTTTAGTCAACCCCCTGTGTCAAATAGGACTCACGTCTGAAAGTTCAAAGGATCTGTTTCGAGGCCTATTTCTGTATTCCTCTTCTCATTCATTCTGCCTTTCATATTTTGCTACCCTCCATTAGGGTCCGTCGATATGGAAATTTTCCGATTTAGAAATATCGATGGGCTCATATCGAGATATACCAAAATATCTATATTTTCGGGTTTTTCGTACTGCGCATGCGCGTGTAGTGCACGCGTTCGGAGTGCGCGCGCGTTCGGAGTGCGCGCGCTTTCCGGGTGCGCGCGCATTTGGGGCCTATCTCCTCAGGATGTAAATATCTTTCTCTCTGTGTCTCTCACTCTCTCCATCTCTGTGTTTTTCTGTCTGTGTCTCTGTGTCTCTCTCACATCCCCCCCATCTCTATCTATCTGTATATTATCACATCCACCCCGTCTCTCCCCCCACCTCTCCCCCCCCGCCGTTCCTCTCCCCCCCGCCGTTCCTCCCCCCCCGCCGTTCCTCTCCCCCCCCCGCCATTCCTCTCCCCCCCCCCCCCACTCCCACCAGCCGTCTCTCTCTCCCTCCCCCCCACCCAGCTGTCTCTCTCTCCCTCCCCCCCACCCAGCCGTCTCTTTCCCCCTACCCCCCGCCATCTCTCTCCCCCCCATCCCCCCCGATGTCTCTCTCTCCCCCACACCCCCCCCGCTGTCTCTCTCTCTCCCCCACACACCCCCAGCCATCTCTCTCCCCCCCACGCCCCCAGCCGTCTCTCTCCCCCTCACCACCCCCAGCCGTCCCTCCTCCCCCCCACCCCCCCAGCCATCTCTCTCCCCCTCACCCCCCCCAGCCGTCTCTCTCCCCCTCACCCCTTGCATACCTGTATATTGTATTTGAGGACTATGAATACAATATGGCGGCTTTGCACCTCGATCTGTGCATTGTGTATAGAGATGAGCATTCTGGGTCTTGTAGTTCAGTGTGTGCGAATTCCGATTTTTTACCTCGATATATTGATTTTTCGATATATCAATATTTTTGAAATGCCTATATCGGCGTATCGATCTGAAAATTATATTGGGTTTTAGCGATATATCGATATATCGCCGGACCCTACCCTCCATTGACTGAGCTGCTTTACCTTTCTTCAACCTGCCTGTAGAGGAGCCCTATGCTTCAACAACCAACTTCATTAATCTTTTGTGTTTTAAAGCCTGTGTGAAGCCCACAAGATCATATTTTACCCATTTTTCCTCCTCCTTTCTCTCTCCTCTTAAGACCATAATGTTGTATTTCTGCACAAATAACCATTGTCCCTTCCCTACATTCTTAAAAAGAATCAAAATTGCAACTGGGTAAATGGGGTTGGTGCTAGCTTTGCTTCCCATCAATTTGCTCACTTGTTACTCCACTTAAAGCAGTCACCTATGAGTTCAGAAACACCTCTTGTAATCTTCTATGAACTCCATGTTGATATCTGGTGACTTTGTACATGGTGTATGTATATAGATTCATAGATTCATAGAATTTTACGGCACAAAAGGAGGCCATTCGGCCCATCTAGTCTGTGCCGGCTCTTTGAAAAGAGCGATTCAATCCCACTGCCCTGCCCGCTCCCCATAGCCTATGCTTCAACAACCAACTTCATTAATCTTTTGTGTTTTAAAGCCTGTGTGAAGCCCACAAGATCATATTTTACCCATTTTACCCAGACCTGTTCTCCCTAAATAAAGATCTAATTCCCTTTTAAAAGTTGTTATCGAATCAGCCTCCACCACCTTTTCAGGCAATGCATTCCAGATTCGAACAACTCGCTGAGTGAAAAAAATTCTCCTCAGCTCCCCTCTACTTCGCCTTGAAACTATTTTAAATCTGTGACCACGAGTCACAGATTCACCCACGAGTGGAAATAGTTTTTCTCTATTTGCCCTGTCGAAACCCCTCATGATCTTATAAACCTCTATTAGGTCTCCCCTCAATCTTCTCTGCTCCAGAGAGAATACCCTAGCTTATCTAGCCTCTCCTCAAAGCTGAAGTCCCTCAATCCTGGCACCATCCTAGTAAATCTTCTTTGTACCCTTTCCAATGTCTTCACATCCTTTCTGTCGTGTGGTGACCAGAATTGAACACAGTATTCCAGCTGAGGCCTCACCAAAGTTTTATAGAGGTTAGTCAGCACTTCCTGACTTTTGTACTCTATACCCCTATTTATAAAGCCTAGTATCCCATATGCTTTCTTAACAGCCTTGTCTACCTGTCCTGCCACCTTCAACGAGTCACTAACACAAATCCCCAGGTCTCTCTGTTCCTTCACACCATTTAAAATTGTGCTATCTAGCCTATATTGCCTCCCTTCATTTCTTCTCCCAAAATGCATCACCTCACACTTCTCTGCATTAAACTTCATCTGCCATGTGTCTGCCCACTTTACCAATTTGTCTATATCCTCTTGCAGATGGCTACTATCCTCCTCACTATTTACTATTCTCCCTAACTTAGTGTCATCTGCAAACTTGGAAACTGTACTCCCTGCACCCAAGTCCAGATCATTGATGTAGATTACAAAGAGCAATGGTCCCAAAACCGATCCCTGTGGCACACCACTGCTCACTTCCCTCCAGTCTGAAAAACAGCCGCTCATTACAACTCTCTGCTTTCTGTCTCGCAGCCAGTTGTGGATCCACTCTGCCACTGTCCCTTTTACGCCGTGGGCCTTTAATTTCCTAATAAGTCTCTCATGTGGCACTTTGTCAAATGCCTTTTGAAAGTCCATGTAAACTACATCAACTGCACTACCATTATCCACCCATTCCGTTACCTCATCAAAAAATTCTATCAGATTTGTAAGGCAAGATTTGCCTTTAACAAATCCATGTTGACTGTCCTTTATTAGCCTATATCTTTCGAAGTGAAGATCTACCTTGTCCCTGATTATGGACTCTAGAAGTTTGCTCACTACCGACGTTAGACTGACTGGTCTGTAGTTACCAGGCTTGTCCTTCTGCCCCTTTTTATACAAGGGAGTAACATTAGCCATCCTCCAGCCTCCTATATAATACAAAATTGCACTACATCATTTTTTTACCAGTTCAATGCAATTTGTTTGTGTGCCAAATCAGCAATCATTGCAGAAGCCAATGTGTTATATTTGTATTTAAAGTTTTCCTGGTGGCTAATGGTCTGTCTTTCCTTCAGGTTTTTCAAGTTGTTAATCCTGAAAAAACTGACATTCTGATGTTGGTTTTGTGGGTCTTTGCACACAAGCGCTCACAGTGTTCGATTAACTTCCACACACTCTTTTGCACATTGCTATGAAGCTGCTCATACAACTTCAGTGTACCAGCTTTGCAAAACAAGATGTTGAACCAGTACTTTTATAGTTGAACTTTTATAGTCCTTGATTTGTAAAAATACACGCAAAGGTTTCATTTTTAATTGTTTCTTACTAGAATGATTTATCGCAGTCACCGTTATAACGTGTGGATCTTGATGGGACTGAAGCAAGTGCCCTGTTCATGTGTGCTTTGCATAGGCAATTTGACAGTATTCACTAAAAGTGCATTTCCTCAGTTGGTAGTTTGGTGGAGCTTTAGTTCCTTCGAAGAACTTGGAATTAGAAATATTTTCTGTGTAAATGCTATGGTCCTAAAAATTCAAATCAGATTTAATCTTTTGATCAAAGCACTGAAATATAAGCTCCTTCTGCTAATATTTTTCTTCAGTGTAATTTCATCATCTCAGATTTATCAGTATTTCAATAAAGAAATAAATTAGAACTTTACTGCTGAGGAATTGGGGATTGCTCAACAGTAAGGGTTGACCTCATCAAATACAGAGATGTACGGAATTAAATGTTTAACGCAAGCTACATTCTTGATGCTTGTAAGTGATTCATGATAGACAACAGCAGTCTTTGCAGCAGACTTCAGACTTAAAAATTGTGCATCCCAGTTTCAGGGTGATCTTAACAATTTCAACAGAACTATTGTATTTTACGATTTATTTATCAGGCAAGAAAAGATTTTTAAGGATTGAAATCTCTCAATTCACAAACAACAACAACTTGCAGTTTTAAAGTGCTTTTCATATAGGATAACATCTTGGAGTGCATCACAATGCCAAAATGATCTATAAACATATTAAATCTATTTTAAGTAGTCTCTTGCTGAGCTTGATGAGTGTTCTGCTACTTTAATAATATTAATCCTTACGTTTGATATAGCGATTTACAACAACAACAATATTACATTGATAGAGTACCTTTCACTTCGGGAGGACGTCCCAAGGCACAGAACAGTCAGGTCGGAACCTGAGCAAGAGGCTCAGGGACAGAGTTAGGAGGTGAGGGAGAGAGTTGGGAGGGCCTTGAAGGAGGCGAGGGAGGGAGTGAGGCGAAGGCACTGTGGGACGGAGTTCCAGAGTGTGTGGACAGAGAGTTTGAAAGCCCGTCCGCCGATGGTAAGGCGGGTCGGGCAAGGGACATGAGCAGGCCAGAGCCCGCTGAACAGAGGGGGCGGGGAAGTTCATAGGGGACAGCAGGTCAGAGAGGTAGGGGAGGCAAGGACGTGAATGGCCCTGAAAGTGAGGATGAGGATCTTGAATTCGATCCTCTGGGGAATGGGGAGTCAATGGAGCCGGGTGAGGGTGGGAGTGATGTGGTCGCAGAGCTTGGTCATCAAAACTGACGAAGGGTCATGGACCCGAAACGTTGACTAACGTTTCCTTTCTCCATAGATGCTGCCTGACCTGCTGAGTGTTCCGAGTGATTTCTGTTTTTGTTTCAGATTTCCAGCATCTGCAGTATTTAGCGTTTTTGTTTTCAGATCAAAGATCTTTTCATAAATTGCTGCTAGCCTTCTTGGTAATTTCTCTTAGTAGCATCCATCCTGACTCATTTGGTTTGTGTTTGCTTTGCTGAATATGATAGCATTTTTACTGTACATTGAAAGATAATATTGCATATACAGTATAAGCCCGTTTAACCAAGACTCGATGAACTGGCACTTCCGTATAACCGGCACGCCAAAAAAAAAGTCCCCATTCGATAAACTGGAACTTATCCGGACCAAAGCGGTGGAGCATTTGTAAATGCATAAATAATAACAGATAATAACAGAATATTGTATTGGTACTTATTGTTAAAACTACTCTCTAGTGCTTCTCACCTTTACTGGTAGATTCTGCGCTTGAAGCCATGATGCTGCGGTTGAGGTTTATTGTCCAGTGATTCTTTTTAAAATGGAGGACGCCAAGCGGGTGAAAAAAATGGCAGCTCGACTTTAAAGCCTTACTAGCGGCAAGCCGATAACCCTAGCCGATAACCCACATTATTGCGCAGGTGCAGTATTTTGGTTTGCCGCTAGTAGAGTCTAGGGTTATCGGTTTGCCGCTAGTATGGCTTTAAAGTCGTGCTGCCATTTTTTTGACCCGCTTGGTGTCCTCCATTTTAAAAAGAATCACTGGACTATAAACCTCAACCAATAAAGGTGAGAAGCGCAAGAGAGTAATTTTAACAATAAGTACCAATACAATATTCTGTTATTATCTGTTATTATTTAGTCTGGTGTGTATGGTGTGTGTTAAAACAATTTTTATTTTTTTGTGGTTGGTTTTTGGTTGCTGGCCACCCGAATATCTGACAGGCGCTTTAACCAGCTTTGGCCAGGTCCAGTGGGTGCCGTATAAATGGGCTTTTCCTGTAATTACATAGAATATACAGCACAGAAAGAGGCCATTCGGCCCAACTGGTCTATGCTGGCGTTTATGCTCCTGTCCTTCCTCGACTAAATCTTCTAGGTTGGGGACAGTGTGGACAAGTCTGAATGCTACAAATTACAAGTGTGCTTTAGATTATCCATATTCTTAGTTAACTTTTTATTTTAAATAATATGTATGTGATTAGCTCTGGTAGTTTAGTATAACACTTCATTTGAATTTGTCAATTTGTCATTTTATTCAAATAATAGATGATCCACAAATCAGCGCAATCTTAAAAAAGCTTCATGGATTTGTTTTTTCTCTGCCATTCCCTCGGGAAGGTATTTTGTTCAGCCCCTTGGGACATCCTCCCGACGTGAAAGGCGCACTACAAATGTAATGTTGTTGTTTGGGGGAAATGTGAATTTTCTACTCAATCTCTTACATGCTTTGGGGGATGGACGCCTTTCCCATTTTGACACCTTGCATTTAGACCAAATGGTCTAGGTTAGGTACAGATTAGACAGAAGTAAAGAAATAATTAATGTCTGCTTCAACAATGTGGGATAACATTATCCCTGCTGTACCAAGCTGAGTGTTCCCATTCTCCACACTAGCCATTTATTACTCCTTTTAGTGAAGCTTCTGGTCTCTGTCAAACAAAGAGCACAAGGATTTATGGAATTCAGTTCTTTACACCTATTCTTTCCATACCTCATTAGATAAAGTTCCATATGTCATGAACTCATGTATAGGAGGGGAAATTCTGCAAAGATGTATTTCCCAATCCATAAAGCAAGCCAGAGAAATCTGCATAATATTAATCATATGTGAATCGAATCAGGTTGCCCTAGCCTGGAAATACCATTTGGCCCTAATCTTTGTGGTTAATCAATAACCAAATCTGAAGGTTTTGTATTGGGTTTTGTGCCCCACAGATGTTTTGTTACCTCTCTGGCAGCAGCAAGGAAACTATTGTGTCTTATAATATTAAAATATTTCAGAATATAATTTGAAACCTTAGATTATATTTCCTATGAGATGCATGAATTTACTTGCTGCTAAAAGTCACTTGGCATGCTTTCAGTGAAAATCACAGGAGTACTATGCAATCAATGAATGAATTTTATTTTCCATGGATTACTGAACTTGATCATCCTCACTGTTTCTGAGCATTTTTTCTGTAACTGACGGACATCTACCCTGATAAATGTAAGAGCTTCTACTAGCCTAGAAGCTTACGTCTCTCTTCCATGTTTTGTAGCCTTGGTACAGTATTTTAAAAAGGGGGTGGATACTAGAGATACAGAACATAAGCAACCTGTTTGGATTCATGTATTCCACCCACTCCAGATAGTATTGTATTTCTCTTGCTTTGGCAGGGACTCACTGATTCACCTTTCCTCTGCCAGGTCTTCCTGACAGCTGCCTACCACACGTTAGTTCTCCCAAACATATTTTTGTTAGTTACCAGGCTTCCCTGATTGCTTCAAATTTTCGTATCTCTTTCCCTAAGAGATGAGGGGCACCAATTATTTCTATTCGTGAATGTCTTGGTCACTCCATTTCCTGCATGCAGAAAATTGTTTTGAAAAAAAACTATACTATAATCTTGAGAAAACACCTGCTTGTTAATTTGGGTGTTTTATGAATGGTGAAGCTGTGGAGAAGTGCATTGGAAACCTGAGATGGTGAGGACAAAGGTGTGGAGAGGGGTTTTAGCTTATTTGGTTGTGAGGTATGCCACGTGGCAGAAGAGGAGAAAAGCATTCCTGGTTAGAGGCTGGATGTGGGGTGGGAAGGACTGGTACATTTTCTAATTGCCATTACTCTATTTAACACTTGAACAATTAAAATATTTTTTGTGAAGCAAGTACGAAAAATTAATGCTGTAGTCTTACTTTTCTGTTGTTAAATATAATGCTGCATTTTAGCATTCTGTAAAAAAATGTTTTAACCTCTGAGGGAAAGTAGGCGTGGAAACAGAATCCAGAATTGAGGTGGCTGAATGATGTTTCGCTGTTTCATTTCCAGGTACGCCATTCCTCCGGAGCATGGGAAGAGGCTGGAGCGTCTTGCACAAGGTAATGAATTGGAATATATTACAGGATATCAATGGTTGAATCCCATTGTGTTGTGGTAAGTGCGCTCGACTCGCAAGCGAGAGGACCTGTATTTGATTCTGGGGTGGGGCAAAAACTTAGGCAAGCTTACTTACCCCACTTGCCTTTTTACCTAGCAGTAAGTAGGAACCTTAGTTGATTGGCAGATTGCTTTCCGGGAATAATAATCTCCTCACAAAATGATGGTCACTCAATTCCAAAAACAAAAGACTTGTGGAACACTGCTGTGAGCATTTACCTAGTGGATTTCGTCCACAAAGTATGCAGACAATAACTGCAGAATATATTCTGTAATGTGCTTTGAGGTATCTCAATGATGTGATAAGGTGCTATAAAAAAGCAAGGGTTATTATTATCATCATCATCATCATCAAACTTTCAACCTGAAATTTTTAATAATTGTAGACTTTACCCTCCTTCCAACTTGTCATCCAGTGAAATGTATACATTTTTTTAGGAAAATGAATGGATTGATTCAACTGGCTCCAGCCTCACAGTACTGATAATTTTTACTATAAACAACTGATACATTTGTTTGGAGTTGAGGTACAGATCAGCCATGATCTTATAGAATGGCAGAACAGACTCAGAGGCTGAATGACCTACTCCTGTTCTTATTGTTCCAATGATGGAAAACATTTAGGCTTAATGGAAAAAAAACTGTATATAATTTTGTTGGATGGATTTGTAAACCAGTTGAGTTTGTAGAGGTAAGGTAACAACAAGTTAGTTTAGGGCGATAAATGCAAAAAAGTCCTAAATTGATATCCCAATATACCTATTTAATTTGCTGGAGTTAAAATAAAACTGAATCTTGAAATCTGAAGGAAAAACAATTGCTGAAAATCAGCATCTCAAAGAGAGGGATTTCAGGAAAGAGCAGTCACTAAAAGCTAAATAGATGGGTTGGACGATCCACTTTAAAATAATAATAACAACAACAGTAATAATATGAAATACCTCCGTCCTGTGTGGCGACCCTCAGGGTTCAGGCCTTGGTCTCCTCCTTTTCAATATTTACATGCAACGTCCATAGACGTGGGGTCAACTTCTACATGCATGCGGATGACTCCCAACTCTACCACTCCTCCGCCACCCTCAACTCCAGAACCAATGACAGACTGCTAAGTCCTGGATGAGACCAAACTTCCTCCAGTTGAATGTCAACAAGACTTGGTTCCCATCAGCACCTTCATACCTCAAGCGTTGACAGCATCTCCCTTCATGGATGCACTGTGCACCTCACAGAACCAATACAGAACCTCAGTGTCCTGTTCGACCCTCAACTGTCCTTCATCCCCCACATCTGTGTCATGACCCGCTCCGCCTTTCCCCACTGCAATGTTGCCCGGTTCAGCCACTATCTCCCACCGCAGGCCACCGAGGCCCTCATCCACACATTCATTAAATCCAGGCTTGACTATGCAAACTCCATGCTTGTTGGCCTCCCAAATCCACTGCAGCCTGTGTCTTTTCCTGCACCAGGCTCCGCCACCCTACGACTCCCATCCTCACCCGGCTCCACCGGCTTCCCATCACACAGAGGATATGCTTTCTCAGCCTGCTTCACGTCCCCAGCCTTGCCTCCCCCACTATTGGCAGGCGGGCCTTCAGCCTCTATGCCTCCACCAACTGTAACTCAATCCCATAGTCCTACCACCTCAACCCCTCCCTTGCCTCCTTCAAGACCCATCTCAAGATCCTCCTCTTCAACCGTGCTTTTGGTGAACCTCCTACCCCTACCATCCCCTGCGGATCCCTGACACGTCAAGAGGATGTTTTGGGACGTCCTCTTGGTGTGACAGGCACTATACAAATGTACCTGGTTGAGAAATTTAAGCTGAAGTTATTAAAAAAAACTCTGAAGTATACAGACAGAAATGGGCAAAATCATACCTTCCTATTTGTCTTTATATGAATTTTTTAAAAAAGCTTTGTTTGTATTGGACAGCATCCCATTTCTCTTGAATTGCCCATATTACCATGATGCCTTCTAAAGGCTGGTGTTGAAATACTAGTAATTTTACTATTAATTCATTTTATTTAGTTTACCGATATTCTGTTTTTTTGAATCATGATTCAAATGGTTTTCGTTCAAATTAATAAGTACGGGGGAAATGTTCAAAATCATTTATGAAGTGTTGTACATTAGTGTTTGAGACAAACTATAATTTAGTTCTCCGCGCATGGCTTCGGTTACTTGAACAGTGTGAATGACAAGGAAGTTAAAAAAAAACTTTTAAAATAACCCATGTGTAGGCACACTGTCTGATATCTGCCACTGAATTATGTACAGTTAAGCAAATATCTTGTTGCAACTCTTTCGTAAATCAATCTGCAATCACAATAAGTGATTTGGCTTTGCATCATAATGTTCCATCCGTATCTGCTTCTGGAATAGGTCACTTGACAGTTTTGAAAGGATAGGTCATCTTTGGTTGGAAATTAAACGAAAGCATTTCTATTTTGCAGTCATTCTGTTTATACATTATAATTATCATTCTTGCATTTTATGCTTCGGTGCTTTCATCTCTGGCTTCTATTGAAAACATGATTGACTCTGACACTTACAAATATTTTATCTGAAAGACATTACAGTTTCATTTAATAATAGTGAAACTTAAATTTTTCTCTCAGCTACTGTTTGATTTATGAGTTTTGTTTTACCCCTTGCTTTGTGTAGGTTACAAGATGATATAAATGTTGAGAACTATTATTGTAAGGAATATGTAGTTATGAGAGTGAAAATTACTGGATTCATCATGTCAAATCAGTGTAAACTATTGAATCACCATGACAGCTTGAAGATTTTTAAAAAAATACATAATCAACTTTTCAGTTGATATTCAGTAATGCCTTGGGAAGGAATTATTCCTTAGACTATAGACTTCTCCATATCTCCATTTATTCTCCATAGCTATTTTCATGTATGTTTTATTATCACAACATTGTGCAGTTCTGTTGTTCTTCTGTTATAGTGCAAATTTGATTATAATACAGTTGCATTGTCAACCCCTTTCACTGTGCATGAGCTGCTGTCTTGCTCGCCTGATATACATCGGCCAGCTTTGGTGCTAAAAAGAGCGAGTTCCAGTTCATTAGGTATTTTCCAATCTCAAATCTTGCTTTGCTGCACATGTGTAAAGCAGAAATTGGAAGTAAGAAAAAGAGCTGACTCCCTGGCTATCAGATCACCAATGGCATAATTTCCTGCTTGGCAGTGTCCTGATTATCCAGAATTTCCCAATTTTTCTTTCAGTGTCGCAACTGGCCAAAGAGCTTGAAGCAAATTGAACAGTGCTTTGAAACAGATGGATTGTTTAGATTTTATGAATTGCAATCAGCTTGTTTCACTCGCAAATATACAGTCAATTCACTTTACAGTATATTCCTTGAAGTGCTTTGAGACATCTAGAAGACGTGATGAGGTGCTATATCAAACGCAAGGATTATTATTATTATTCTTGTTACAACAGTTTTCCACTGTATCAATATCCTGCAAAGTTCAAACAGCATTGTTTCAATTAAGATAGATCTTCACTTAGAAAGATATAGGCTAATAAAGGACAGCCAGCATGGATTTGTTAAAGCCAAATCTTGCCTTACAAATCTGATAGAATTTTTCGATGAGGTAACGGAATGGGTGGACGAGGGCAGCGCAGTTGATGTAGTTTACATGGACTTTCAAAAGGCATTTGATAAAGTGCTGCATGAGAGGCTTATTAGGAAAATAGAGGCCCACGGCGTTAAAGGGACAGTGGCAGCATGGATCCACAACTGGCTGCGAGACAGAAAACAGAGAGTTGTGGTGAGCGGCTGCTTTTCAGACTGGAGGGAAGTGTGCAGTGGCGTCCCCCAGGGATCGGTTTTGGGACCACTGCTCTTTTTAATATATATTAATGATCTGGACTTGGGTGTAGGGAGCACAGTTTCCAAGTTTACAGATTGTACTAAATTAGGGAGAATAGTAAATAGTGAGGAGGATAGTAACCATCTGCAAGAAGATATAGATAAAATGGTAAAGTGGGCAGACACATGGCAGATGAACTTTAATGCAGAGAAGTGTGAGGTGATACATTTTGTGAGAAGAAATGAGGGGAGGCAATATAGGCTAGATAGTACAATTTTAAGGGGTGAGAGGGAACAGAGGTCTCCCTGGGGATTTGTGTTAGTGACTCTTTGAAGGTGGCAGGACAGGTAGACAAAGCCGTTAAGAAGGCATATGGGATACTAGGCTTTATAAATAGGAATATAGAGTACAAAAGTCAGGAAGTGCTGACTAACCTCTATAAAATTTTGGTTAGGCCTCAGCTGGACAATTCTGGTCACCACGCTATAGAAAGGATGCTAAGGCATTGGAAAGGGTGCAAAGAAGGTTTACTAGAATGGTACCAGGATTGAAGGACTTCAGTTATGAGGAAAGGCTAGATAGGTTAGGTTTATTCTCTTTAGAACAGAGAAGGTTGAGAGGAGACCAAATATTAGTTTATAAAATCATGAAGGGATTCAACAAGGTGAATAAGGAAAAACTGTTTCCACTGGTGTGTGACTCATAGTCACAGATTTAAAATAGTTTCAAAACAAAGCAGAGGGGAGCTGAGGAGAAAATGTTTCACTCAGCGGGTTGTTCGAATCTGGAATGCATTGCCTGAAAAGGTGATGGAGGCCGATTCGATAACAGCTTTTAAAAGAGAATTAGATCTTTATTTAGGGAGAACAAGTCTGTTAGGTTATGGTGAGAGAGCTGGGCATTAAGTTACTTTTTTCAAAGAGGCGGCACACACTAGATGGGCCGAATGGCCTCCTTTTGTGCCGTAAAATTCTATGATTCTACGATTCTAAGGTATCCACAATTTCAAAATATTACTGTACAGTGAAATATAATCAGAAAAACAAAAAAATTAGGAGTTCATACAATCAATTCTAGTGTTACTATTGATACCTATCAGACTGAGCAAAGCCATTGCTTAACCTTTTCAATTGGATTGCTGTCTTCCAATCCATTGATTGCCACTGAGGCCCCAGTACGTCATGTACACAAGTCCCTGACAATTGTGAAGCATGCTGTAAAATCATAATTGCTGTTCTTGATACTTTTTATAAGAGAGTTAAGATTTTTTCAAAATATTTAAGAGAAACCTTGATACAGTACTTAAAAGGGAAAAGATGGGTATTGGTGAGGTGATTAGGAGCGATTGATCATAGTATCATAGAATTATACAGCACAGAAGGAGGCCATTCGGCTTATCATATCTGTGTCAGTGGATCGGAAAGGGCTGTACGAATCGGATCCGCTTCCCCTCCCCATAGCCCTGGAAACCTGTCCTCTCCAAATAACTATCTATTTCTCTCTTACAAGTTAATATTGAATTGGCTTTCACCACCCGGCAATGCATTCCAGATCTGAACAACTCACTGCGTGAAAAAAATTCTCCTCACTTCCCTTCTGTTTTTTTTAATAATTATTTGAAATCGGTGTCCTTGGATTATCAACCATTCGCCAGTGGAAATAATTTCTCGTTGTTCATCTCACCGAATCGCCTCATAATTTTGAAATCTTATATTAAGTCTCCTCTTAACCTTTGCTCCAAGGAGAATAATCCTAGCTTTCTACCCTCTCCTGATAACTCGATTCCCTCATTTCTGGTACCATTCCTGGTAAATCTGCTTTGCACCCTCTTCAATACCTTCACATCCTTCCCAAAGTGTGGTGCCCAGAAAGGAACACAGTACTTCAGCTGAGGCCTAACCAGTGTTTTATAAAAGTTTGTCATAACTTCCTGACATTTGTATTCTATGCCCTTATTTGTAAAGCCTAGGATCCCATATGGTTTTTTTTTAACAGCTTTATCTACCTGTCCTGCCACCTTCAAATATGTAATTATATGAACCCCCGGATTTCTTTGTGCTTCACCCCCTTTAAGATTCTACCAACAAACGTATAGTGCCTCTCCTCATTCTCCCTGCCAAAATGCATCACTTTGCATTTATCCACATTAAACTTCACCTGATACACGTCTGCCCATTTTACCAGTCTGTCTATGTCCTCTTGCTACTATCCTCCTCACTGTTCACTATTTTTCCAAGCTTTGATTTATCTACAAACTTGGAAATTGTACTCCCTATACCCAAGTCATTTGTAAAGACCAAAAACAGCAGTAGTCCCAATACCAATCTCTGGGGGACACCAGCAGTACCCACTTTCCTCCGGTCAGAATAACAAACGTTCACCACTCTCTGCTTTCTGTCTCTCACCCAGTTCTGTAGTTCTGTCCCTTTAATACTGTGGGATTCTATTTTGCTCCCAAGTCACTGATGTGGCACTTTACCAAATGCCTTTTGAAAATTCAAAACAATTACATCAATTGCACTTACCTTCATCCAGCCTCTCTGTTACTTCATAAAAAAATTGTTATTAGGTTTGTTAGACAGGATTTGCCTTCAACAAATTTGTGTTGGCTATCTTTTATTAACACAGATTTTTCGAAGTGAAAATTGATTGTGTCCCGGGTTATAGTTTCTAGAAGTTTTCCTATTACAGTAAAAGCCCGTTTATCCGTGACCCGATCAACCGTAACTTCCGTATAACCAGCACCTGAAAAAAAAGTCCCCATTCGAATAACCGGATCTTATCCGGCACAATCACGGTGGCGCATTTAATCAGTGGATTGTCGCACAAGAGTACAGTACAATCAGTTCTGAATGCTGCCGTTAGTGGCACTTCCATATTTTCTTCTTAAAGGGGCACTGTCGATTTTTCCCCTCCCTCTCTCCTTTTCCCTCCCTCCCTCTCTCCTTTTTCCCTCCCTCCCTCTCTCCTTTTTCCCTCCCTCCCTCCCTCCCTCCCTCCCTCCCTCCCTCCCTCCCTCCCTCCCTCCCTCCCTCCCTCCCTCCCTCCCTCCCTCCCTCCCTCCCTCCCTCCCTCCCTCCCTCCCTCCCTCCCTCCCTCCCTCCCTCCCTCCCTCCCTCCCTCCCTCCCTCCCTCCCTCCCTCCCTCCCTCCCTCCCTCCTTTCCCTTTCTCTGACGGATACTACATTGCCTGCTTAGCCTGATTATTGTGGGTTTTGGTGGGGGGTGGGGTGGGAGAAAGAAAGAGAGGGTGGGGGGGAAAGAGAGGGAAAGAGGTGGGTGGGGGGGAATGGGAGAAAGAGAGAGGAGTGCGAGGGAGAGAGAGAGGAGGGTGAGTTGATTAATTTAGATGGAAAATGAGAGGAGTGGAGGATAGTTTGCAGCCATTGACAGTATCGCTTTAAGAGGAAAAAACTCCCCCATCAGTCATTGTAGATGTTTGCTTTGTGATTGTGTGCTGTGTTAGACTATTCAATAGTTATTTATTGGTATGTATCCATTAGGGTCTGGCGATATATCGATATATCGCTAAAATCCGATATAATTTTCATATCGATATGCCGATATAGACATTTCAAAAATATCGATATATCGAAAAGTCGATATATCGATATTTACTGTATATTTACTGTACTAACGTGAGACTGACTGGCCTGCAGGTCCTGGGTTTATCCTTCTGCCCATTTTTGTACAGGGGAATAATATTTTCAGCCCTCCAGTCCTCTGGCTCCACGCTGGTATCCAAAGAGGATTGAAAGATTGTGGTCAAATCCCCAGTTTTTTCCACCCTTACTTCCCTCAGTAACCTAACCCCTCAGCGCTTTGGGACATCCTCCCGATGTGAAAGGCGCTTTATAAATGTAATTTTGTTGTTGTTATTGTTGTAGGATGCCTCCCATCCGGACCAAGTGACTTATCTACCTTGAGCGCTGACAACCATTTTAGTACCTCCTCTCTGTTTACTCTCATCCAATTTCTCTACCCTCTCCTCCGATACTGTTACATCCTCTTTTGTGAAGATAAATGCAAAGTACTCATTCAGTACATCAGCCATGCCATCTGACTCCACAAGAAGATTTCCCCTTTGGTCCCTAATTGGGGCGTCCTCCCGACATGAAAGGCGCTATACAGATATAATTTTGTTGTTGTAATTGGACCCACTTGAACTTTTTACTAACCTTTTATTCTTTATATGCTTCTAAAACACCTTACGATTCCCTTTTATAATACCCGCTAATCGTTTCTTATACAATCTCGTTGCCCCCCTTATTTCTCTTTTCCCTTTTTCAGTTGATGTTCATGTAGAGTATAAACACCGGCACAGATTAGTTGGGCTGAATTGCCAGTTTTTCTGCAATCTATTTCTATCAACATTTTTGACTGTTCCATTCAATAAGAATTTCTGTGGGTAAACAATGTATACCCAAATTCTCCAAAGCTTTACTGTAATTACTGTTTGATTGACTGTTGACTAATTGACTGTTTTTGTAGGCAACACTTGGCACTACCAAATCTGTAAAAATCTGAATTGTGAGCTAAGTAGGAGTTATGAAGCTCATATGTTGATTTGAGCGGGTGCAATTGGACAATTTAATACATTATATGTCAGTACAATCGGACAATGAAACACATTATAATGGTTTACGTTATAAAAATCACTGACCCCTACCACACATGCAACCAGGAAGCCGCCAACAGTTCTTGTGAGCGTTTCCAGCTAAACAGGCTGAGAGGCCTTCTGATACTATTGAGCTTGTGTGCTACTCCCATTATACCACAAGTCCATGGTGAAACCGAGCTATAACTGGACTGCCTGTATTTGACTGTTAACTGTTAATGCAGCATTTCCCCTTCATATGCATGGCATGTAGCTAGCATTTTCTTGCGTTGAGTTGCCAACAGACAGACATCTGCTGCTCCTTATTGTTGCCCTGCTGGGACCAACCCCAGTTGGATATGCCTCACCAGATGTTGGCTTTAATTCAAATTCTATCAAATAATAGGCATTCTTCCTAGGCACACACACGATATCTGTTTTAACGTCTTCCAACACTGCATGACTTTTTGAGAGTGGGAAACCTGCTTGAAAGTCAGCACCAGGAGACTCAATAAGTCTCTCTCAATGAGAGAGACTTATTTGTTGGATTTCTAGGCTCTGTGTGAACAATAAAGCTTAATTTTTCCACTACTTTGCAAAAGCTTAACCAACTTTGTAGACAGGTAGAAATTACATGATGCAGTGAATAAACTGCAGGTTCTCTTCCAGTCCAATTTGTTTCACATTTACTCAAATTGAATCAGAGTATGATGGAGCCAGCTGGCTTTCTGCAGGAACATGCAGTGACATCGTGATTGATGATATCACGGTCAGTAAGCACCCATTAGATGACTGGTTGGGACTTCAAGGATCCCCAACTACCACATTATAATGGGATCCTTCTATCCTAGTCATATTTCTCTGAAATACTCTACAGAAGGGACACTGGCGAAGCTATGCTCAGTGGCTCTTAACACTTAAAAGAGAAAGAAGTGGAATTTTCTTATATCCATTACATCCTCATGAAATGTATACATTTTGTGTTAAAGTTCAAATTTTGGGTTTGGCATTTGCCCTGAAGCTGATTCTAGTTTTGTAGAAAGGTTTTCTTTCATTTAATGTGGTGACTTTTGTCACAATATTTCAAATGATTTGACAGAGGACACAATTAAATAGTTTGTATCAATTTACCTGTAAATTTTGTGATATTTATTTAATTTAGGGCTATGGTTATTGTTAGAACTAAGGCTTGCCTGGTTTTGCACATATCTACTCTTCTAAATCACATTGATAAGGCAAATAGTCTGGTTAACCTTCGATAGACATGCTTCTTACAGCCAATCTCGGTTTCTTTCTCCTCTACTTCTTGACTTATTTTGTGGAATGAGTTTACAATAGAGCAGTGGACTAACAATACAACTGTGCTTTGATACCTCAACAAGAAGAGGTCTGATTCGAACCCTAGAAATTTTCCTCAACCTTATGCCAAATCTGGCATTGGTACAGGTGCATTTGATGGATATGTTGGCCCAAACATAATGAGGGAGTGCAGAATAAAGTATCATTTATTTGTTCTTTTTTTGAGTAACTGAGCAGAACCAATATAAACCCGATGATCACTTTTAGAACAAGTGTTTTGCCCTTGTTCCAGGTTTGCTCTTCAATGGGATATTAACTGGTTGCCAGTGAGGCTTTTTCAAAATAGAAGCAATGCATTTGATATAGCACTTGTCACATCTTCTAGACATCTCAAAGCACTTCACAGAATATAAAGTAAAGTTAATTGACTGTATATTTGTGGGCGAAAAGTGGAAATCAATTGCGCACAGCAGTGTCCTACAAATAGTCGTGGATTGAAATTACAAAAAAAATCTTGAAACTTGCCCAAGGTTTCACCCTGTTGGGAATCGAACCCAGGTCTCTCACTTAGGAGGGGAATGCTCTAACCACTGAGCTACAGGATTCCTCTACATGCATTAGTAGTAGATCCTGTATAGTCTTGCTAGACCTGTAGCTATGCCAAAAGTTGTACTTGAGAGTTTAATTTGCCTGAAGAAATCATGCTACCTAAACAGCCACCTAATGTTTCTTCTGTTGCAACAAACAATTTCATAGCTGAGTTATCGTGTGATAGTTCATATTATTTTCTTTTTATAGGTTTCTTTCCAAGTAGTTCCCAAGGATGTGATGCCTTTCTTCGTCACAAGATGACCCTCATATCTCCTTCAATATTAAAGAAATATGGAATTCCTTTTGACAAGGTACCAAATATATTTATAAAATAATTAACTTTTGTATATTTTTATTTTCTCCTCCGAAAAGATAAAATATATAGTTGAAGTATGTACAATGAATACTAACATTACTTTTAAGATGAAGTGCCTTTGATTAGATAAAACATAGGTGATTTCTTAACTTTGGTTTAAGATCTGTTGAAAAATTGGATTGACACCAGGCCTATGAAACTCTGATGTTATCCAATGTGCTGGGCACTCTATGAATGCAAGATGTTGCAACTGTGCCCACATACCCCCAGATATTCCTACATGTGATTGATTTGGGTTTTCCATCCCTCTCCATTGCTGTGCATACGATTTCATGTTTATGGGGCTGTGGTTAATGATTGTTAGAATGCTCTTGAAAAAACCACAAAACAAGGCTTCATACTATCACTCCAGACATCATCGGTGGCATTGTAGTATTGACCGACGATATGCCCTGTTTTAGGCTGGTTATGATTTTATGTACCCCATCTACTGTGATATCATGAAATTATACTTTTCTGCTGTGTGCAGTTGGCTGCCACGTTTCGAACTGAATATAATTCAAGACCGTTGTTATGTTGAAATCTGCCTTAGTGTAGGCCAAAGTGTAGCTTTCAAAGATCAGGCATGATAGTGTGCATTGCCTTCTCTTATTGTCAGTTTACTGCACACTTCTGATTTTCTGAGAAATTAGAATTTTGATATTGATGAGACAATCTGAAAAGGGAAAAAACATGACCAACGTGTTGCTGACCTGAAGTTTATTTAACGGTATTTAATTTGCTACTGATGCAAATAACCAGCAGTTGTATCAGTTCTGTTCTGACCAGAAATTACTCTTGCTATCAAGTGCTGATGAGCAGGCACTGAGAGGATGATAATTTCTTCAACTCAAATGGTGCAAGCAGGCAGTACAGCCATGGCTTCCTGTTTGTATCACTCTCAGATAGCTCCCTTTGATCATAGAATCATAGAATTATACGCCACAAAAAGAGGCCATTCGGCCCATCTAGTCTATGCCGGCTCTTTGAACAGAGTAACTCGATCCCACTGCCCAGCTTTCTCCCCATAACCTAACAGACCTGCTCTTCCTAAATAAAGATCTAGTTCCCTTTTAAAAGCTATTATGAAATCTGCCTCCATCACCTTTTCAAGCAATGCATTCCAGATTTGAACAACCTGCTGAGTGAAAAAAAATTCTCCTCAGCTCCCCTCTGCTTCGTTTTGAAACTATTTTAAATCTGTGACCACGAGTCACTGATTTGCCAACCAGTGGAAACAGTCTTTCCCTATTCAGCCTGTCGAAACGTCTCATAATCTTATAAACCTCTATTAGGCCTCCTCTCAATCTTCTTTGTTCTAGAGAGAATAAGCTTAGCCTATCTAGCCTTTCCTCGTAGCTGAAGTCCCTCATTCCTGGTACCATCCTGGTAAATCTCCTCTGCACCCTTTCCAATGCCTTAATATCCTCCCTAAAGTGTGGTGACCAGAATTGTGCACAGTACTCCAGCTGAGGCCTAACCAAAGTTTTATAGAGGTTAATCAGCACTTCCTAACTTTTGTATTCTATACCCCTATTTATAAAGCCTAGTATCCCATGTGCCTTCTTAACTGCTTTGTCTACCTGTCCTGCCACTTACAAAGAGTCATGAACACAAATCTCCAGGTCTCTCTGTTCCTTCACACCCTTTAAAATTGTACTATCTAGCCTATAATACCTCCCCTCATTTCTTCTCCCAAAGTGTATCACCTCACACTTCTCTGTATTAAGCTTCATCTTCCATGTGTCTGCCCACTTTACCATTTTATCTATATCCTCTTGCAGATGGCTACTATCCTCACTATTTACTATTCTTCCTAACTTAGTATCATCTGCAAATTTGGAAACCGTACTCTCTAAACCCAAATCCAAATCATTAATATATATTAAAAAGAGCAGTGGTCCAAAAACTGATCCCTGGGGGATGCCACTGCACACTTCCCTCCAGTTTGAAAAGCAGCCACTCACCACAACTCTGCTTTCTGTCTCACAGCCAGTTGTGGATCCACACTACCACTGTCCCTTTAACGCTGTGGGCCTCTATTTTCCTAACAAGCCTCCCTGATGCACTGTACTTTTTGGGTGAGGAAAAAAACGTCATCATAGTTATCAGATGCAGATGGGAACATTCTCAGGAAATGTAGAGAAAAGAAAAGGGAGGCAATTTTTGTTTAAAAAGTGCATTAAAACTAACACTTAAAATGCTTATAAAGAATGCAGTCTGCGCCCTCCTGCAGTTCTGATTGAACGTAGGAAGAACAGGAGCTGGCTGTGAGCTGTTAGCTCATGTGACACAAACAGAAATGTGTTGAACGCTGATAAGATAACCAATGAGAAGCAGGGTGACAGCTATGCTGTTGCTCACAAGTAACATCGACAGTGCACAACAGTAGTGAAGTATTTATTGTTTGATAAAATAAACAAGTTGCTGAAATCCAGAAATATCAATCTTCATTACCGGCAAAACTCTTGATCACAACATCTTGAACATGCTTTAGTTTTTACAGAATGTTTGAGTAATTGCTTAAAACTTGTACCTCTGTAAACATTAGCAGCACTGAAAAGTATTTTTGAGCTCTTCCCGTAGATTGTCATTTAAAATTATTTTGTAGGAAGTTGGACTCTGCTGCAGGCCACTGTACCATTATAGATCATTTCTGATATCGCAAATTTTTCAGGCCATACACTGAGGCAACAGTGTAAAGATTGTAAATGTATATCATGCATATACATATTGGTATTTTAAATGCAAATATCCTGGCCATAACCTATTTGTGGAAAACATTTTCTTAGATAGGTCAGCTCATGAATGTTAGTTTTCTAAAGACTATATTTTTGTTTCTATTTAAACAGATATCTATGTGCCTACAATAATTATTTATGTGTCCTCACCCCCACCCCCGAACCACACCGAGAAGCTGGAAAGAACTAGTGCCGTGTTGCGTGTGAAGGGTAGTTAAGTTACTGGAACATTAACCTCACACAATTTTAAAAAGAAAACAAATATGTCACCATTTGCTCTTTTTTTTTCCAATTCTCTGTTCCAATATATGTGCTCCATATATCTTTAACTAAGTTTTAGAAAATGTGTAATGATAATGCTTAAACAGCAGCTAAATATTTGCCATGTTGGATTGCAATCTCTAAAACTGGAACAAGTCATCATTATTCATATATAGATCTACAAAGACTGTACAGTGTGGAAACAGTCCACTCGGCCCAACCGGTCTGTACTGGTGCTTATACTCCATATGATAGTCCCATATCCTTCTCCCTTTCTGTATATTTAGCTTCCTTTTAAATACATCTATATGATCTGCTTTGTGGTTCTGTCCTTGAATGGTTCAGATCCTATCTCTCGCATCGTCTCCATTTTTACCACAAACAGTTTCACCTCCAGCCCCACACAATCTCATGTGGCATTTAACAGGGCTCTGTTCTTGGTCCCTTCCTCTTTAATATCTATATACTCCTTCCTGTTGAAATCATCCGCAGTTTCCACATACAGTAAAAGCCCGTTTATCCGTGACCTGATTAACCAGATTGCTCGACCCCCTCCCAGGGCAATTCTCCATTCCAGCAATCGCGAGTATGCTCAATTTGCGCATGCGCGCAATATGTGCGCGTGCGACTGCGTACTTATTAAACTTACGAACTTGGAGGTTTTTACCATTTTTACCGATTTTTTACCGAGTGTGCTGAAATCTTTATTGGTAAGTAGCTATACAATATTCTGTTAGGCCTACTATTTAGTATATTATTAATATAGTATGTTTTAAAATAAGTACATTTTTTCTGTTGGATTTTCGGCAACTTGCCGCCCGAATATCTGGCACAGTCAATTTGTCAACCCCCCCGAGCATGCCGGATAAATGGGCTTCTACTGTAATATAATAATCCTTGAATTTAATATAGTGCTTTTCACATCTTCTAGACATATCAAAGCGCTTCACAGAATATACTTTAAAGTGTAACAAAAATAGAAGTTGCTGGGAAAACTCAGCAGGTCAGGCAGCATCCATGGAGAAAGGAAAGTGAGTCAGTGTTTAAAGTTGAAAGTTCAATACTTTAAAGTGTATTGACTGTATGTTTGTGGGCGAAATGTGGCAGTGACCCACAAACAGACATGAATTGAAATGACCATTTTTTTTTTTCTTGAGAGATGATTAACAGGCATGTGGAGTAAGGAAACTTGCCCAAGGTTTCGCCCTGTTGATAATCAAACTCAATTCTCTCACTTGTGAGTCGAGTGCTCACCACTGAGCTACAGGTCTCCACTATCTCACTCCACATGAATGCGGATGACATCCACCCTTGACCCCAGGACTATTGGTATCCTGACATAATGTCTGTGAGACATCAAGTTCCGGATGAGAGCTAAGTTTCTTCAGTTGAACGTCAACAAGACCGAGGCCCTACTCATTGGCTCCCGTCAGTGCTTCCACATCTCAGGCGCAGCACCATCCAAGGATGCACACTCTACGAACCAGTCTGAAAGCTTGGTGTCTTGTTTGACACTGCCCCACCATTGGCAGGCGGTCCTTCAGCCACTCTTATCACTGCCCTCTAGAACTACAGTACAACCTGCAATTTCCACCTCGCCTCTTTCAAGACCCATCTCGAGACCCTCCTCTTCAAGTGTGCCTTCCATCACCCTCCTTGCCCCCTGTCCTCCCCCCGCTCTGATCTGGTCCAAAGCACTGACTGGACATCACCTTGGGCATCCTCCCTATGTGAAAGGCGCAATTCAAATCTAATTTTGTTGTTGTTGCTTCAACCTCCACTTTGAGCAATTCTCATTCTCTACATTAAGAAGTTCCTCCCAATTTCTCGATTATATACCCTAGTTGCTATCTTGCGTACTTGTGTTCCTTGACTACAGATTCCCCAACAAGTCGGAATTCTTTTATAATTTTAAATACCTTACAGGTCCACACTTAAATGTCTGTTCTCCAGTGCAAAAACTCTTTTCTGATAGCAGTAATCTGTCACCCTTGGTATCATCCTCGTAAGCCTATGCTGCACTTTATCTCATCACCACTATCCTTCTGGTAACCAGAACCAGATACAGGATTCCAAAGGATTCCTATCATCTCCTGCCATTTTTTTCCTTTGTCTTCCTTGCCCTGCCTCTTCCCCTCTGTTAGTCCTTAAAAGCCTCTCTCTCCCAACATGCCCCAGTTCTGACGAAGGGTTGTGGACCCAAAACCTTGACTCACTTTCCTTTCTCTATAAATGCTGCCTGACCTGCTGAGTGTTCCCAGTGATTTCTGTTTTTGTTACAGGATTCCAAATATGGTTTCAACATGATTTTATACAAATTCAATACCACCATCTCCTTTTTATACTCTATTCCTTGGATATAAAGCCCAGGACCCCATTGGGACTTTTTAATGGTCTTATCTAATTTTAGAGATTTGAAGATTTGTATCCTCAGATTCTTTGCTCCTCTACTCCACTTAGTTTAGTAACGGCTAGGTTTTAGATGGCTTCATTACTTTTTCATAGTGGCTCAATGTAAAATTCCTTGTCAATGTTCTCAGTCATTCTACCTCACTGTATATTCTGTGAAGTGCTTTGAGATGTCTCATGACATGAAAGACTCTATATCAAATGCAAGGATTATTTTTTCACTGTGTTTGTGGAAATGCAGTAATTTACATCTCACCACATATTTTCTGATTGGGAAAGATATTATTCTCTGAGGATATTTTCATAATATATAGAAATTATTTCTAGGGTTCCAATTTTATCTCCATCTGTAGATCCATGTTTTGTATAGGGTACCTTGCCATTTACCCACTTATTACTCTTATTGCATTTATGTCACTAACCAGCATTGTACAAAACATTTTGACTGTCTTAAGATAAAGTATTATATATTATTATCTAATGGCAACCTATTTATAAATATGAATATCTTGTAAAGAAAACATACAGTTTAATCATTTTGATTTGTTTACATGTTTTGCCCAGATTACTCAAGAAGCAGGAGAGTTCATGGTCACTTTTCCATATGGGTATCATGCTGGCTTCAATCATGGTTTCAACTGTGCCGAGTCAACAAACTTTGCCACCATCCGCTGGGTTGATTATGGAAAAATCGCTAAACAGGTAAGTGACACTACAGTTATCTAAATGCCTTCATTAGTTTTTCCTTTCATTGCAACTGAAGGAGAATTAATTCTAAAATCTTAAGTTCCTGTGCGCTTTTTAAGTTAATATGCATCGTTAAACCTCCAGCTAAAAATATGTTTTGGAAAGCTACTCAAAGTCAGATGTACATTGACTGTATTTTTTTCAATAGCGCAACATATATATATTAACAATATATACTTGTGGAATTCTCTTTTTGGCAAGCACTAATACTAATATCTAGATCTATATTAATTCAATTGCAATTGCCACGTTTGAATACTCTTTAGTATTTCTCTGTTTGTTTCTCCCTCTCCCCCACTACCGCCCCAATATCCTCCCAAAGCTTACAAACACCTGGGCTACCAGCGACGGCAGCTCAGTGTGCTGTGATATTCACTTTGGCTGCTGGCACTGAAGAAGCACTTTGGGAGTAGGAATTTCTAGCCTCACACACACAGCACTGAAATTCTGACTCCCAACAGTATTTGCTCATTGTCAGTCCTTGGCCGGAACAAATGTGAGATTGGGATCTTATTGATGGTGGCGGACAAATAACGCATTAATAAGGGGGGTGAATGAATGCTCTTAATGATAGGCTTTACATTTGCTTTAACTGGTTGGTAATGTTCTGTAAATTGAGACAGATAGATTGGAAGTATCTCTTGCACATACGTGTGAATGAACTCCCCAAATTTAACCTACTTCCAAAAATAAAATCACACGCAAATAAAACCTAGGTTTCTCCCAGCATGCTTCTTGAAGCCCCAACTTTTCAACCTTCTCTATCTTCCTCTGACAATCTGGATTACAGTCTGCTTCAATTTGTTTTGTTCTGGCAACCTTTTATCTTTTCACTTTTGATTAATTGCAAAATTGGCTTGCCAGGCCTGATTTAGCCTATCAAAATAACTTGAATACTAATTGCTACCATCTTCCAAAAGGAATAGTAGAAGTTGGAAGAATGTGAAAGGCAAGTCAGGGGTGAAAGATAGTATAAATTAAAAATAGACAGAATTAAGTTGAAGAGGAAAAAGAACAATATATGCAATTTATTTTAAATATTTTATAGTTACACTAAATTATGATTTGGGGGGATTTTTTTCTTTTATTAAAATGATGTATCGTAAAGTGCTCCAGATGGTTGGGTAGTTTTATTACTGTAGAACTATTTTCTGATGCATGAGCTAAACACAATATAGATTCAGCTTGCCTCAAGAGATTGAATTCTCCATAAATCTGCTGGGGCTGCGAGTTATCAAAAAAGATTGTGAAAAATCATAAATAATAATAATCCTTGCATACAACTTTCACGTTGGGAGGATGACCTAAAGTGCTTCACAGGATATACTGCAAAGTGGCTGTGAATTTTGTGGGTGAATGTGTCTTGAAGTTTCATTGTTTAAGCTGATGCTGTTTGTGCTTCTTTGGTTGACTGATATTGACTGCATTTGGAGTGGAATGAAAGGAAAGCCATATCAGGGTTATAGAAAATTAGTTTGCTAAATAACCTCTACAATCTCCTTTTTTATTCTCTACTTCTGGTATGTGGAAGATAACATTGTGTGTATAATTAGAACTATTATAGCTAGAGGAAAGCAATATATTTTCTCTTTGAGGATCCAGGCAAACGAGGATATTTTTATGAATTCAATTTGCTCCAATTATTATTCAAATTGAGTTGTGGTTATTTCATTAAGTACTGGAAATAATTTTGCATTTTAAAATATGCTTTCATAACAATATCTAATTGAACATAAATAATTGTTTATAGTACATTTAATAAACAGCCTTTGTTTTGGAAGACAATGATTTATAGTTTATAAATTTATATCAAGTTGCCACAGATGATTGGCTGTACTACGACATTCTTTTGCTAAGCATGTCATCTTAGAGCTAGTTCAGTTCTGAGGAGACTAAACCCACCCTACATCCGTGACCTTCTAACCCCATACCAACCTGTCCGCCCCCTCTGCTCAGCAAGCTCTGGCCTCCTCGATGTCCCCTGACCCATCCGCCCCACCATTGGTGGGCGAGCCTTTAGCCACTCTACCCCTAACCTCTGGAACTCCATCCTGCAGTCCCTCCACCTCGCCCGCTCCCTTCAAGTCCCAAGACTCTCCTCTTCTATGGTCCCATTGGCAACTCCTAATCCTTCCCTCCCACTAGCCCTGTCCGCAGCTCGGGTCTGACACAGTGACTGCCCAGCGCCTCGGGACGTCCTCCTGATGTGAAAGATGCTACACAAGTGTAATTTTGTTGTTGTTGTTTCAGCTTACAAATAGCAATGCTCACAACCACATATTAATATTACAATAATAAAGCTACAATAACATCAACATTTATTACTATAAGCTTTACCTATAATGTTTAAAAAGTTGCTGATTTCAAAACGAAGTTAAAAACGTAAAACTTGAAACTACAGCAGGCAGCTGGTCACTAACATTGTGAAATCCTGGACAGGGAGTTAAAGGGCTGTATTAATGATTTATAAAAAAAAGCCATCTCAATTTGAATGAGATATGCAGATGTTCGGAAGACATAGGACCAAATTATGCTGCGATTACCTTACTGGATTCTTTGCCAATCAAAAAGCAGTCAGTGGTATTATAAAATAAGCAGCGCAGCCTATCTACCACAAGCACACTTCATAACTGTCCTTTGGCTTCAGGTTTTGCTGTCCTAAGCAATTTCTAACAGCTGTACCTTCACTGTTTAACTTGAGATCTACATACTGTGGCTCCTTTTTTCTCCACACTGTTCATTCCCTGCTATCTTGCCTTTTTATATCAAGTCAATCTACCCATTTCCCTACCTAATGTAGTTTCTCTAACTTCCTGTTTCTTCCCCTTTTCCTTCCATCTTACACAGTCTGTTTTTTTGGAGGGGGCATGTTGTGTATGAAAGTTCAGGCACCTCCAAAATTACCACTAAAGATGATTTTCAACTAAATAAAAGCTCGGACTCGAACTTTTGCTATGATTTTGTGATAGATGTGACCCTGTCAATCCCTAATGTATCCTAATGCATGTCTTCCATTTCATCTGCTCCATCCTTGGTAGCTGTGCTTTCAGCCCCTACGGCCCCAAACTCTGGAGCTCTCTGTCTCAATTCCATTGATTTCCCCCATCCTTGCCTGTCTTCGGTTCACGCCTCAAGACCTTCCTCTTCGACCGTATTTATGGTCACTGCCGGTCTTTCCCTGGTTCGGTGTCGAGCTCCGGCATTGTTAAGTGCTCCGAGACGTTACTTGAATGACGCTTTTGAATTTGCCAGTGGCACAGGGAGCCAACCATTACCAGAGTGATTTCTTCTGTAGTATTTGATGGGTTAATGCATATTTTCTTACTTTTTAAAAAGGCCTATTTGGGAGGAAAAAACACTTAGAGCTGTGCATTTGCTGGATTAAATCTCAGCCTTGAGTTTATTTTTAAACTTCTCCTCCTCCCACCCCCCACCACCACATGTACAACGTAGCTGTTTTGGTTTTGTATTTGATGGATTTGTTTGGAACCATGTTCATTAGTTTCTCATCAGAAAACTGACAGGCTGTAAAATGAAACTTTGGCTTAGATTTTCAGCTTGACTGTTTGGAGACGTTTGCTAAGACATTTTGTTTTTGTGCAGCAGCAGCCTCTGGTGACATTGTTGTCTCACAGCGAGAAAAAAGCTATTTACTAGACTGATACCATGGAGAAAAGGGCAAGCTTCAGGGATAACTATATCTGGGTTACAGTAACCAAGGCAAGAAATATACAAGAATTGTCCAAGGAATAAATATGTACAGCAGTGTCAGATACGTAGGAAGAAACAGTCAATTTATTTCACTGTACCATACTGTGTGAAACACTTACTAAAACCATAACCAAAGGCTTCAGGCTGAGACAAAACTAATCTAGAAAGAAATTGGACTGCCCACTTGAATGCGTGCAGTTGTGTTTATAATTAAGAATTCTCATGATGTAGAAGTTTTGCAGCAGTATATGCATAACCTTGTAAATAAAAATGTCATCATGAAATCCCCCAGCCCAGATGACTGATATTCCACTTGCAGATGTCTTGTTGGAATAGTACCAGTGTTTTTGGACTTCGTCCAGTGTTGCAATATATGCTGTTCATAAAATCACCCTGTGGGAACTTGTACACAGATCATAAATTCTGATTTTGGCTCTCAGTTGCATTTGCTATATGCTAATTATAGTTTTAAGAGATAAATGGAAATTCCTCCATATTGTATTGAAAAAAAACTGCTATCTAGTATTGTTTTACTATATGTCAACTATTTAGCCAATGTTAATATTGTGGTCAATGGAATTATATACTATTGATTGGGAGATTAATCACAGTGCAAGATACTGATTAGCAAACTTTCTCCCTGTTAGCTAACAAAAGAATCATGTGTTTGATCAACCCTGCTAACTTTGTGATCTTGACTAACTACCACATACCATTTGGGCAGTCAAGTGGCACAGTACGTATTGAGATTCCATTAGATTAAAAGAAAATTCCTCCCCCAAAAATGGAAGGCAATAGTTGAAGACAGACAATTGGTCAGTTTACATTTATCTTGCGGCTTTTGGGTCAGGAGGATGTCTCAACCGTGCTTGCAGTGTGCAAGAGACTTCACTGATTATATCTATCAAACTGTTTTTCCCAATGTCCTGTCAATCGGACTTGTTCTTTAGGACTGTAGACTCAACAATTTTCCTCCACAGGGTAAATTTAGAAAATGCAATATAATATTTAGATCATTTCAATTCATTGCAGTCAGTATAGGCTCCAATCCAAGCTTTTGGTGGGTGGTAAATTATATCATATGGAAAAAAGTTTGACAATCTGTTTAGATTACCAGAATAACTATAGCTATATTACTAAAACAAGTATAATTGCAAACAAAACAAACTGATTTCAATTTAGTGCTTTTCCTCCCTTGAATAAGCATCCTGGAAGTAAGATTATTTAGATTTGATCTCTTGAAAGAGTGGACCTTGAATACAACTGATGTTTTGAGGATTTGAGACTCATTCAGTACTTGAATTCATAGGTGACATTGCAGTATAATACTGTGAAAGTGCTACATCATTGATTATGCGTCCTATTGGTTCAGATGATTATAGTAATCCTTGCATTTGATATAGCGCCTTACCACGTCGTTCAGAAGACTCAATCCGCTTCACAGAATATACTGTAAAGTGAATTGACTGTATATTTTGTGTGCAAAACATAGCAGCCAATTTTGCATAACATTTTTCCACAAACAGTCGTGAATCGAGTGACCAAGTTATTATTTTAAATTATCTATTTATGAAGGGTCCTCTTGCTTCCGAGGCAAATGCCTTAACCAATACGCTACAGGACTCCATGAGATGTTTAAACCAAGTTCTGCCTGTTTTCTTTGACGACTCAGATCTGTAATGAAGACATCGTAGCGCTACAAAGTAAAGGAATTGTAATGTCCTGACCAATATTTTTCCCTCGCTTAAATTTATTACAACTGATACAATTGGAAATTCATCTAATTTCTGTTTCAAGACTTTGCTAGCAAGATCAGTTGTTTGGTATGCCTCCAACAGCCATTAGGCTTGAAAAATAATTCCTTAAGAAACATACCCCCCCACTATCAAATGTGTGCGTTTAATTAATCAAATTTAACAAAAACATTTTGGGGGATGAATGTCATGTTTATTAAAGGTGAAGAATGGAAATGATGGGTAAAATACTTCCATTTGTCACTTTGTATCAACATTTCAGCTCTCCAGTCAAGGTATAACATTGGCCAAATTCTCTACTTAGTCCCAAGAATTTTTCTAACCTCAATCCCAAGCTCAAAAGACAACTTCTACTGAAACCTTTCCATTTCCTACACAGCCATATGTGTAGGATTTCACTCGCTGAGTGAGATTAATTTGAGTTCCATTCCAAAAAGCTTTTAACCTGTCTCTAATAAATATCAGATCACAGCTGCATAAACATATCTCCCCTTACAACTAACAGAGTGCAAATAATTACCATCTCTTTAGTTGGGTCTTGATTTAAATCCTGTTTCTTAGAACAGACAATGTGAAGAATATTGCTGTACCTCTGTCTCCCCTGACCCCCACACACCCTTGCTAATATGTCTGTGAATAAAAAAAAAGCTCAATTTGCTAAGTATTTTTGAAATAGGATACTTTAGAAAATTATTGAACTCTTCATTACTTTTTCTTGGAGTTGAACTCTGGAGGAAGACAAAACTTTTGTCACTGAGCTAATCAAAGAAGAATTAATTGCTATTTATGAGAATTTAATGTTCAGTTCTATTCAATGGAAACAGAAAATGCCTCTTTGGGATAATAAAAATATTTTATGTAATGTTTCCTGATTAGTCTTCCCAGCTGAGAGGATGGTTGGTTAACTTTCCCCCCGATTAATAACAATGCATCGTATAATTTACCACTAGAAGGCATTAGATATTTCCTTCCAATTTTCTGTTTTCCGCTTGACATCTTTCCATTTGGTACAGTTAGGAACATATCAACATAGGAACAGGAGTAGGCTATTCAACCCTTTGAGCCCGTTCCACCATTTAATTAGATCATGGCTGATCTATACCTCAACTAATCCTTTCAATTCCAATTTCCCGCTTTCTCCCCATATCCCTTAATACCCTAACCTACCAACAATCAAATGCAAGGGTTGTTATTATTATAACCCAATTTAGTGTTGGCTTACTCTTTGTCTCTGAATTGTGGGTTACACTACTTACTGAGTCTCCCATCTTAGTGTCATCTGCAAACTTGGATATAAAACTTTCTATTTCTTCATCCAAGGCATCTATGTGTAATATATGTGCTGTATATGGCAAATAGCTGAGGTACCAGCACACACCCTTGGGGGATACCACTTGTCAATCTCGCCAATCGGAGAATGTTCCCTTTATCCCTACGCTCTGTTTCCTGCCTCCCAACCAATTCCCAAGCCACTTCACAAGGTTACCTCAGACTCAGTGCACTTCTATTTTCGCTAATAATCTTTTGTTTATCATATAAACGATATCCATAGACACTCTCTTTATAGACCATTTTAGTGACCTCCTCAAAAAATTCAACTTGATTAGTCAGACATGACCTACCCTTCACAACCTCACGCTCTTTGACAAGCTCATTACCTGTTCAATTGTTCAGTCACTCTGTCCTTGATGATGGATTCCAGTATTTTCCCTACAACTTGGATATAAAACTTTCTATGTGTATAAGTATACAGTCAATTCAGTATATTCTGTGAAGCGCTTTGAGACATCTAGAAGACACGAAAAGCACTATATCAAATGCAAGGAATATCATTATTATTACAACTGATGTTAAGATAACAGATCTGTAGTTTTCTGGTTTCTTTCTCCCTTCTTAAATAAAAGGGTGAAATTTGCAGTTTTTTAATCTAAGGGCACAATTCCCGAATCTAGTGAGCTTTGGAAAATTATGATGAATGCATCTGCAATTTCCTCTCCTATTTCCTTTAATACACTGGGGTGGAAACTATCAGGTCCTGGAGATTTGTCTAATTTGAGTCTCATTATTTTCTCCATTACCTATTTTTATTCATATTAATTTTGTTAAGCATTTCTCCTTGATTTATTTTCCCCTGTACGGCTGGTATTTTGCCCTCATCCTCTACTGTAAAAGTGGTAGCAAAGTATTTATTTATTAACAAGACAGTCATTTCCTTATTTTCTGTTAGTCTCACCTGTATCTATCTTTAACAGGATCCCCATGCGCCTTTACCGTTCTCTTTTAATATACTTATAAAAGTTTTTATTATTGGTTTGAATATTCCTTGCAAGATTTTTTTCATACACTCTTTTTGCTCCTTTATTACTTTCCTTTTGTAGTTCTCCCAGCTCTCTGCATTTCCACTTTTTCTTGCACTTGAATATCGTAAGCTTTTTCTTTCAACTTGATACAATCAAGGACCTCTGTTGTCCATCATGGTGGCTTAACTACACAATTTGAGTTTTTGCATTTTAAAGGTATGTACATGTTCTGTATTGTATCAAATACTTTTTTGTTCATCTGGAGGTTTACCCGCTAACAATTCAGTCCAGTTTATTATATTATAAATAATAATTACTCTGGTCAACATATTCCTCATCCCATTAAAGTTTGTGTTACTTAAACTTGAAACCTTGGTTTGGGACTCTCCCTTTTCTCCCTCTCAAATCTAATGTCAAATTCAATCATATTCTGATCACTATTTACAAGGTATTTCCTTACTACCCAGCAACTTGGGACATCCTTCTGACGTGAAAGGAGCTGTGCAAGTTTAATTTTGTTGTTGTTGATATTGTTGTCAGATAGTAACCAGTTCTGGCTGGTTACTCATCACCATATCCAGTGTGGCTTTTTCCCTTGTTGATTCCAAAACATATTGTTCTAAAATACATAATGTTCCAAATAATTGGCAGGATCTTGAAGGACATATCTCACTGGGGTCAGAGAGTCATCCCATTCAGCTCCTGTTAACCTTGGAAGCCAAAGCTCTAACTACTAGCTAGACAAGCAGTGGGAAAGCTTGCCAGACAGCAATATCAATGGCAAACTATGCGGTTTTATCTGATTAGACTCCAGTAGTACCCCAAACACACAGTCTGGTGTCTCCAAACCTCAGCTGTTGCCAACCTGCACTTCATACTTTCCGGAATTCGATAAGCAGGATTCATCCCTTCATTCATCCCATATTCTAACAACCTATCTCTGGGATTTCCATGTGTAGTGGAATGCAGGGAAATCTCAGCTTACTTTAGATACTCTTAAGCAGCTATGTTTAATGCACATGTACCAGATGGGTTTCCACATGTACCAGACTCCTGGCCGACCTTAAATAAATAATAACAACAACAAAAAATTACTTTTCTATAGCACCATTCCTGGTAGAAGCAGGGCAGAGGCAAGCTACAGAGTACATTTTTTTTCATACTGTCATTAAGATATCTCGTTTTTTACTCTGTTATTTTTATTTTCTATCAAAGCACAATTTACTCCTAACGGGAAACACACCCTAAGTAATTGTGTGGTGTTGGATAGTCACAGAAAATCAATAATGTGGCTCATCTTAAACCTCTATCCTTTTGTCTGGGGTTATGTGAATATGACAAGCACCTGTGGGGAAAAAGATATAAAATCATTCTTCATTAATTTCCTAATCACTCTGTGACTTGAGGTCACTGTTTGTGGAAGTACCTTGTGGAGAAGAATTTAATATCAGAAAAGCCTGAGGGCATTTGGAATGAAACAAGAACATCAGTTTCTTATACTAGTTAGTTTTCCAAAACATTAGTTATGGAGGTAGGTGGGTCTTCTCAACCCTAGTTATACATAAAAAATTAAAACTATGTGCAAACCAACAATAACAACAACATACATTTATATAGCCTTTTTAAATCACTCATGCCTTATGCATTTCTAGAAAATCTGCTCTGCATTCTCTATGGCCCTGGCATACTCCCTAAAGTGAGGTAACAGAAACAGAAAACAGAATTAACTTTAGTCTAACTAATGATTTATACAAGCTAAGTATGTTTGGTTTCATATCTCATTTCTTAAGTGTAAATCACTGATATTTATAGTTACTTGTATAAATAGTAGCGTGGAAGTGCAATGGTTAGTTTTGAGCAAATCTCACTTCTTTCACAATGTTGTGTGGGTATTTTCGTATTATTGGTGACTTATTTTTATTCCTGACTTAAAATAGGTTTAGTAACAGCCTTGTTCATTTTAAATTGTATTACAGTCAATTTCGTACAAACACATAGATTTACTTTTCATTTGGATGTCAGAATAGTTGCAAATAAGACAGACGACAATTGAAACTGGCACAGAAGCAATCTTGATATTATTTCACTCTTTGGATTTGTTGAAATGTGGAACAACAAATAAAAAAATTGTATTCTGGAAAAATCGCATATGCAATCTGAGTTAACACTCCCATGAAAAAAGGTCGGGTCGCGTGAATTTGGTTCAGGAGGAATTCCATTGTAGTTGTGCTTGCAAAATTAGCATTATTAGTTCTCCCTTTTAATAACGTGATAGTAAGCCTTGCATTTGCATAGCTGCAGATAGCATGTCAAAAAAGGTATGAAATATTTTTAGTCTTTTATATTAGGAAAATTATAATTCTCTAGTAAAACACGAATGAAGATTCTTGCATCCATACCCTATACACAGGGAATACAGTTAATTTCTGTAGAGTTATATTGGAATGTCAAACTCAGGATTGATTGATTTTTACGTTCCCCAGTACAGCTGGTATTTTGTCCTCATCCTCTACAGTAAAAACAATAGAAATGTATTTATTGAACATGTCAGCCATTATTTCCTTACTTTCCGTTATAGTCTCACCTATACCTGTCTTTAACAGACCAACATTCACCTTGACCATAATGTTCATGGCCGAACCACAACATAATGGTTGGAATGTCAGTGAGTTTTCAGGATTGTTTTTTAGGTGGGTTTTGGTAAAACCTGGCTCTTTTCCAAATACTTTTTATGATTTAAAAATATATTTTCAATGATATGGACATTGCAGCTTGTCATATTAATGCAGTGGAAAGTGAAAATCAGCATGAATTGAGCCCGGCCCAATTGTGGATATGAGAGCTGTGCAGATATTGGGTCATCACATGAAATACAATTTAAATTAAATTTACAATGAAAGATTTTCTGTAGCTGTTATACTGTCACTATAAAGCCACAGGGTCTTCTGTCACCAACTGGTTAAACTCCAGCAGTACTCTAATATACACTCTAGGATCCAAGGTCTTAGCTCTTGTGTCTGATACTCCCTGGAATTAGGTAAGTGGAGGGTGTCCGTAAAGGGGTAGAATGTGTACTCTAATCCAGACTATGTTGGTGGCATACATCTGCGGACCATTCTCTGGTCTGGATAATCATAAGCATGGCATGGGTTTCTGCATGTACTGGAACCCTCCTCCTCCCAGCTGACTAGACAACAAAGAATAATAGAAGTACTTTATCGCTTAAATAAAAAAAAACTTGTTGAGGTTTTGAAAGCTTATGGGCTAGAAAATTATTATTTTGGCACTGATGCAAAAGCGTCTGTGGATTTATTGCATTGATTTATGAAGGTCCTGGCAATTGATCATATATGATGAAACCTTAACAACTCTCAGTACACTGAGAGCATCCTTTCAGCTGAAGATTTCAGCAGCCTCAAGTTTTGTTAATTAGAATAGCTGATAACAACTTTGTAATGCAATAAACTCTTGGAAAGGGTCATGGATGAGTTATGCTTCAGCCATTGACAAATTTCCTGCAATCTAAATTTCTTCCATTTTATAGAATGCATTCTTTTGAATTCTTAAATATCTGCTGACATTAGAATGGTCTAAATCTTGAATGATGTGGCTCGATTACATTCTTATTTTCTGCTCTCATAATGGAAATTGCATTTAGCTCAACAACTGACAGCAACACAATGTACAGCATGGAACAAATCTAAAAGCTTCCATTGTTTGTGTTGTGCCTTAATGTATACCATACCTTGTGGAGTCCTGTAACTCAGTGGTTATGGCACTCGCTTACAAACTTGAGACCTGTGTTCGAATCCAGGCAGGTTGAAACCATGGGCAAGTTTCCTTACTCCACACACCTAATCATCCCTAAAAAAAAGCTCTAAATAGTTACATTTGCATTGAGTTTGTAAAAGATGCCATTGTCAGGAATCAATTGTTTTGGCTCTTAATGAAATTCAGGGGATCAAAAACTGAAAAACATCTTAATTCATATGGGCTAGAGTTTGATACAACCAACCATCATTCAAAACTTAATGTACTTTTGCTACTTTATTAGTCTGTAAGAGTAATACTAGAACTGCAGTCATCAGCGCCTTGGAACATCCTCCCAACGTGAAAGGTGCTATACAAATATAATTTTGTTGTCGTATTCCTATATTCTCCAATGTGAAAATATCCACTTGGTAAAGGTCAACTGAAGTTCCCAATGCTGTCTCGCATCTCAAGTCGGAAACTAATAACCCAGTAGAGCTATATTGCTTTTCCTAGGTTATTAAGAGAACAGATAATGTAATTGGAAAATGTTGCTCTTTTTCTTGTAACTACAATGTAACTGCATTACCAATCACTGGGATATACTGACAATCAAAAGCTGCACGCTGCGTAAATTCTGATCAGATTGGAATACCAACAAATGTTGAATGCAACCATCCAAGTTAATTATAACATTTGGAATAGTGCCTCTTAGCATTCAAAGTTTAGTATAAAACATCAACAAGAGGAGGAGAATTTAAAGGAGAGCCACAAGCTATATATCGTATTTGTGAACTGCACATAAACCTAACAGATGACAAAATGCATTCCAAAACGAAAGCCTCAAGGCCACAGACATTATCTTTGCAAAATGCAGTTGTTGATAACAAAAAATTACACATGTACACACTTGTTACTTTGTAAGAGGTTTGGAACCTAGAATTGTTTGGATACGTCCATGTGGGAGTGAGTGCAAGTAGACAAGGCCATAAAAATGCTCATGGAAAGCTAGGTTTTATATAGCAGCATTGTATACCAGGCGAAGGCTATACTGTTATTGGTTGGTAGGGTCACAGTTAGAGCATTGAATCCTGTTACGTGCATCCCGTTGTAGAAAATAGATTTTATTTTGAAAGAATCTAGCCAATGAATTCCAAAACCTTGTAAAGCACTGACTGAATAACTTTAAAAAATTTTAAATAAAGGAAATAGGTTTTCATTATTTACCATGTTATCTTCCTTCTATATGTTACAGATTCCTATCATATTCTCTAATCCAGTGTGGGTGGGGTGGGGACCTTCCCAATGTGAAAGGTCCTATATTTATATAAACTTATATTGTTTCCTTGTGTACAAATCCATTTGTGTTCGTGATAGCTTTTCATACCTCCCATCTCAATTTTGTTGACTATGCATGCGTTTTTACATCAGGTGCTTCTGCTCCGCCTCATTGAATGTTTTATCCTTGAGGAGATGCTTCCACTTCCAGTTATTTTATTTCTCAATCTAACAATATCATTCTTAAGTTTTGCCATTCAAGCTAATTAAATATCAACAAATTTGTATAAAACCAGTCCTTTATTCACTTTCAAATCATTAATATGTGTTATAAAAATTAGCAGACACTTTGGAGACACCATTACTAATAATCTATTTCAACCAATCAGAGAAACACCAAATAATTTGCCCTGATTTGCCCCAACATTGTGCCTCTATCTTAATTCTCACCTTAAAGCCTACCTCATTTACTGCACCTATGATCTTCTCCCCCTTCCGCCTTAACATCAATCGATCGTTTGATTGCCACTGTAATTGGACATTGGACGCGCTATTTGAAGGCGCTATATACATGTATAAAAGTTGTTCTATTCACCACTATTTCACTATTCTCACTGTGACTTTTAAGTTTTTATATCTTATGTGTTACCTGCCAGTGACTTCTGAAAGTCCGTATAACCAAAATCTATTGCATTTCTCCATGTATGTTTAGTTATTTGCCCCCAAAATGAGATGAGTCAAAGATGATCTGCCCTCATGCACCTGTGCTAACTGTCGCTGATCAGTGTATTCTTCACCAACAGCTTAGCGATTCTGTTTGTTTATAACAACATTCTATCAACCGTCAGGTGTGACTTCCTGGCCTTCGGTTCCCAGGTTTATCTCATTCTCCTTTTTTTAAAGAAAGATTTAAGATTTGGCACCCTTCAATAGGTTGTAATGTTTCTTGTTTTTAAGGACATACAAAATTCTGTCAGAGCTCCCACTAAGAGAGAAGAAAAGGGTAATGAACAGTTTACAATTTAAAATACTGTAATCAATTTTAGATATGAATATTTTTCTATCGCAGCAGGTTTATTATAAAATACACTTGTCAATGCAATTCAATACAATTGGTGCACCTCACCATACGTCATTATGTTCTTTCTGATTGCAAAGCTCTTCTAATGAGTTTAAAGAGTATCTAAGGAGGCAATCTTAACATTTGTATTGATATAATATTGAAAACATTTCATTTGTTCACTCCCACATCTTGTGGAGTTTGGTTATTGTGTTGAATTGCTTCAGCTAACTAAAGGAAAGCTTTTATTTTACAATTGGGTAAATGTTATGAAATGCAAGAAATGACAGAATATTTTTCTCTCTGAGTACCAGTTTATATTGCATTTTCTTTTAGTGTAATCTGCATTTTATGGTAGTTTGAAAGCTGTAGGGGGCAGTCTAGGTATTCACTTCATATTTGTTTTGTCATGAGGTTCAACACTGAGCAAAAGTACTTTAATTTCATGTTGTTAGAGAATCAAATTATTGAAAACCTACAGCTCTTGTACATAGTTTTGAAAAGGTATTTTCTGGTCACTATTGCAAAAGACAATGAAGGATTTCATGAGTGAGGCACATTTGTAGCTAAATATCTCATCTATATATGTTTTTCTTTATACTGTACTGTAAGTGGTTGTAGTTCTGCAGCAATGAATGTTACATGTAACTGAAATTTCAACAAATGAAAGTTATTAATAATATCTTCTCAAATAATAATGTGTTTGTATTTATCCAGTTGTATTTCAGCACCATGTTATCCATCCACAAAGTGAGAAATAGAGGAATTGTCTACTTTGTCAGTCAATTTGTAAATCGTCACATCAAATAAACTCAGATCAGATTCTACTATGTTTTTGACTTAATCTGTCATTGAAACTTGAGGTTTGAAAAATTGATTGGATGAATCCATCTGTGTGTAAGTGTGTCAATTAAATCTATTAACAATCTGCCTTTTTTATTTTATATTTTGTGGTTCTGAAGTTTAATTTGCCTATATATAAGTCAATAAGATTGAATGGGTATGGAATAAAAGTCAAAATCCAAATACGTAACTTTTTTTTGTTCTGTTCTTGCTTCAATTGGGTTTTTCCTTTTGTTAAATTTGTATTTCGCACACACGCTTCATTCACCTCTCCGTTTAATTTCCCCCTTGCTTTCTTCAACTGAGAAAGCAGAGTAGTTGGTGACATTGCTTACAATGACTGATCAGTTATGCTCTGTTTGGCCAATCATTGGCTACCGTCTGCAGAGCAGCACTGATAAACTCTACCAGCAGAAGCATTTCATCAACAAGGTCAAATTTATTCAGGAGACATTTGATTGATTTGTAGGCTACTTCAACAACAGATACAGTGGAAATGCTGGAAAGTTGGATGAATAAAAAGATTTTTTAAAAAAGTGGCACAGACCCAACGGGCCAAACTGGCCTCTTTCTGTGCTGAAAATGTCTTTCCGTTTCCTCTTATTGAGCCACTGCTAAATACAATGCAAAATTAGATTTGATTAGCGCTTTTAATAATAATGATAATAATCCTTGCGTTCGATATAGTGCTTTTCTTCTGGATGTCTCCAAGCGCTTCACAGAATATACTTTAAAGTGGATTGATTGTATGTTCGTGGGTGAAATACGGCAGCCAATTGCGCACAGTAGTGTCCCACAAACAGTCGTGGATTGAAATGACCAAATTATTAGTTTTTTTTTGAGGGATTATTATTGGCTGTGTGGAGTAAGGAAGCTTGCCCAAGGTTTTGCCTTGCTTGGATTCGAACATGGGTCTCATGCTTGTAAGGCGAGTGCTCTAACCACTGAGCTACGGAACTTCACGTTGAGAGGACATCCTAAGGTGCTGGACAGTCAGAAATTTGGAACCGAATGGTGGAGGGGTTGGGATCAGGGAGAGCAGAGGGCAGGGAGGGTAGGAGGGTGGCCAGAAGTGCAGTCGAAGCAGTGGGTCTTGAGCTGTGCCTTGAATGAGGCAAGGTAGGGAGTGGAGCAAAGGGAATGTGAGGGTGCTTCAAAGGGTGGGAAAAGAGAGGCTGAAGGCTTACCCACCATTTGTGGAGGCGGGGGATGTGGAGCAGCACCGAGCCTGCTGAAGGGAGGGAGCAGACAGGTTGATATCAGGTTAGCAGGTCATGGAGGTAAGGAGGAGCAAAGCTGTGGAGGGCCTTGAAGGCGAGGACAAGGATTTTGAATTCTATTCCATGAGGGATGGGGAGCCAATGGAGCTGGGCGAGGGTGATAAGGTCACGACTGTTACTCATTGACGAGGTATTTTTAACCACAAAACTTCACTCTTCCCCTCCCATCCCCGCCCTCCGTCTACCCTCACAAGTGTGGAAGTGTGCGGATTATTCACATGCACTTTGGAAGGTGTTGATCGATGATTTCAGGCATTTACTTGCGGATTTCTAGAAGTCATTTGTGGTTACATTGCTGCTCACGTTATTCAGTTATATTCAGATCTCAAAATACATTTGATCATCATACCAGCTGTGAGCAGTTAAATAATATAAAAAGGATGAATAGCATTAAGGAAGATCTGGACCAATTTAGCAGATGGCTCAAGAAGTGGCAGATGGATTTTAATTTAGATAAATGCGAGTTAATGCTTATTGGATTAACAAACGGTAAAGGTGTGCAAAATAATAATAGTAATCCTTGCGTTTGATATAGGGCTTTTCATGTCTTCTAGATGTCTCAAAGCGCTTCACAGAATATATTGTAAAGTGAATTGACTGTATATTTGTGGGCAAAACGTGACAGCCAATTGAGCTGACCCACAAACAGTCTTGGATTGAAATTATCAAATTATTTTTGTTTTTGAGGATTCATTATTAGGCGTATGGAGTAAAGAAACTTACCCAAGGTTTCGCCCTGCCTGGAATTCAACCCAGGTCTCTCGCTTGTAAGGCGAGTGCTCTAACCACTGAGCTACAGGACTCCACAAATAGATTAAATAAAAATAAAAACTGCAGCAGAATTAGAGACGTAGAAATGCTGTACTATTATTCTTGAAATAGTGCCCCAAATAATATTGGTCTCTCACTTCATTACTGTTTATGAGCATTACTGGATGGTTATTTGGGAAGGACAAGTTTGCGGGGTTATGAGGCGAGAGCTGGGGAGTGGGATTGACTTTGAATAGCTCTTTTCAAAAAGCCGGCACAGACACGATGGGCCGAATGGCCTCCATTTGTGCTGCAAAATTCTTGGATTACTGTGCACAAACCGGATGCAGCATTTTTCCACAAAATACGCACTTTTTTCCACTTTTACAGTACTGTATCTCCTGTGAAGCGCTTTGAGAAGTCACAATAATGTGATAAAATCCTATATCAAATGCAAGGCTTATTAAGTGATTGTAACAGATATTTGGAACAGGCTTTCAACAAACAATTAACTCCTTCGAAAATAATTGAAGAGGTATTTACTTGAGACCAGGTTTGGAGTGAATGAAAGAGTTTCAGGTTGAGCTGAAGAAATACAGTACTTGTCTGCATATAATGGCAATAATGCTGTTGGATCCAGTAGGGTCCGTCGATATGGAAATTTTCCGATTTAGATATATCGATTGGCTCATATCGAGATATACCGAAATATCGATATTTTCGGGCTTTTCGTACTGCGCATGCATGTGCAGCGCGTGCATTCGGAGCCTATCTCCTCAGGGGGTAAATATCTTTCTCTCTCTGTGTCTCTCACTCTCTCCATCTCTGTGTTTTTCTGTCTGTGTCTCTGTGTCTCTCTCACATCCTCCCATCTCTATCTATCTGTATATTATCACATCCACCCCGTCTCTCCCCCCCCCCCCCCCCCCCCCCCCGCCGTCTCTCTCCCTTCCCCCCCCCCGCCGGCACTCTCCCCCCCCACCCCCACAGCCGTCTATCTCCCCCCACCCACCCCGCCATCAATCTCCTCCCCCCACCCCCACTGCCATCTCTCTCCCCCCACCCCCCAGCCGTCTCTCTCCCCACCCACCCCCCCCAGCCGTCTCTTTCCCCCTCCCCCCTCTCTCTCCCCCCCCACCACCCCCGCTGTCTCTCTCTCCCCCCCCAGCCGTCTCTCCCCCCCACCCTCCCAGCCGTCTATCTCCCCTCCCCCAGCCGTCTCTCTCCCCCCCCAGCCGTCTCTCTGCCCCTCACCCCCCCCCCCCCCCCCCCAGCCGTCTCTCTCCCCCTCACACACCCCCAGCCTTCTCTCCCCCCCACCACCCCTTGCATACCTGTATATTGTATTTGAGGACTATGAATACAATATGGCAGCTTTGCACCTCGGTCTGTGCATTGTGTATAGAGATGAGCATTCAGGGTCTTGTAGTTAAGTGTGCGCGCATTCTGATTTTTTACCTCGATATATTGATTTTTCGATATATCGATATTTTTGAAATGCCTATATCGGCGTATCGATATGAAAACTATATCGGGTTTTAGTGATATATCGATATATCGCCGGACCCTAGGATCCAGTGAACCTGGGGGAATTTTCTCTTGTGGAGGAAAGGTAGAGAAGATCAATATTCTGTTTGTGCTTGATTGCCTTTGGCACTTAGGAAAGTCCAACATTCTCCCATTGGATAGAATGGATTGAGATCCATGTACAGGTTTGTCTTTGGTGGTTCTGGAAGGAGAGAGGTTTCCCTCATACCTCCCTCAACTGTCCTTTCTACCCCAAATTCTTACTCCAGTATTATACAAAAAGCTACTTTCTGTAAATCATTTAATAGTGACCATGATCCTTCCTTACATGGTCACCTAGTTTAGGCTTCATCAGAATACTGCGATCAACTTGCGTTCTAGTTAATTAAAAAAAATATATCATTTTGGGGGTTAATTATATTTGCTTGTTGCTAGACGTACTGTATCTATTATGGATTTTCAAGTTTAACGATGCCCATAGTTTGTGACAGCTGATCAAGAATTAATTTCCATTTAAAATTCCCTTCCTAGCTGAATCTATTAGAGCGTGATATGGAAATGTTATTTTCTGCATGTTCTCCCAGGCTATAGTCAGATGTCATTTTTACTTTGCTATCTTAATGGAAGTAATCTCAGCCCTGCTGGGTTCTTTGACATTTTTTTGAATCGAATCATTGATCTTACTGATCAAGCAAGTGCTTGGAAGAAAATGGGCAACCTTTTCTCCATTATGATAATATGCTAGAATTGAAGCAAATGTATGAAGCTACTATACCACAGTAAATAAAATTAAAACTGCTGTATAAATGTAAGCCGTTTTATAACTTGTTGCATTCAGAAAATGGTGAAATCCAGTATTTTATGGCACATTTTCTTTAATGCCAAGGAAAATGAAATTTAGCCCTTCTTTTTGTTTCCCTATTTATTGCAGACACAAGATTTTATTTTCTGTGCTCAAAGTAGCATTGGTAAAAGTGAAAAAACCCTGCGAGGAATGAAATGTTGTGTCACTGAAATGAGTGATGTGTGATATGTCTGCTCCCTTCGTGTTTTCAACTTATTGAACCAAGTAATGTAATTTCCTGCAGTCTATTAAAACATTACTATTAGTACCTGCACCATATTCATTAACATTTTCTTGATGTAGTCCACATTTTTAAATACTTAATATTTACATGTGCAATTTAGGGTGAATTCAAAGGTTAGTTTTCAATGCTGCTCCTGATGAGAATATTGTGCTGGAGAATATATTTGTCCATTTGGTGAATCACTTTATTTAAACTAGTGATGAAAAAATGGGTATTGAATAGGTACATTCTCGTGTTCTCTCCAGCAGTTTGCAATTGATTGGACCTATTGATTGTGAAATTGTTCTTGAGCTCCTGCCAGATTTCTTCACCTTGGCAAGAGAAGCTGACATCACTAATTATACACAGAAATCTAGGTTATGTCTTGAATCTTACTTTAAGCAGAATTTAATGTGAATAGCAATGGATCTATTGAAATTCCAAAAGTAGGCAATCCTTTTTTCTAAATGTACTAACTACAGTAAAGCCTGTTTATCCGGCACCCGCAGGACCTGGCCAATGCCGGTTAAAGCGCCTATTCGGACGGCCCGCGGCCAAAAACCCACCATAAAAAAATTCAAGTTCTTTTAACACACACAATATACACCATACACACCAGACTAAATAATAACAGATAATAACAGAATATTTTATTGGTACTTATTGTTAAAACTACTCTCTTGTGCTTCTTACCTTTACTGATTGAGGTTTATAGTTCAGCGATTCTTTTTTAAATGGAGGACGCCAAGCGGGTGAAAAAACAGCAGCGTGATTTTAAAGTTGCGCGACTTTATTAGCGGCAAGCTGATAGCCCTAGACTCTATTAGCGGCAAACCGATAACCCTAGACTACTAGCGGCAAGCCGATAGCCCTAGACTCCACTAGCGGCAAACCAAAATACTGCACCTGCGCGCCAATGTGGGTTATCGGCTAGTGTTATTGGCTTGCCGCTAGTTTGGCTTTAAAGTCGCGCTCTGTTTTTTTCACCCGCTTGGCGTGCTCCATTTTGAAAAGAATCACTGGACTGTAAATCTCAACCACAGCATCATGGCTTCAAGCGCAGCATCTACCAGCAAAGGTGAGAAGCACAAGAGAGTAGTTTTAACAATAAGTACTGATACAATATTCTTTGATTTTATTATTGTTTATGCATTTAAAAATGCTCCACCGCTACTGTTCCTGATAAATTCCAGTTTATCAAATGGGGACTTTTTTTTTGGCGTGCCGGTTATACGGAATTGCCGATTCTACAGAATTGCCGGTTCATCGAGTCACGGATAAACGGGCTTCTATTGTATGAAGTTTTGAATGCAGAATTATTTGAATAATCTTTGCATTTTCAGGTAGCTGCCAATGTATTCTGATGTTTCTAATGATACTTGTCTTCACTTTTAAATCCTCCATTGTCTTGCCCCACCCTACCTCTGTGATCTTCGTAAACTCCACCAACCCGCTCATTTCCCTCTGCTCTTCAGGTATCTGCTTTGTTTCAAAAATAAGAACAAAGACGTTTTTATAAAGTGAATGTCAATCAGTGTAAAAATAATTTAATCTGAATTTCATTTAGAATACTGAAACCTGAATTTGCTGATTCTTTTCAATGCAGCAGTGATGACCATCATATATCCCAAAACTCATCTAATAATAATATTAATTAATAATGCTTGAATTTGATACAGCGCTTTAATGTGTTGTTGAGGCGTTTCAAAACACTTCAAAGGAAAAAATGTAAAGTAGATTGATTATATTTTGCGGGTACGCATCTGCTTCCAAGAATGTAATTCAATGTGTTTCACGATTCAAAATGTATGCTCACAGATTTGGTTTGATATTCCAAAATAATCCTTAATTTTTCTGGAATTAACCCTTTTTTTTAGTCTTCCCTTCCTTACCCCCTGCCTCCACCGCTTGCTAATGATAGCCCAGCTTGGACTTGGAAGGGTAGAGTGGTTTGTGCTGGACAAGCAGCAGGAAAGCTTGCCAGATAGTGCGTTTAATGTCAAGCTGTGTGGTTTTAGCCGATTGGACTCCAGCAGTACCCCACAGCACACTCTAGCTTGGCTCTTGCCAAACTGACCTTAATATTCTCCAGGGAGCGAGTGTAGATTCCAATTTAATACATGGAATTGTCCATAAATTGGTGAGATGCATGGAACTCTGTTTGGCTATTTGGTTTGGATCCTCGTAAGGAAGGTGATGGGTTTCCACATGTGCCAGACACCTGATTGGCTCATTGGTTCAGCATTACTTCTACTGGACTTAATCTATTTTGGCTTCTGTTCGGCTGCTTTCATTCCTTGAAAGTGATTTTTTCCTCTGTATGTAAAGTTCCCTCTATTCAATCAATCTTTTTATGGTCTCTGGCCTGGATTACATGCAAGTTTATTTTTTTTCTGTGTATTTGCCTGATTGCACAAACGTGGTCTGTTGTATTTCTACCTCCAATGACAAGCTCCTGAATTGCGAATCTAGGCAAGGCCTCGTGTTCAGCGTTTTGAAGCGGGAATAGATTTAATCCTTGTAGCACATACTTGTTATGAGGATGAAAAGGTCTCAAAATTGTGGGGAGGATAGGGAAGGAGAAATGCCACACAAAGCTGGATTTTCTGATTAGTTGCCCACTTTTAGGCACCATGTTTTAAATGCTGTGTTATTGATTTGCAGTGCATTCAAGTTAGTAAGGCACACAGTGGTTCCATCTATTTGCCAGTGGAAGTTGCTATATTAAACTGTACCCTTAAACCTGCATAACGTATTTTAGAGTAGGAGAAACGTGTGATCCAGTTAGGCTACGTGGGTATGAATGCAGCCGAACCTCACTGTATGTATGCTCTTTTGAGAATAAATTACCCTATTTCCTTGTAACACTTCAAAAACACAACTGTTCAATTCTATGTGAGAAAAGTGGTAATCATGTTACATATATATATAATATCCCTTGCATTTCACGTCTTCTAGATGTCTCAAAGCGCTTAACAGAATATACTGTAAAGTGAATTTGTGGGCGAAATACGACAGCCAATTGCGCACAGCAGTGTCCCACACCAGTCCAGGTGTGGGACACTGAGGCACCTGTCCAGGTAAGACCTCCCCAATTGTTAACAATTTTGATTGTCAGAGTTCAGTTTATGTCCACATTTCCAAATTAGGTTAGAGAGCAGACAGACTACAGTGACGTGACATAGATTACTGTGGAGCTGTTTGAGCAGATTCAACCCCAGGAAATGTTTACTTGCTTATCAATGAAAGTTGGGTACAAAATAGTTTGACATCAGAGTTTGACTTGTATAAAGTCTGTGTTGTACCAAGAACAAGTAGAAAGTACACAAAATGTATTGTTTAGGGAATCCTAGGTATAGTCAGGAATGTGTTTAAGAATCTGTAACCAATAGCAGCAACGTGCAGTTATATAGCGTTCTCATATGCTGCGCATTGCATGGAAATAGCCATGGTCAAAGTCTCTAACCGACACTTTAAACGTCTTTGATCAGGGCTTTCTCTGCCTCCTTATTCGCCTCAACCTCTGATTCCTTTGACACTGTCGACCACTCCTTCCTCCTACACCTCCACTCCTCCCAGCTCAATCTTCATTAACCTGCCTTCACCTGGTTCGACTCTTATCTCTCTCACCCTCTCCACTTTGTCACCACCAATGGCTTCTCCTCCACCCCTGCACTGTCACTTGTGGTGTCCCACAGGGCTCTGTCTTTGGTCCTCTACTTTTCAATATCTATATGCTCCCCCTTGGTGACATCATACAACAACAACAACAATAACAACAGACACATCATCCACAGACACAGGGTCAACTTCCACTTGTATACAGATGACACCCCATATCTTTCTGTCTCTACCCTCGATTCTAGGACCACTGCTATCCTGACAGATTGTCTGTCAGATATCAAGTCCCGGATGAAAGCTAACTTTCTACAGTTGAATGTCAACAAGACCAATCCTTCACACATCAGGTGCTGGCAGCATCAACCTCCATGGTTGCACATTCAACCTCACCAAACCAGTCAGGAACTTAGGTGTCTTGTTCAATCCTCAACTGTCTTTCCTCCCCCACATTAAAGGCATGACCCGCTCTGTCTTCCCTCACCTCTGCAACATTGCCCAACTCCGCCACTATCTCACCTCTCAGACTGCTGAAACCCTCATGCATGGCTTCATCATGTCCAAGTTCGGCTATGCCAATGCCCTGCTTCTTGACCTTCCCAATTCCTCCCGTCATAGGCTGCAGATCATTCAGAACTCTGCAGTCCATGTCCTCTACTGCTCCTGGCTCCGCGACCCCATCTCCCCCATTCTTGCCCGACTCCACTGGCTCCCCATCACCCAGAGAATCCAATTCAAGATCCTGGTCCTCACCTTCAAAACTCTCTATGGCCTCGCTCCACCCTACCTTTGCGACCTCTTAACCCCCTACCAACCTGCCTGCTTTGCAAGTGTAATTTGTTGTTGTTGCCCACTCCCTCCACTCAACAGGCTCCGGTCTGCTCCATGCCCCTTGGCCCACCATCGGCAGGCCAGCCTTCAGCCACTCTGCCCCCAACCGCTGGAATTCTATCCCGCATTCCCTCCGCCTCACCCACTGTTTAGCCTCCTTCAAGTCCTGCCTCAAGGCTCTCCTCTTTGATGGTCCCAATGGTCACCCCAAATCCCGTCCATTCCCTCCACCCTCTCCGATGCAGACCCCAGCTCAGGTCTGAACATTGACTGTCCAGCGCCTTGGGATGTCCTCCCGACATGAAAGGGAGGTGGCATAGACATGTGTGATCAAATTGGTGGGATTTGAGGCAGGGCTTTGAGACAGAAAGAGAGGGGGCAATATAGAATGCTGAAGCAAGGGAATTCCAGAAATTAGTGGTGTTGGAACTGAAGGCTCAGACACCAATGGTGGCATGGAGTGGGTGAGTTTGTGGATATGATGAACAGATAGATGAGTAGAGTAGGAAGCGATCATGGAGTGTCAGGGAATGGATGGGTTATTGATGAGGAAACTGGCCCACTAGGTGATAGATTGCCTTTAGAGACTAGAGAGGACCAGGTGATGCGTGTGCAGATTTGGTGCAGATAGGAATCAGGTGGCGGTGTTTTGGATTAGTTCCCTCCACCCCAAAGACACTACCATCTACCAGAAAAGATAATCAATTACCTTTATAAAAATAATAATAACTCTTGCATTTGATAAAGCACCTTTTCACGTCGTTGAGAGGTTTCAAATGCACTTCACAGAATATACTGTAAAGTGAATTGATTATTTTGTGGGCAGAACGTGGCAGCCAGTTGTGCATAGCAGTCTGCCACAAACAGTCATGGATTGAGTGACCCAATTTTTTTAAGGATTATTACCCCTGGAAAAGCAATCCACCAATCGACAAAACAACCGGGTTCCTACAAACTGCGAGGTAAACAGAGGCAGAACAGCCTAAAGTCCATGCTTTTGAGATTCTTTTTAAACATCATGCCACAATACCACATTCTTGCACTTGATTTGTACTGTATCCTTCTTTATTTTTTATTGTATCCAGGCGACCTGAGACGCTATTCTGTAAGTCGGTTGCTATATAACTGCAAGTTGTTATTGTCATTTGATGTAGATTCTCCAAAAAAATACAACATCACTCGGAAAATTCTGTTGATGCTTCCCTTGGTTTAAGAAATTAAGCATCAAGATTAAAGAATACATTTGCACGCCATTGAAATGCATCTTATTTTGAGTTTCCTGCAGAAGAAGAAGAATTGAATAGCTTAATGGCAAGAATGGTAATGGAAGGTAAAGGCATCACAATCAAATCTTGTTAAATGTTATTTTTTCACAGAGTCAGCTGGGTAACTGGCAGTCAGTTGGAACTTTAATTTCTTTGCATCATTTGGCAGAAAACAATTTTTGTTAACGACAGAAATGGGATTGTGTTGGGAATTCAAATACAAAAAATGTATTAAATCCCCGTCCTTTACAATGCAATTTTCTTTTACTATCCTCATGTCGTACATTTAATAAATTGTATTTACGCACAGCATTTTAAAGGCACAAACACTTTAAAACCCTGTAAATTCCAGGCATTAGTTCTTCCAGGACACGTACATCATTTTTATATAGGGAATGTTTCAATTGGAACATTGTTGGTTTGCCTCATTCCGTCTGAAAGGGACACCTGAGAGGTTAAGGTAGTTCAACCAACAGCACAGGAAAAACAAATGCAATTCCCTGGTTCGATATGCTTCACAAGAAAGGGATAGAACACGAGTGCTTCACTTGTTTCACACCACCAGCCCAAAGCAGAGAAAATAGCTTGTCACTTTGTGACTATTAGAAATGTGTGAGGGAAAAAAAAGGCAGCACAGAGGAGGGACATCAACTAGTGCAGCATGAACTGGGAATGACTAGTTGGGAGAGCTTCTGAGCTTGTCAAGGTGATGTGTGACTGCTTCCTGACTCAGTGTTAGGGAGACCATGAGCAGTAGACTCTGCTTCATGTAGTTATTGTCAGTGACCTAGACACTATTCTGGGAATAGAAACAGATTTGTTGAACCAAGAGGCTAAGATGAAGATAAAACACAGCAAAGTAACATTCAACCTGATTTGGAAAACAATGGAAGCAACACAATCAAACCCCAGTATACAACTTTAGACTGGAGGTCTTATTAATAATAATTTTAAAGTCTTCACATTTGATATTATCCTTATCACGTCATGTAAACACCACAAACTGCTTCACGGTGAATTATAGTGACTAGGCTTGTGGAGCACTGACTGTTACTTTGGAATCCGAGTTGGGCATTTTGACCCTTTGAATGTGAATATTTTTCTTCATTGATGTGCCAGGAGTTTTCTTTGCAGCACATTGCGTTCTGCAATAAAATTCTATTGCTCTGTTGTGCTGGACCTAAAATGCTGCGAAATGCGATGACTGATGAGAAGCACTCCAAAGCAGGGCAATAATCTGAGAAACCATTCCAGCGTAATTGTGAAAAAGGAAGCATTTAAATCTGGCAATAGCAGCTTTTGTTTGGTTCAACCCACAAGAACTCCCAATGAAGAATGATTATTCACAATGGTTGTTCACTATGATGATTATAATTCATGTAGAGCTCTCTTTCAATAGAAGATTTCTTCAAGCTAAAGAGATAGTTAGTAGCTCCACGCTTTAGGTGTTTTTTTTGACTAGTCAAGTATTTTGATGGGCGGGGGAAAAGCACATCTTCTAATTGGGTGCTTTTAGCATGCTTTGTTCAAAATAGGCTTCAGTAACATAGTACATGATTGTAACTAGATATTTCTAGCAGTAATTCATCAGTTTGACTGGAGCTATTTTACTCAGCAGTTTTTATTTGAGCTTCATTCTCCTCCATACTTTCCACCAAATTAATGTGCATCACAAAGGCGATGATTGCTGAGTTTTTGTTTTCCATTTCAATAAACATTTGCAGAATTTCATATTCAAGTTAATGCATGAACATGCCTTGAGGGGGCTTGTTCCTCTGCAGCAATTGCCAGTCAGTCCCCTTTTTTTCTGTTTCTCTGTTTATCTATGTCCATATCCACTGGATTGGAGATGCATCCTCTGCTATGTCCAGGACCCCTCCAGGATTTGTGCAGAATATCCAAACTAGTAATTTGTTTCAGTAGAACAATTAAGATTTCTTGACAATGTTCTCTACTGTATGAAGAGGAGGGGGAAGAGATTATGGATGCAACTTTATTTGGAGTTCTGGAGCTCAGTGGTTAGAACCTTACAAGCATGAGATGTATGTTTGAATCCAGGCAGGGTGAAAACTTGGGCAAATTTCCTTACTCCACACGCGGAATAATGATCCCTCAAAAAAAAAATTGGTCATTTCAATCCACAACTGTTTGTGGGCACTGCTGTTCACAATTGGCTGCCGCGTTTCATCCACAAAAATTATTCAGTCAATTCACTTCACAGTATATTCTGTGAAGCGCTTTGAGACATCTAGAAGACATGAAAAGCGCCATATCAAATGCAAGGATTAGTATTATTGTTATTTAGTGACACGTTCTTCATTTGTGAGCCAAACCGGAAGATGCAGGTAGCATTTAGCTGAATCTAGTCTTTATTCATTTGACATGTACCACAATAAGGTATGAGGATAAAATTTCATAGAATCTTACGGCACAAAAGGAGGCCATTTGGCCCATCGAGTCTGTGCCGGCTCTTTAAAAAGAGCAATTTAATCACACGCCCTAGCTCTCTCCCCATAACCGCGCAAACCCATCCTCCCCAAATAAATGTCTACCTCTCTTTTAAAAGTTGTTATCGAATTGGCCTCCACCATCTTGTCAGGCAATGCATTCCAGAACTCATTTGTACTTGGAAACCAATTTATTTTCCCTATACCTTGAGAACTGAGACCAATTGTGACAAACTGAGTGCTGCTTTGGATGAAATCAGGTGACTCAACACATGCTCCGGATTGAATCTAGAATTTGCCAAACACTAAGCTTGCTCTCATTTTTAATTTCTCCTGCACCTACCATCCATCTCATGAGGGTTCAAACCTGTGCTTGTCAGATGCTGAACAACTAATGACTTCTCCTGGGCGGGGTGGGGGAGGTAAGCAAGATCTCCTTGGAACTCAACTGACTCCAAGGTGATATACGAGGCAATAGTATGTCAGAATCGACTCAGCCGTCTGTGGCGATCTTGGTAGTGCAGTTCTTGAGCCAGGTCAGCCAGCCATATTCCAGGGCACTGCTCTAAAAAAAAGAATAAGAATTTGGTCACTCAATCCACAACCATTTTGTGGGGAAACTGCTGTGCGCAATTGGCTTCCACGTTTTGCCCACAAATACACAGTTAATTCACTTTACAGGATATTCTGTGAAGCGCTGTGAGATGTCTTGAAGATGTGATAAGGCGCTGTATTAACACAGCCACCCTGACGCATTGGCAGGACCTGGAAAAGCAGACCAGTGACAGTGGGCAGGGAATCAGGCAATTCAGCTTCTGTTAACCCTGCAATCGAACCTACCGAGTAAGGTGGTTCCAGGTGAGAAACCAGCAGGAAAGCTTGCCAGACAGCGATATCAATGGCATGCTATAAGGCTTTAGCTGGTTAGACTCCAGCAGTTCCATAACACACTCTTTGGGGTCACCAAGCCTTTCCTCTAGCCAAACTGTGTCAAATACGTTGCGGAATTTCATAAGCAGGATGAGGCAGGCGCTCCATGACTCCATTTGGCGTGAAGGGCGCTATACAAATGCAAGTTGTTATTGTTGTCCCTCCAGGATGAGAGTGCACATTCCTTTCCAACAATCTATCACTGGGATTTCCGTGTGGAGGCGGGATTCATGGAATTCTCAGTTTGGTGTGGATAGTCTTAAGCAAGATGATGGATTTCTGCATGTGTCTAACACCCAGCTGACCAACAAAAAAGCACTGAATGACAATCTAGACTGTAAACTCAAAGTACTGATGTGGGTCTTGAACGCACAACCTGACTCAGAGTTGAGATTCCTGCCAACTGAGTTAGACTGACACCAAACTCAGGATGTAATCAAAAGTGACTTGTGGGGATGAGCAATCTTCGGCAAACTGATTCACTTTCTATCTGAAAGGCAACTGATGACAATTATCTTAGCTGAATAGAGACAAATGGTGCTGATAAAACCAGTTCATTGGTTTAAAAAAATGGACTATAATATTGCCTACCCACTACAGGTATTCCTCACTTAAAGTTGGGTTTGGTTGTTAAAAAGTGCGACTTTAAGTGAAAGAACGTTAAGCGAACACATTTTTCCCATAAGAATTAATGTATAAACTGGAGTTAGGTTCTTTTGGACATTTTTCATCAAAATTTTCTAAAAAAGAACATTATGCTGTACTTGCTCCCTGACTGCCTGCCCGCCTCACTCACTCACTCCCTGACCGCTTGCCCAGTTCACTCACTCGCTCCCTGACTGCTTGGCTCGCTCACTCACTCGCTGCCGGTCTCACTTGCTGTCGGTCTCACTCGCTGCTGGCTGGCTGGTCTCATTTGCTGCTGGCCTGCCTCGCTCTCTCACTGCTGGCCTAGCTCATTCCCAGCTTGCCCGTAACTCTCTTGACGGGTAGGCCCTAGTGCCGTCGTGCCCCTTTTCAACCCACTGGCGAACGACGTAATAGCGAACGTCACGACGTTAAATGGATATATGTTCTCTATGTGTCAGCAATGTAATAACAAAACAACATTGACCAAAGCAACGTAAAGTGGGGTTTACCTGTATAACGTTTCACATTGTCTTCCGTTACAAACATTTCCTTGGCTTGAAAATCATATCTAATCTTACAAGGACAAAAACAACGACAACAAAATAACATTGATAGAGTGCCTTTCACGTCGGGATGACGTCCCAAGGCGCTGGGAAACCTGAGGAGACAAACCTGAAGTGCAGTAAATCCTTTAAGGAACTCTGCATTACATGTTGCCATTTGAAATGTCAGTCTTTTGTGAAGGCTATAATTGGCCATTGATGGAATATTCTAACCTATATTAACAGCTTATTAGGAAAATTAATTCTCCTGAATGTAATCCAATTCAAAATGATGCAGCACAGTGGACGAGATTCCACCCTCTTCAACGATAAAAAGAATGACCAAATGTCAGCTAGCACCTTCAAAATGTGTTGGGCAAGCCCACATCAGAATTCTGTATCAAACACTGGTTAGATTTATAGGCGATAAATCTTTCAGTTAACGTTTATTCTGATATTTAGATGCTCATAGCTGCCTGCTAAGGAGTTGACACAGCGTAATACTGAGAAAAATGGTTCCTTCCTCAGTTTGCAGTTATATATCTTATGATATTTGTTGGCTAACATACTGTATCAAGTTTTCATTTTGTTTTTTTCCAATAGATTTATTTTCCCATCTGTTTTTTGACACACATGGTAATTGCGGAGGTTACATGTCGTCTGTTTCACTTCCATTGAAATTCAAAAAGCTGTCGGCAAACCGGCATTTAGCTTCATCATAGCAAAAAAGCAGTTTTTATTTTTGAAAAGGTTTTGTCAATTCCTTAGTGCATTTAAACTTGCCTTCCCTTGTAACACTTTTTCTTAACAAAAACGTGCCATTATGATGCAGTTAACTGATGATTTTGAAGCTTTTATCCCAGCATTAGCATTTAGCTTTGGCTTCAAATGCTGTACAAATGATAATTTGCCATTCTGTTTCCGTGTTATCTTTGGTCTTTATCTGGTTGCTTTGCATTTTCTGTGCTTTGTTAGTTCTGCTGGATGGTTTGATTACAGTTTGAAATGCAATTTGCCATAATCAGGCACAGTAAAGGGTGGGCTTAAAATCAGGAATAGGCCATTTGGCCCATTAAGTCTCTGATACCTCTTTAATTCTGTTTCCCACAGCTTTTCTGTGTATTTTAATCCAAGCTGCATTTATATCATGTCATTCACATAGGAGTATTTTACAGAGAAGAGGTTATCTCTGGCGAGCAGAGAGGGGAAGGAGGAAGTGACATTTGGCATGGTCTAAATGTAGGCAGATATATTTTACGGCAGGAATTAAAGACAGAGACAGTATGATGGAGGTGGAGATGGGTGGAGGGGTGGAGATGGTGGCGGGTGGTTGACAAGGGGAGTTCCAGATGCATGGGAGGTTACTCTGAAGTCTTGGCCATTGGTAGTCGTGGCTTGGGAAGCACAACCACATGCAGCCAGTTTGTTTGCTCAGTGGAGGGGACGATTTGGAGGAGTGGGTAAGAGAAGATCAGAAAGATAGAATGGTCCAAGGGTGTTGAGCAATTTATAGGGGAAGATGGGGACCTTGAAATGATCAGCTTGGAGAAATGGAGGTTGACGATGACTGGGTGCTGGGCAGGTGGAGGTTGATGTGGCTTGCTCAGAACCAATTGCTTTATTGACTACATTGGTTCATCCACTCGTAAAACTACCAGATTTTATACTTACAACAACAACAACAATTTACATTTATATAGCGCCTTTCACGTCGGGAGGACGTCCCAAGGCGCTAAACAAGAGGCGTGTGACCCGAGCTGGGACGGGAGTGTTTGGGAAGGGGTGAAACACGAAGGGGAGGTAAAAGAGTTCGGGGTGGAACAAAAGGCACGATCGAAGAGGAAAGTCTTCAAATCGGCCTTGAAAGAGGAAAGGGAAGAGGCGAAACGGAGGGATTGAGGGATGGCATTCCATAAGGTGGGAGCGGAGAAACTGAAGGCCCGGCCTCCGATGGTGGGGCGGTTCGGGCGGGGGGCTTGGAGCAGGCCACGTCCTGTTGAACGGAGGGTCCGGGTGGGCGTGTATGGGGAGAGTAGATCGGTTAGGTAGGATGGGGCAAGGCCGTGTAAGGCCTTGTAGGTGAGGACCAATGGTCCTGAGATGTTACCCCTGTGAAGGTGCTATATAAGTGCAAGCTGAAGTGCTTGATTGCCACAATAAGTGACATGAAATCAATATACTGCTGCGTTTTATATTCACCATCACCATTCATTTATTTTAGGACTAACCTGCCACCTTTAGCACGGTACTTGACAACGTTTTCTCATTACATTTAGGTTTGTTTAGCAGTTGGGTAAATTACTTTAGGGTCATTTGTTTGCTGTTATACTTGAACATTGCTTCATTTAATTTACCTTTAATGTAATTTAATCTTAGCTCTATTTGTTATTTGGTAGTCATAAGTGATTTGCTGTTAAACTTTAAACTTTACATCTCTGTACAATAGATGTCATTTGATGTTAAGCTGTGCTTCTCCTGATGAAATCTATACTGCAATGAAGACCTTGCATTGTTAGGATTACTTGGTTGAAATGTCTGTTGGGTATGTATAGTACTTCAGTGTTGTTCAAGTTGTTAACAGGCAGCCTTGAAAGGCAGTTTATCAGTGCTTTACTGATCCAGATCAGAGAGAGGGAGTGAAAGACACAGAACCAATGTACAAATCAATCTTTTAATTGTAGTTTCTCTATGTTTCAATAATAATCATCCTTGCATTTGATATAGCGCCTTACCATGTCATTGAGATGTCTCAAAATACTCCACAAAATATACTGTAAAGTGAATTAATTGACTGTTTTTTTGTGGGTGAAAAATACAGTTCTCCACAAAATTACCTTTCCCCTGATGACATCGTGTGAGAATACCATTGATGCAACTTATTGACCGAGTCAGTTACAAACTGTAAAAAAAATGATCACAAGGTCACAAAGGATGAACAAAGTGCTTTGCCCATTTGATCTTATCCAACAAGAATAGCATCCCGAGTTTCTTTCCAAAACGTGTCACGTTTCCATCAATTCCTCTGGTGTTCTGGTTGTAAGTACCCTTCCTCATTACCTGTTCCAGGCATTGATTACCTATTGGGTAAATATGTACTTCCTGACCAAATGTAGAGCCCCAGCTTCTCTAGTCTTTCCTTATAACTCATCCCTCTAACACTAGGAAGCAGCCTCATTGTCCTCCCTCTATTCATGTAGACTTTTTGAATGCCACAGCATTATTTGTAAAGCGAAGAGAGCTTCTCTCAGTGTCCCGGCCAACAATCCCCAAGTAAAATTGGTCATTCACCTTGTGGCTTTATGTGCAAAATTGCTGTTTGCAAAAAGGCTGCCGTATTTGCTTACAAAATATACTAAGGTACTATATCAAATGCAAGGATTATTATATTATTGTAAAGATACAATGACATGTTCAAATAAAAAGAAAGTCAAGAAACCCCAAATTTAATCACAACAGCAAACAACAACGTGCAGTCATATGATGCTCTTCACACAAGGTACAAAGTACCCCAAATGAAAAATAGGATGTTTGGGATTGGAGTCCGATCTCATGAGAAATCCTCAGTCTGTGCTAAATAGCTGTAATACTTTGTGTTTGTGCAAAATTGCAGCTCTTCAAAGTACTTCAATTGTGCACAACAACTTCACAATTGAGCAGTTAATACAGTAGATTCATAGATTCATAGAATTTTACGGCACAAAAGGAGGCCATTCGGCCCATCTAGTCTGTGCCGGCTCTTTGAAAAGAGCGATTTAATCCCACTGCCCTGCCCGCTCCCCATAGCCTAATAGACCTGTTCTCCCTAAATAAAGATCTAATTCCCTTTTAAAAGTTGTTATCGAATCAGCCTCCACCACCTTTTCAGGCAATGCATTCCAGATTCGAACAACTCGCTGAGTGAAAACATTTCTCCTCAGCTCCCCTCTACTTCGCCTTGAAACTATTTTAAATCTGTGACCACGAGTCACAGATTCACCCACGAGTGGAAATAGTTTTTCTCTATTTGCCCTGTCGAAACCCCTCATGATCTTATAAACCTCTATTAGGTCTCCCCTCAATCTTCTCTGCTCCAGAGAGAATAACCCTAGCCTATCTAGCCTCTCCTCATAGCTGAAGTCCCTCAATCCTGGCACCATCCTAGTAAATCTTTGTTGTACCCTTTCCAATGCCTACACATCCTTTCTGTAGTGTGGTGACCAGAATTGAACACAGTATTCCAGCTGAGGCCTCACCAAAGTCCTATAGAGGTTAGTCAGCACTTCCTGACTTTTGTACTCTATACCCCTATTTATAAAGCCTAGTATCCCATATGCCTTCTTAACAGCCTTGTCTACCTGTCCTGCCACCTTCAACGAGTCACTAACACAAATCCCCAGGTCTCTCTGTACCTTCACACCATTTAAAATTGTACTATCTAGCCTATATTGCCTCCCTTCATTTCTTCTCCCAAAATGCATCACCTCACACTTCTCTGCATTAAACTCCATCTGCCATGTGTCTGCCCACTTTACCAATTTGTCTATATCCTCTTGCAGATGGCTACTATCCTCCTCACTATTTACTATTCTCCCTAACTTAGTGTCATCTGCAAACTTGGAAACTGTACTCCGTACACCCAAGTCCAGATCATTGATGTAGATTACAAACAGCAATGGTCCCAAAACTGATCCCTGTGGCACACCACTGCTCACTTCCCTCCAATCTGAAAAACAGCCGCTCACTACAACTCTCTGCTTTCTGTCTCGCAGCCAGTTGTGGATCCACGCTGCCACTGTCCCTTTTACGCCATGGGCCTTTAATTTCATAATAAGTCTCTCATGTGGCACTTTGTCAAATGCCTTTTGAAAGTCCATGTAAACTACATCAACTGCGCTACCATTATCCATCCATTCCGTTACCTCATCAAAAAATTCTATCAGATTTGTAAGGCAAGATTTGCCTTTAACAAATCCATGTTGACTGTCCTTTATTAGCCTATATCTTTCTAAGTGAAGATCTACCTTGTCCCTGATTATGGACTCTAGAAGTTTGCCCACTACCGACGTTAGACTGACTGGTCTGTAGTTACCAGGCTTGTCCTTCTGCCCCTTTTTATACAAGGGAGTAACATTAGCTATCCTCCAGTCCTCTGGCACGACCCCTGTGTCCAAGGAAGATTGAAAGATTGTGGCCAGAGTCCCTGCTATTTGCTCCCGTGCCTCACTTAGTAACCTAGGGTGCATCCCATCCCAGTATATGGTTTGCACATATAATACTGTATTACAGAAATCCTAATGAATATATGAAATTGCTAGGCAAAAGAAAACCAAGATCCATCCAGTTCTCCTTCCACCATCCTGGCAGTTACTTGACATATCATGTACCAAACTATATATTTTATTCAGAGATTATATTTTTTAACAGAAATCTATCTAATTTATTCTTGAAACAAACAACACTTTCTATTTCCATCATCTCCCTAAGAAGCCTGTTCCATATGTTTACGTTGGTTCACTGAAGTAGTGTTTCCGCAGCTTTGTTCTGAATTTACCCCCGGCAATCACAGGCCTTGTCCTCTGGTTCTACTGTTCAGTACAAGTTAAACAGCTTATCATAGTCTACATTATCCATTCCCTTCAGAATTCTAAGACTGTAATCATATCTTCTCCAGTGTGAACATGCCCATTTTATCTAATTGCTCCTCATAGTCCAGTCCCTCCATCCCCTCAATCATTTTGGCTGCCCTCCTTCGAATCTTCAAAATCGCTGCAATATCCTTTTTGTGTTGCGTTGACTGGTCCATTCACGGTGTTCCCAAAATGTAGTTGCACCAATGATTTATAAATTAGAGGGAAACCACTACTCCACTATTTTGGCTCAATATTGCTCTTTTAATCCAACCCAGTATCTGGTTTGCCTTGCTCACTGCTACCAAGCACTGTTGAGATAGCTTCGATGTATTGTCAAGCCTTTTTTATTTTCCATACACATTATTTTCTCAATGCAGCCTGGAAGTCCTGAAGCAGTGAAGTTGGCTTCATTTACATTGTCAGTTTGAAATCAGGTGGAACAAAAAGAAGAATGTATACACACAAGTTAACACAGGGACAACCGCTGTAAAATTAGGATTTGTGTCTGTTTCTGGTTGCCATCCTTTTCCAGTGATGAAGGAAAATAATCCCAGACCAGTAAATGTTTAGATGATGTAACATTACAGTTTGACATAGAGATAGCTGTGAAGAGGAGGTTGTCAGCAGGGTACGATAATCTTCATAAAATGCTAGTTAGGCCCCAGTTGGAGTACTTTGTTCAGTTCTGGACACCACACTTTAGGATAGATGTTAAGGCAGTAAAGAGTGTACAAAGGAGATTTACCAGGTTGGTACCAGGAATAAAGGACCTTAGTTAATAGGAGTGGTTAGCAAAACTAGGACTATTCTCCCAAGAACAGAGACGATTAAGAGGGGATTTAATAGAGGTTTTCAAGATCATGAGGGAATTTGATAGGTTGAACCGGGAAAAACAGTTTCCACTGGCATGTGGGTCAGTAACCCGATACACTGATTTAAGATAGTTGTTAAAAGAAATAGAGGGGAGGTTAGGAAAGAAGAATTAGTGGAAGCCAATTCAATGACAACTTTTAAGAGAGAAGTAGATGCGTATTTGAGGAGGACAAGATTGTAGAGCTATGGAGAGAGGGTGGGTGGTGAGGGGGAGAAATAGAGGAGGGAGTGAGAGACCTATTAGCTTAATATATTAAGATAGAAGCAACTAATTAATCTTTGCATTTGACATGGTGGCTAACAATGTAAAATTTCTCAATGAGATTCACATAATTTCTGTGAAGTATAGTTAGTAACTGAATATTTTGCAGACAAATAGGACAACCAATTTTGCACACAGCAATTCCCCACAAACACCCTTGAAGCAAATAATAATATCATAATAATGTATCTGTAAATTTGCTCATCTGAATGTAAGTAGAAACATGTATCTTTTTGAATAGTGGGAACTTTAATATACAGGCAGATGATACCTCAGTTTAACATCTGATCCAAAGCACCGTATAAACAGCAATGCAGTGTTAATAATTATATGACCATTAAAAATTATACTATATAATTACTAAGTATTAGCAGTGTTAATAATTAAATAATGCAGGATTAAACTGGGGGTGTTAGTCTCGAGGATGAGATGAATGTCTTAGCATCGGACTTGAATCCACAGCCTTCTAACTAGGGTCTGGCGATATATCGGTTATATCGATATACTTTTTCATATCGATATGCCGGTATCGAAATTTAAAATATATCGATATATCGAAAAATTTGATATGAAAAAATATATCGGTATATCATAAATATCGGTGGATCGTTTCTGGCGATATATCGGTACAATGCGATATTTTCCAGCTTACCTTGTCGCCGGCATTGCAACCTCCTGAGCCTAGAGCACGGAATGCGCGCGCACATCTGAATGCGCGCGTACCTCCGAATGCGCATGCACCCCCGAATGCGCGCGCATGTGCAGTACAAAAAAACTCGGAAATATCGATATATCAGTATATATCGATATGAGCCCACCGATATATCGATATCGGAAAATTTCCATATCGACGGACCCTACTTCTAACGAAGAGATAAGAATCCTACCGATTGAGCCAAGCTGACCTAATTGATCATATAAGAATGCTATATAAAAATATTGCTTTAATGTTGAGGGGATAAATACCCTTATAATAATCCTTGCATTTGATAGAATGCCTTATCACGTTGCCGAGACGACAACAAAAACGACTTGCATTTATGTAGTGCCCTCCATGCAGGATAACGTCTCAGAGCACTTGACGTCTCAAAGCGCTTCACTGAATATATTGTAAAAATGAATTGATTAGATAGTTTGGGTTCTAATTATACATAGCAGTATCCTATAAACAGGCGTGGATTGAGTGACCAAATTATTATCATTATTTTGAAGGGATTATTATCCCCGGAAAAGCAATCTGTCACTCAACTAACAGCTGGGTTCCTACTTATTGCTAGGGAAACAGAGGAGTGTGAAGTAAGGAAGCAAACCGGTAAATCGGATCTCTCGCTTATAATAATAATAATAACAACAATAATAACAATCCTTGCATTGATGCAGTACCACATCTTTTAGACATTTCAAAGCACTTCACAGAATATACTGTAAAGTGTAGTGACTGTATATTTTGTGGGTGAAACACAACAGCTTTTTTTTTCGCGTGGAGAGTGCTCTAATCAATTCACCATAGGACTCTCATTATATTTTCCATGGATGTAAAGTGAGCAGAACATTCAGCTGATTAAATAATTAACAGTATACAGTATAGGGCATCTAAGCAAAAGTGTAATTCTAAATCTGAATGCATTAATTGCATGTTCAGTGTTGAGTTTGTGAGTTATCTGACAATACATCTTAGGTTGGCAGAATATTTAATGGATACTTTTCTTTCATTGTCACTGAGTCATCACTGTCTTATCAATTTCCTTTAAATGTGAATGACAACATTTTAGTCGTTAAATGTATGTCAAGGGATGAACCAGCAAAGTTTCTAAAGATCTCTCTTTCTGGTCTTGTGCCAGCAACAACTAAAAAATGTGAATAACAGCCCTTCTCTTTGTTTCTGTACCTATGCACCTGAATACACACGCGCACATACACACATGTATTTACAAGTACAGGGTGACCAAAAGTCTTATTTTTCAGCTATCCTATTATCTAAAAAATATATATATATAAAAGCCTTAGGTCTGTTTCCGCAATTGTAACAATGAACTTCTAAAAGGAAAACCAAAACCAATACAGTTTAAAAAAGAGAAAAACAACCCTGTGATTAAAGCTCACCCTTTTTTTGTAAACAACAAATACATTATTTTAAAAAGGTTTTGAAATACAGGTATCCCGCCCTAATTGCAGCCTTGCCAACATGAAAAGCACACATCCGTGGTTTGCTAAATGTGACAACCTTCGCAAACTGCGTTTTGCGCATCTGCGATTTATATCCGCGGTTTAAATTATCAAGTTTCACTCCTCCAAACAAGTGACGGCATTAATCCGCGTATTGGTGTGTATTCATCTGCTCCGCGGTTCTCGCCTATCAGCATCTTCACTACCCCACGTGATCTAGCTGCACTCGTGGATCTATAGGTACTGTGTGAACAGCTAGCATAAAGCACTAGGACCCAGTGCTATGTTGCAATCATCCAGCAACAACGCTTCTCTCTTAGGATTAAGGTAAATACAACACTTCTCTCTATTTCACCTTCTCTTCTCCTCCACCCCTCCCCACACTCCCCCCACCCACCATCTTCTCTCTCTCTCACCTTCTCTCTCTGACTCACCTTCTCTTCCCCTCACCCCACTTCCCCCACCCACCTTCTCTCTCACCTCTCTCTCTCTGACTCACCTTCTCTTCCCCCCACCCCCACTCCCCCTCTCTCTCTGTGTTTGTCTGTATCAGTCAGTGTCTCTCTCTCTCTCTGTGAAGAGAGTCGGTCAGTCAGTCAGACAGCCTCACAGATTGCTGCAGATGCGCCCAAACTTACTCCCCCTATCTCATGTATGTTATAACTGTATGTGTTTTTCTTGTGTTTAGTTTTACTAAACACAAACTTACTCCCCCTATCCCCATGTAAAGACATCCAAAGACAGGATTGGATGTCAGGCACGCGAGAGGAAAGAGAGGAAGGGCGATATGGCCATTGGAAATTTACATTGACCATGTACATCAATATGCATGCAATATGTGACTTACTTTGTTACATGACTACCATAAAACAGCTGCAGTTTATTTTAATTTGGGGAAAAAAACACAGTATAGGGAACAGGCAGCACCTGTGTTACCCCCTTATGGGTTTTCATTGGAAATAACAAAACCACATTGGGGAAATTGCGAGAGTCCCTTAACAAGGAAAAAAACACCAAATTGCAAAATTGTAAGGCTCCAAAGATTTCTCTTTTTTTTAAGCGATGAACCACTACAAAGCAGCTGGAGCATAAATCAACAGCTCACTTCATTTGGGGATTACTGCATAAATATGGAAGCCAGTATTTACCTGAGGGACCACAGGAACCTTGTAGGCCAAATCCTGAAGCCGTATTTAGTCATGGAGTTGGCAGCGGGAATTGAATACTTAGATCATGAGCAACAATGATAAATGCTTTGAGAAATTAAACCAGGATGAAGTGTTACTTCTTACTGTCAAATGTTGATACACGTGAAGGCCCTTAAACATTTTGAAATAACAATTACATTTCCATACAGTTGGTGATGTAATTGCTCAATAATAAGACACACCATTTACTTCTGTGCTCAGACATAAAACTAAATGTACCCTGTACATTCCCCCATTTGTAGATTTTGATGGTTGACTCAGAGGGTAGAGTGATACCAACAACAACAAAATTACAACAACAACTTCGATTTATATAGCGCCCTCCACACCGGACGGTGTCTCAGAGCACTTCACAGTAGCGGATCCCGGGACCGAGCCAGGGGCAGGGGCAGGAAAGTGACCAAAAACTCGGTCGAAGAGAAAGGTCTTCAACTGTGACCTGAAATTGGGAAGAGAGGGGTGACGCAAAGCGAGTGAGGAAGGGAGTTCCAGAGCCTCGGGGTGTAGTGGCTAAAGGCACTAAGCCCCGAGGCTCTGGAACTCCCTTCCTCACTCGCTTTGCCTCACCATAATCATGGTTGAAGAGGAAGGTCTTCAGGCGTGATCTAAAAGGGGGGAGGGAGGGGCAAGGAGGGATTAGGGGGTTGTGGGGGTGGAGAGTTCCAAAGCTTTGAGATATTGCAGCTGAAAGTGAAGCTGCTGATGGTGGAGCAGGGGGACAAACGAGGGACAAACAGGAGGCTACAGCCAGGCGAGCCCAGGTAGTGGGTCGTGGAGCGCAAAGAAAGCAAGTCAGAACGGTAGGGAAGTGCCGGGGTATATAGAGGTTTATAGATGAGTGAGAGGATCCATTCTGCAATAAGGAGCCAATGAAGACTAGCGAAGTTGGGGAGACCAGGAAGGGGAGCACACTCCCAACCTGGTTATGTAGGCCAGAGACATTTTACTGTGATGAGGCCTATAACCTAATCTTAAGTATCAATTATTATGATAGTGAATCATGCATAAATAGTGAAAATCGCATTTGTCTTTTTTTAATCGCAACTTGCCCCATACAACTACCTCTGCAATTTTTAATTACAATTTGCAATCAATGTACATTTAAGCAAGAGGTTGATATCGCCCATCAAGCATATTTGTGAATGCCAGTCTGCTTACTTCTGATTGAATCTGGTTTATTACTTTACTAATGAAATACTAGTGCCTAGCTAGCCACATCATGTTGTTTTGTTGAGTGTTGGTGTTTTATAGTGCACACTCTCCAGAGTGTCTATTTAAAAGGAATGTGTACTGAGACACTGATCACTTTCTTTTATAGGAGCAGTTTACTCTTTTTATGTTACATTTAGGTACGCTTTTTTATTGCATAGTAACATATGAAAGCAGATGTAAATATTTGAAGTGCACAAACAGAGTTTCAGTTGTAGTTATCCGAGCGTTTTGAAGTGTGCTGTTACTGGTTTTCGTAAATTGAGATTACAAAATTGCACATAGCGTGATGGATTCAATCGATTTTATATACGGCAGATCCAGTCCTAAGAAGCTTAGTGGGTTATCTTCAGTCTAAAGTCGAATTTTTACATTCTGTTCTACTTAAAGCAAACTTGCTTTTAGAAATAAGTTAAAGTTTGGTGGACTCTGCTCTTTGATGTACACGTTTCACAGTGGTGCCAGGTTGGAGGCGATGATTTTCAGCACCTTGAGATGTATATAAATGTAACATTATATTACATTGTCCAACATAGTCTATGAACTGTTAAGCCAGTCTAGCGTATTCATCTCTTTTGGATTTTGATTTATCCAATCCCGGTGAAGACATCACATATATGTAGCAAATGATTAAAATAACTTTTTTTCCTGCCTCTTTCCTGTCCTGATTGCACTGATTCATATTCGGGTACATTCCTATGTGTTCCAGCAGTGCTCAACCACCTCAGGTTTTTTTTCATGCACACATTCGGACAGAGAATGTAGGTAGACTAATGCATCAAGATACAACAGCCAAGCCCAATGCTATCTTTGAGTGACATCTACACAAGATTGCCTATAGCCTAATAATCGTACATTTAATATAGTGCCTTTTACATTGCGATTTCAAGAACTTATACTAAACAGAACACCATTATTAAATTTTGTGGATACAGAATCAGTCGGTAGCCAGATACTTTTAGTCAGACTTGAAATTATCTTTATTGACAGTAATATAAAGCAGATACAAACAACCTTGTTTGTATCTGCTTTATACTCCCCAATAGTTGGGGAGTATCTCACCTTGAGATACTCCCCAACTATTGTGTTGAGCCATACTTTCCCTCCTATCTTTAAGCTTCTCCACCAGCCTCGCTTACTCTAAAACTGGCCCTTCCCTCATTGGTCACCCTGATGTCTCCTGATTCTTGGTGATGCTTGCCCTACTCTCTACTTCAAGTGACTTTGTTTTCCTTTTGTGCTTCCTTTACCTTTCCTTACCAATTGGCTAAACTCTTCCAATGGTCTCCACATAATTCCTTCATGGCACCCTGCCCATTCTTCTCCTACCCTCATGTTCTTTCCTAATTTTCCTGTACTTGCCTCCCTTTTCCCAGACCTTGAGATTACTCTCCCATACAATGTGGGCAGATGTTGTCCATACCTAACTCAGCAACTCATACCAGCCTTTTCTTTCACAGTCAGCAGTACGTGACTAACTGCTAACAAACCCAGTCAGGCCAAGCGTGGCCCTTCTCCCAGCATTCATCTGGGCACTTCTCTTGACATTATTCTGTTACTATTGTTAGTCAGCTTATATTACGAGTACATGACTTTATATTAGTATGTCTACGTGTACTGTTTCACACAATAAAGAAAAAGAGATTACATATATTTACACCATTAATAATAATCCTTCAATTTGATTTAGCGCCTTATCACGTCTTCGAGGCATATCAAAGTGCTTCACAGAATATACTGTAAAGTGAGTTAACTGTATATTTTGTGGGCAAATATTTTATCTGTACCACTTTATCTAACAGATTTTTTAAAAATTGTTAGACAGTTGTCTGACACAAGAAAACCTCTTCACCATGCTGAACATTATCCAACGGAATACATACTTTTTCCCCTAGATATATATTGTAGGAATGTCCTACCTGTGTGGGTTTTGTTTATAGGGTTAACATAGGCCGAATGGAAAAAAATTCTGTTCTTAGTGTCTCTCCTGCCTTACCAAGACATGCCGATGAGCTAGGCTAGCTCATCTGTGAGAAGGTGCAAAAGGTGTTGCCACAGGGCAGGAAAGGGTGATTGGGACGGCTGTTGAGGAGGTATGGAGAAATCAGGTCCGAAAATGACTAAGGCGCCCTAGTCTTGAGAATTTGGTGGCTTTGTGGTTGAGGAATGGACAGAAGCAAGCAAAATTTTCACACAATGTGCAGTCAGTTCACCCTATAGTGAATCGCTTTGAGATGTCTCAATGACGTGATGAGGTGGTATATCAAATGTAAAGATTATTATTGTTATATTATTGTAGAGATGGAGTTAAGGACCCGCTTCTAGCTTCCGAGAGTGCTTTTGTGAAATGTCTGTTTGTGTCTCATAGTCTTCAGTCAATTCCTCACCTCAGTGATATGACAGATGAAGAGCTCCGCATTTGAAATATTGTGATGATAAATCCATATTCAGCCATGACACAGTACAGCATGCTGCTTCACTGCTCCATGACTGCATTTTCTAAAGTGCAGTGCTGTTATTCATGCCGACCTTCATTTAATTTTATATTCATTACCAACATTCGATACATAATGTGGACCATCGTCTGTAATTAATACCTTTTTGGATCTATAGTGATTTTATGAAACGGCAATTGAAAATAGATTGATGGAGATACGGTTTGCATATGCTGGAAATCTGGAAAATGCTGGAGTAAGATTAATCCTTGATTCAAAATGAAACAGTTGCTTATTTCGTGAAAAGATTTTCCTGCAAGTGCGATTCATAGCTCAGGGGGTGCTGAGGCCAATTATTAGCACGTTAAGTGATGGCCTGACTAAGAACAGCTAACTCAGCACAAACTGAGATCCTGACCTGCAAAGTTCTAGTTGGAATATTGCTTCGTGAAAGTGTTTACCTTGTTTCATTCATTGGATTACAAGTGCACAACTGAATTATGTACAGTTTTGTCATTATTTGCAATATAAATAGATGACAATGAACACTGTCTCCCTTCAATAAACAAAACGGAGAAGTAAAACTTTAAAAAAATACAGTAACCTTTATTAATCACTCTGTTAAAATAAGATTATTTTGGGTTTCCATGAATGACCCTGTTAAGGTGTTTTGAAGTCACGTATTTCATCCCAATTTTGAACTACTAATTTATTTTTGCAGTGTAAGAGTAGCCATTATTTTGTTTTCATGTGGCCATCCTTATTGATACAGCATCAGAATAAATTCTGTTCAACTATTTGCATGATTTTGACTGGTTCAGCAGAGACCCTTTTATCAGAATTAATTGGATCTGGCATTTTGATTATGGAAACAATGCAGACGATTTCCAGGTTATTTGGGTAAAATACAAATTGGCTACACGCAGATAAGCGTACACACAGACAGTCGACCTATAAATAACCAGTACATCATTTTAAGATTAGTGTTCCATTGTGGTATTATTAATTGGTCAATGCAGGTTAATATTTAGAAAGATAATTTCTGGACATTGAGAACTATTCCAAATAAAGCCAAGCATTCAGGGATAGTAAAGGTACATCAAATGGTTTCAATGAGCAGCATCACAATGCAGGCTTTTACAAACGCATTATTCAACCTTTATTTCAGCTTTTGCTGAGACCAACTTCAAAAGTGGGAACTCTGGAAACGTTTTTACTGGAAGACTGAGTCTGGCGAAAATTCACAATTTAAATTGTAAAACCTCGATAATCCGAAATTCCGAAAGCCAGCAAATCCCTAAAACCGACAGGATTTCAAAATACATACAGTATTAATTTTGTTTTCCAATGTCCGGAAAATCTCCTGAAGTTCAGAACAGCTGCTTGTAGTTCCCGGTGTGGCTGCTCTGTCATCCAACGCTGTGGTTGTCGCTCGCCCATTGTTTGGCTTCAGTGCTGTGTTTACAGCACATGGCGAGGCTTCCCCAGCCATTTCTTGGGTAGGTTCTAAATATTGGCAAACTCCAAAATCCAGGAGGTGAGTGGGCCTAACCCTGCTAGCTTATTGAGATTTTACGTTATAGTTTTTTTTAGACAAAATCCAGCTTGGGTGCAAATAATTCCATCGCCGTGGGATATCCGCCCGATGTGATAGGCTCTATGCAATGGAATTTGGTGTTGTTGGGAACTATATTTGCATGCTGCCCTATCCATCAAATTAGAATCCTGAAAAATCAACACAAAGTCACCTTGTTGCTTCTTTCACTTCCTTTCCTCCTCCTCTAAAATGGTCCTACAAACAACCACATTAAGGCAACATCAGCTAAATATTAATTGTGGATGAAATCAGCTGTCCTTCCCCACATTGGCTGCCTCCAACCGTACCTTACCCTAGACGCAGCCAAACCTCCTCCAGGCATTCAGTACCTTCCGCCTCATTTATTCAAATGCCCTCCTGGATCAGACAAACTCGAGCTGATTCACCTGCACTAAACTCTGTATCACCATCAAACCTGTCCTAGCCTGGCTCCGCAAGCTCCACATTGCTGAACGCATCAATTACAAGATACTCATTACTCACATTGTTTTCAAATCCTTCCATGCCCTGGCACCTCACCACCTCTCTGACCTGCTTTCTCTCCAACCCAATACCCGCTGCCTCCGCTCGACTGGCTCCCTCCCTTGTGCCCTCCATTTCACAATTGGCACCCGCACTTTCATCCATTGCGCCCCAGAACTCTGGAACACTCTTGCTTTATCCCACCTCCGCCTTTTGCCCCTTCCTTCCCCATCTTCAGATCGCGCCTGAAGAACTTCCTTATCAATTGTGCCTATGGTCACCTACTCTTCCCCCCGGATCGGTGGAGTGCTCCGCCATTGTCAAGCGCTTTGAGACTCTACTCTGCATGAGGGCTGCTATATAAATGCCAGTTGTTGTTGTTGCACTTCTGTGGACTTGAAGACATTTACAGGAGCTCGATATCACTATACTGTATTTTCTTTTGAGTATCTCAACTGCTTTCTGATGAACATTGATGGATTTTTCTGAAATACTAACAAATGCTGAGTGTGTAAAATCAGCTGTCTTCAGCACCAGCTGATCTTGATTGAGAGCTGTTCCATTGTATAGATTTGACAATAAGCTCCTTATTGGAGTTCCTGTAGCTTGGTGGTTAGAGCACTTGCCTTACAAGCATGAGACCTGTGTTCGAATCCAGGCAGATCAGGGCGAAACCTTGGGCAAGTTTTCTTACTCCACACGCCTAATAATAATCCCTCAAGAACAACCACAACAATAAAAATTGCTTATTATCAGTCCACAACTGTTTGTGGGACACTGCTGCGCTCAATTGGCCGCCGCGTTTCGCCCACAAATATAGTCAATTCACTTTACATTATATTCTGTGAAGCGCTTTGAGAGGTCGATAAGATGTGAAAAGCGCTATATCAAATGCAAGGATTATTATTATTAATAATGGGGGACTGCCAAAACCATCCTCTCAAAATAATTCTCAACAAACCTTTGAGAGGTTGCCTATCCCTTATAAATTGTGTACATAAAAGTTATGGCCAGCTTAGGGGCTTGTAATGGCAAGCACTGAATTTCTATTTATTTCTAAAATTGAAATAATGAAAACCAGAGCTCTTGTACTCACAAGATATTTAGCCAAATCCTGTAAATATTTTTTACTCAGAGATTTCTAACTCAAAATTGATTCCCATAAGAAACATTGGGCTACGTATTTAAATTCAGATGTGACTTAGGCATTGGGAGGTTTATCTCTGTGTTTGCTGAATTTAAGGTCATATGGAAAACTAGTTTAAGCATACCAGATATGGCCCTAAAGATTTAATTTAACAGTCTAAACCCAACCATAATTTCACATGAATTGGCATTAGAATGTCAATCTCACTTCAGTCACAGAATGATTTATCTGATGCAGCTGGAGCTTGGTTATGTTGTGAGAGGAAGATTTAGCTCTTGGGTTAAAAAAGAGTTTTATTTCCCCAAATTGGTAGTCAACAATAACAAAATTACATGTGTAGAGTGCCTTTTACATCAGGAGGACGTCCCAAGGCACTGGCTCATCACAGAAAGTGGATCGAGTGACCCATTTAAAAAAAAAGTTTTCAGCCTTTTGTTTCCTGTTTGGATTTGGAGATCCTGAAACTCTCCCTGTGTTTATTGAACCTGTTGGACTGAAGTTCTTGCATCAGTATAACTTTGTTCAATTTTAACCAAGCTCTTCAATGACTTCCTTTCCTAAAATACTAAATTGATTTGAAATAAATTAACCAAAATGTGAAGTTTCCAGAGTTGTATGTAAGATTAAGATTACTGTGTTCAAGAATTAAATTGAGGGATTACTGGCAGAAACTATTCCAAAAAACCCAGACAATAAACTGAGGAACCTCTTTGGTTGGTGAATTAATTATCTCTTGTTGAGAATTATATTTAAGTGGATTTGACTATGTTGTGTATTATTTATATTGCACTTATGTAGCTTTGATCAAATAATGTTAGCAAATATGTGTTGTGATCAAAGGTTACAACATTTCAGGAAGCGTTCAGCATGGGAGCTGGGAATTAACCCGTTTTAAAAAGCTGAAATAGAATATAGTTAAATCTTTAGGAAATCTGCCCGAAAATATATTGAACATGGTTTTACACAAACTACTTCTGGATATAATTTCCTTTTCCCATTTCCATGTGCCAAAAAGATGCATAATATCAAACTTTAGAAAAACTAGCTCCACACCAGAAATCCATTTAACAAGTTCCATGTGATTAATCATCAGTGCTTAACATTTTTTATAGAATTTATTGTTTCCTTCAAAAAATGGGCAATAGCTGATTTGTTGGATTCTGCCTCTCTTTCTCTTGTCTACTCTTCCCTCCCTCCCTCCCAAACTGTTCATCACAACAACAAAATTAGCACGCCTTTCATATCGGGTGGACATCCCAAAATGTTGAACAGTTAGGGTTCAGGACATAAAGCATCTGGTTTGTCATTGTTTAGTGGCGACATGTACTGAGTGTAAGGATTTTTGTTTAAATGAGTAAAAGCATATCTCATTTTCCTGTAACAGCTGCTGTAATAACTCTGAAGGTATTTCCGTTATATAATCCATAAATACCTTTAGCACATTTTATCAGAAAGAAACTACAGTGACATAATTGCCTAATATTATTGATTTTTAACTTGCAAAGTAAGATAATTCAACAGGTTTAATGGTAAAAGTATAACAGTACAATTCTAGAATAACCAACTGCAACTTTAATGTGCAAATTGGTCTTATCAATTTAATGAAACTTAAGATCCATTTCCTTGTGGCTATAAGAGAAACCCATTAATCTTAATTCCTTTAGTGTTAAATTAGTATTTTTTGTATTGAAATTGATTAAATTCAGTTTAATGCTATTTATAATTACTTTTCTTCTTTGTTATGACGAGAGCTCACATTGTTAGATGCTGTTTCTGTCATATTCTTGGCTTTCATAAAAGCAATACAAGGAACTACAACCTGCATCTACTCAGTATTCCAAATACTGTTCAAGTTATTTTTGAAGTTGTTAATCAAATCAACTGCTTTTGTTCAGAGTTCTTATCTTTACAATCACTTTTATCTTTTTATAGTTCAGTGCATGTTCCATGTCCTCCACCCGATCCGCCCTACCATCTGTGGACAGGCTTTCAGCCTCTCTGTCCCCACACTCTGGAACTCCATCCCATAGTCCCTTTGCCTCGCTTCCTCCCTTGCTTCCTTCAAGGCCTGTCTCAAGACCCTCCTCTTCGATTGTGCCTTCTGCCGCCCTCCCAACTCTTTCCCTCCCCTCGTGCTTTTTCTGCCCCTCCCCTTCCCCTTGCTCGGGTCCTGACCCCACTGTTGAGAGAGTTGGACGTCCTCCCGACTTGAAGGGCGCTGTATACATGTAATTTTCTTGTTGTTGTTGCTAACACCTGAATTATAATAATCCTTGTATTTGATGTAGCGCTTTTCATGTCTTCTATATGTCTCAAACCACTTCACAGAATATACTGTAAAATAAATTTACTGTATATTTGTGAGCGAAACTTGGCAGCCAATTGCACACAGCAGTGTCCCACAAACAGATGTGGATTGAAGTGACCAATTTATTATTGTTTTTTCTTCTTGAGGGTAGGGAACGGCGATATGGGAATTTTCCGGATATGGATATATCGGTTGGCTCATATTGAGATATACCGAAATACCGATATTTTCATTTTTTTCGTACTGCGCATGCGTGCGCGCATCGGAGTGCACGCGCATTCCGGGTGCACGCGCATTCCGGGTGCGCGCGCATTCGGAGCCTATCTTCTCAGGAGGTAAATATCTTTCTCACTCTCTCCATCTCTGTGTTTTTCTGTCTGTGTCTCTCTATGTCTCTCTCCCTCTCTCCTCTCTCACATCCCCCCCCATCTCTATCTGTCTGTATATTATCACATCCACCCCGTCTCTCCACCCCACCCCCCGCCGTCCCTCTCTCGCACCCCCCCACCCCCGTCGTCTCTCTCCCCCACCACCCCCCCAGCCGTCTCTTTCTCCCCCCCCCCCCCCCCCCCCCCGCTGTCTCTCTCTGCCTCCCCCCCCAGCCTTCTCTCTCCCCCTCCCCCCAGCCGTCTCTCTCCCCCTCTCCTCCTCCCCCCCCCCCCCCCCGCCGTCTCTCTCTCCCTCCCCCCCAGCCATCTCTCTCCCCCTCCCCCCAGCTGTCTCTCTCCCCCTCTCCTCCCCCCCCCCCGCCATCTCTCTCTCCCTCCCCCCCCAGCCGTCTCTCTCCCCCTCCCCCCAGCCGTCTCTTTCCCCCTCTCCTCCCCCCCCCCAGCCGTCTCTCTCCCCCTCTCCCCCCCCCAGCCGTCTCTCTCCCCCTCTCCCCCCCAGCTATCTCTCTCCCACTCTCACCCCAGCCATCTCTCTCCCCCTCTCTCCCACAGCCGTCTCTCTCCCCCTCTCCCCCCCCCCAGCCGTCTCTCTCCCCCTCTCCCCCCCCCCCCCAGCCGTCTCTCTCCCCTCTCCCCCCCCCCCCCAGCCGTCTATCTCCCCCTCCCCCCAGCCGTCTCTCTCCCCCTCTCCTCCTCCCCCCAGCCGTCTCTCTTCCCCTCTCCTCCCCCCCCCAGCCGTCTCTCCCCCTCTCCTCCCCCCCCCCAGCCGTCTCTCTCCCCCTCTCCCCCCCCCCAGCCGTCTCTCTCCCCCTCTCCCCCCCCCAGCCGTCTCTCTCCCCCTCCCCCCAGCCGTCTCTCTCCCCCTCACCCCCCCCCCAGCAGTCTCTCTCCCCCTCACCCCCCCCACCCACAGCCGTCTCTCTCCCCCCACCCCTTGCATACCTGTATATTGTATTCGAGGACTATGAATACAAGATGGCGGCTTTGCACCTCGGTCTGTGCATTGTGTATAGAGATGAGCATTCTGGGTCTTGTAGTTGATTGTGCTCGCATCCCGATTTTTTACCTCGATATATCATTTTTCGATATATCGGTATTTTTAAAATGTCTATATCAGCATATCGATATGAAAATCATATCGGGTTTTAACGATATACCGATATATCGCCGTTCCCTACTTGAGGGATTATTATCAGGTATATAAAGTAAGGCTGAAGAATCAGAGATTACAACCTGAGTGGTAGGATTGGGATCAGGGAGGGTGAAAGGCAGAGAGGTTAGGAGGGTGGCCGAAGGCACAGTCGAAGAGGAAGGCCTAGAGGTGTACCTTGAAGAAGGCAAGGGAGCCCAAATAAATTCCCTTTTCTTTTATTCCACCCCCCCCACCCAAAAAAAATTTGCTGAATTTCTGCCTTGAAAGCCACACAAATGAGAGACGAGAGCTGTATATAAATGTCATTTTGTTGTGAAGACTAGTGTTTGATTCCCAGGTGAGTCAGAGTGAAATTTTAGGCATGTTTCCTTGCTCCACACACATACATCTCTGTTTACATGGCATTAAGTAGGAATTATTTGTCGATTGGTGGATCGATTAATTTCCAGGAATAATAATCGCTCGATCCGGTCACTCAATTCATGCTTGTTTGTGTGACAATTGACTGCCGCGTTTATAGTGTATTCTGTGAAGTGCTATGAGATTTCTCGGCAATGTGATAAGCCGCTATTTCAAATGCAAAGATTATTATTAACCTTATTCTAATAACTGCAGTGTAGTGTTGTGGTAGTGGTGCATCATTTGAGGTGCACCTAATTTCACTTCATTTTACTGTCCAAATTTTATTTGGAATAAAGTTATACTATTTATATCAAATAAGCCGCTTCTTGTGCAATTTGGTCATCGTTTTCCTGGTATTTTACCCCCTTATGATTAACGTGGAACAGTTCCTTCAGATTTTTACCTCTAGTGTATGTAACTACTTGAATGTGCAAAAAGAGTATCTTGAGAAGCTGCTGTTTAAGGATTCATTTCTTTTAGGTTTGTGTGTTTGAAAATGTCATACTCTATAATGAAGAGAGGCAATCATTGGAACCTTATTTGGCAATAAATATAACTACAGTAGAGGCCCGTTTATCCGTAACTCGATGCACCGGCACTTCCGTATAACCGGCATGCCCCCAAAAAGTCCCCATTCGATAAACCGGAACTATATCCGGAACAATAGCAGTGGAGCATTTGTGAATACATAAATAATAACATAATAACAGAATATTGTATTGGCACTCACCGTCAAAACCACTCTCCTGCGACCCCCCACCCCCGCTGCTAGATGCTGCGCTTGAAGCCATGATGCTGTGGTTGAGGTGTACAGTTCAGCGACTCTCCCCAAAATGGAGCACTCCAAGCGGGTGAAAAAAACGGTGCGAGTCATACTCGTGGCAAGCCGATAGCGCCAGCCGATAACCCACATTGTCGCGCAGGTGCAGTATTTTGGTTTGCCACTAGTGAGTCTAAGGCTTTGGCTTGCAGCTAGTAAAGTTGCGCGACTTTAAAATTGCGCTCCCACCTCCCTCACCCGCCTGGCGTCCTCCACTCAAAAAAGAATCGCTGGACTGCAAACCCCAACCAGTAAAGGTGAGAAGCGCAAGAGAGCAGCCCCAACAACAAGCACCAACACAATACTCTGCCGCTATCTGCTATTACTTATTCTGGTGTGTGTTAAAATAACTTTAATTTTTTTGCAGTGGGTTTTCGGCCGCGGGCCGCCCGAATATCCGGCAGGCGCTTTAACCGGCATTGGCCATGTCCCGGGGGTGCCGGATAAATGGGCTTCTACTGTATTTTTCTGAAGTGCCTAACAAAGATCTGTTTTGTACAATTTATTCTAAGTATCTTTCTTTATTTAGATTATAGTATATATATTATCTCCTCAGTGCACCTGTAGGACAGACATGGTCAAGATATCTATGGATTTGTTCGTGCAAAAATTTCAACCAAGCAGATATGAACTTTGGAAACGAGGAAAGGATGTTCAATCTATCGATCATACAAAACCCACCCCTGAATCAACTCCTGAGTTTGAGGCTTGGCAGAGAAAAAGAAAAGTGACACAGAAGAAGTCAGGAATGGCTTTGAGAAGGTAACTACACAGCAGCTGCAGTATCAGATCCTTGTTCTATTTCAGCAATTGTAAAGGAGTTGATTTGATGGGCCTTAAGATGGTATAAGTTTATTTACTTAATAAACCATTTGTGGAGTACAGGTTATGGCATACTGAAATTGGTTCAAATGATCTTGCGATACATTTTCTGAATTAACTTTGTTTTTCTGAGCAGCCAAAACGTCATGTATCATTGTGTGGTGAATGTTAAATATTCAACAACTTACATGCATTTAGTCCCTTTCACCTGAAGGAAACGTCAAAGCATTTTCAGAAAACAAGATGAATTAGGAATTAATGAATGTCGAAGAGTCAAATATAATAACTAATTTACACCAGTAACAACCTACAACAACAATGACATGAATTTGGAGAGAATGAAAGCCAGGATACCTGAGATGAAACTCCATTTTAAATATTGGTGGGTTGGGGTAGGATGTGAATCACAAGATATCCAGGGCCTAAATTAATGAGAAAAGGGAAAAGGTGCCTGATCAATAATAACCAGTTCAGATTATGGAGATACATAAAACTCACATAAGTTGTTTCAGTCAGGACATTGAATATGACTTGGGTAAAGTCCGAGTTGCAGGCAGACTGTAGCATTCGTAGAAAATCCGATGTAATCAATAATCCACGCTGCTCATGTGTAATTTAATGCAGGCGGTAAGTGCCTATGGGATAATCCTTCATTGTAGTCGGTAAGATTCAGGGCGATTCAGTGACAGATCAACACTCTACATTTCTCACGATTCAATGTGTCTTCACCCGTTGCCGCATGCACAAATTACCGGCAAACGTTGGAATCGCATTGAATCGCGGGAAATGAAGTTCATCTGCGCATGATGGATGAAAACTTTTCCCATGACTCAGTACAATCGGCCGGTAAGTGTTCATTTCCCGCTATTCAAGGCCTCCGTTTGGTAAGCGTGGGAGTAATGGAAATTAAGGGAACTGAGCTATGAGTTAGGAGGTGATTAATACAAGTAATGTAAAGAAATCAAAATTTTGTTTTAGGAAGTTCAGGAAACTGATAGGAATTTGGATGAATGTACGATTTAGGCATTTATACGATTCATAAAGATAAGACTTATGTGAGTTTTACTACACTTACTATTGACTAATAATGGAAAACCTTGATTGAAAAATATTTCTTAAACATAGATGCTAAATGATGTGTTGCTTTTTTCTTAACATTTGTTCTGCTGTGAAGCCATTCGGCAAGAATAGATTCACCTCCTTAATCAGTGGAGTCCTGAAGATCTGTGGTTGGAGCACTTGCTTGATAATCGAGAGATCTGGGTTGGATTCCCGGCAGGGGAAACCTTGGGCCAGCGCCTTGGGACTTCCTCCCGATGTGAAAGGCACTCTATAAATGTAATTTTGTTGTTGTTGGGCAAGTTTCCTTCCACACTCCTGATGATAATCCCACAAGAAAAAAACAATAATAAATTGATCACTTCAATTCAGGACTCTTTGTGGGACACTGCTGTGTGCAATTGGCTGCCATGTTTCACCCACAAATATACAATTAATTAATTTTATATTCTGTAATGTTAAGCACTTTGAGATGTTTAGAAGACGTGAAAAGCGCTATATCAAATGCAAGGAATATTATTATAAGGATTATTATTATTATCAGCTGGCTGGGAAAAGGTTCTTGGGAATCATATCTAAATTTGTTCCAATCTGACAGTCGTACTTTCTGCAGCTTCCATCAGTTCAGATCTCGTTCAAAGAAACTGAAAACTCTGGAGCATGAAAGATCATACAGTGAACCCGTTGCTACAGAAACGACAGCAGACAAAATATTTACAGATGGTATGAACGTCAAAGAAGAAACCAGCAGGGAAAGACTGGAAGAAGAGTCTAGCAACACAGAAGTCATGATCACTGGGGAAGAAAGTATTAAAGACATTCAGGTGGATAAAATACAGTCACCAGGTGAGATGTATACTGAACTATCAGCTACTTTATCGACAAATCTGCCTCTGTCACTAACCTGTCAATATAGGTCTAGTTTCCTGCACTTGTCATTAACGCCTCTTAATTTAATATCATTCACAAATTTGGATATTATTCACTCAACTCCTGCATTCAAATCAATGATAGAATAAGAGAGGTCCAAAAACTGGAAAAACTAAAAACTAACTCTAAGTTTTCTCTGACGTAATCAACATCAAATAGTAACAATCTTTGCATTTGATAAAGTGCGATTCCCATTGGTAGAGCATCTCAAAAGTGTTTCACAGCATATACTGTAAAGTGTAGTTATTGTGTAGGTGAATCCGACAGCCCATTTGGAAGTGTGGAGTCCTGTAGCTTAATGGTTAGAGCACTCGCACTTCATGTAAGAGTATCTGGATTTGATTCCCGGACAGGGCGAAAAGGTAGGCAAGTTTTCTGACTCTACGTGCCTCTGTTTCCCTAGCAGTAAGCAGGAATCTGATTGTTAGTTGATTGGTGGATCACTTTTCTGGGGTAATAATCACTTCAAATACATAATAATTTGATCACTCAATCCGCGACTGCTGTGTCCAATTGGCTACCAAGTTTCATCCATGAAATATAGTCCAATTATTCTGTGAAGTACTTTGAGACGTGATAAGGCACTATATCAAATGCAAGGGTTATTATTATTTGTGTACAGCAATATACCATAAACAACCATGAGTTAAGTGTATGTTGTAGGGTCTGGCAATATATCGATATATCGCTAAAACCTGATATAATTTTCATATCGATATGCCGATATAGGCATTTCAAAAATATCGATATATCGAAAAATCGATATATCGAGGTAAAAAATCGGAATGCGCGCACACTGAACTACAAGACCCAGAATGCTCATCTCTATACACAATGCACAGACCGAGGTGCAAAGCCGCCATATTGTATTCATAGTCCTCGAATACAATATACAGGTATGCAAGGGGTTGGGGGGGAGAGAGACGGCTGGGGGGTGGGGTGGGGGGGGAGAGAGACGGCTGGGGGAGGTGGGGGGGGGAGAGAGAGATAGCTGGTGGGGGGTGGGGGGGAGAGAGATGGCTGGGGGTGTGTGGGAGGGAGAGAGACGGCTGGGGTGTGTGTGGGGGGCGAGAGAGACGGCTGGGGGTGTGTGGGGGGGATGAGAGATGGCTGGGGGGGTGTGGGGGGGGGGGGAGAGAGACGGCTGGTGGGGGGGGGAGAGAGACGGCTGGGGGGGGGTGGGAGGGAGAGAGACGGCTGGGAGGGGTGTTGTGGGGAGGGAGAGAGACGGCTGGTGGGGGGTGGGGGGGGAGAGAGATGGCTGTGGGGGGTGGGAGGGAGAGAGATGGCTGGGGTGGGGGGTGTGCGGGGGGAGAGAGACGGCTGGGGGTGGGGTGGAGGGAGAGAGACGGCGGGGGGGAGGTGGGAGGGAGAGAGATGGCTGGGAGGGGTGTTGTGGGGAGGGAGAGAGACGGCTGGTGGGGGGTGGGGGGGGAGAGAGATGGCTGTGGGGGGTGGGAGGGAGAGAGATGGCTGGGGTGGGGGTGTGGGGGGGGAGAGAGACGGCTGGGGGTGGGGTGGAGGGGGAGAGAGATGGCTGGGGGGTGGTTGGGGGGGGAGAGAGACAGCTGGGGGGAGGTGGGGGGTAGATACAGACGGCGGGGGTGGGAGGGGAGGGACAAAGGGATGGCTGGGGGGGGGGTGGGGGGGGAGGGATAAAGACGGCGGGGGGGTGGGGGAGAGACGGGGTGGAGGTGATAATATACAGATAGATAGAGATGGGGGGGATGTGAGAGAGACACAGAGACACAGACAGAAAAACACAGAGATGGAGAGAGTGAGAGACACAGAGAGAGAAATATATTTACCTTCTGAGGAGATAGGCCCGGAATGCGCGTGCACCCGGAATGCGCGCACACCCAGAATGTGAGCGGACCCGGAATGCGCGCACTGCGCGCACATGCGCAGTACGAAAACCCCGAAAATATCGAAATTTCGGTATATCTCGATATGAGCCGATCGATATATCTAAATCAGAAAATTTCCATATCGACGGACCCTAGTATGTTGTCTCATACCCCTTCACTCCACCCCCTCCTACTCTTTCTGCTCGCACTTCTCTCTCCTCTCACAATCTTCCTCCAATCCTCTCTGCCGCCCATATTCAAGACCACCTACTCAACCTGGTGATTATCTGGAGCCTCATTGTCTCTGATATCACCATCACAGACAAAGCCATTGCTGATCATCAATTCATCTTGTTTAACTCCTCAATCCCTCTTCCCACCGTCACCAAACACATTTCCTACTGCCCTGGAAATAAATCTCCCTGCAATCCCTCTCTGGTGTCGTCTGAACTCCTCCCTCTCTGGCTTATCTCCCACACTGATTTATTCTCCTCGCTCACTCTCCTCCACAACTCCCTTTCCAGCACTCTTGATGCCCTTGCCCTCACCTCCCGAACCACTTTTCACTCACAAGCCTCACCCTAGTAAACCAGAGTGTCCTTTCTCCCTCATATCCGTGCCGTGATCCATTCTGCCTACGCCCACCTCTGTCATTGCTTGACCCATCAGGCCACCGAAAGCCTCATACAGCATTTGTCGCATCAAGGCTTGATTACGTCAACTCTCACCTTGTTGGCCTCTCCAACTCTTCCTTCCAGAAGCTACAGATCATCCAGAACTCTGCAGCTTTTGTCCTTTCCTGCATCATGCTCCATGACCCCACGATTTCCACCCTCACCTGGCTCCACTGGCTCCCCATCTCTCAGAGGATAGAATTCAATTTCCTCGTCCTCACTTTCAAGGCCCTCCACGGCCTTGACCCCGCCTACCTCTCTGACCCGCTGAACCTCTATTAACCTGTCCACTCCATCCGCTCAGTAGACTCTGGCCTGCTCCATATCTCCCGCCCAACCCATCCTATAATCGGTGGCCAGGCTTTAAGCCTCTGTGCCCCCATTCTTTGGAACTCCATACCATAATCCCTTCACCTTGCTCCCTCCCTTGCCTCCTTCAAGACACACCTCAAGACCCTTCTTTTCAACCGTGGCTTCAGCCGCTTTCTACCTCTTTACCCTTCACCCTGCCTGATCTGGCGCCCCATGCTCGGTTCCTGATCTCAACTGTTCAGCGCCTTGGGATGTCCGTTTGCCAAATGTAATTGGAGTGTCAGCCTAGACGTGTTCAAAGGCTCGAAGTGAAACTTGAACCCATTTTCTAATTTGAAGGTGAAAGTGTTACCACAGAGCTAGGCTGACGCACACAACAACAACAACAAAATTACATTCATAGAGCGCCTTTCACATCGGGAGGATGTCCCAAGGCGCTGAACAGTCTGGTCGGGACCTGAGCATGGGGGAAGGGGAGTGGAGGGAGGACAGCAGAAGGCACGATCGAAGAGGACGGTCTTGAGACCGCCTTGAAGGAGGCAAGGGAGGAAAAGAGGTGAAGGGACTGTGGGATGAGTTCCAAAGGGTAGGGGCAGAGAGGTTGAAAGCCTGGCCACCGATGGTAAGGCGGGTCGGATGGGAGACATGGAGCAGACCGGAGCCTGCACATTTTTAAGAATAATCACTTGTGTGAGGCCTTGGACGGGTGCTGTTACCTGCGGAACTGTATCCTATCACATGGCATTATTTACATTGAGGATAAGAAGATAAAAGTGGATTGGAAAGTTTGAAAACACAGTTTTGAAATTTGTGTGGAGCAGAATTGCTGTTGAGTTGTATTTCAGATGACATGTAGTTAGTAATGTAGATGAAAATATACAGAGCTCAGAAGAATAAGCTAAGTGTATTGATTTTTAATTGTGACAAGACATTTTAGCTTGTTGACATGGAATGTAATACATTTGATATTTTGTTGAATGCAAGTCGTTTGCTTTCAATCATTGTGGTCATAGGTTCACGTCGCAGCCCTGTGTCCATTGTCCGGTAATCAGCAATTATATATGAACATTTTGTTTCTCCCAGTATCCTGGCAAACAATTCTCCAAATAAAATTGAGTCAAAATTGGTTGTTTGTGGGAGTTTGCTGTTGGCTAACACGTTTGCCTACAAAACACACATTCACCTACACTTAAACGTATCAGTATATCCTCTGAAGTGCTTTGGGATGTTCTCCCAAAGTAGAGATCACTATACCAAATTTATTTAGTATTTTTTCCAACATAGTGCTTGGCAGCTATAATGACAGTATTGTACTATGAGGTACTTCAGGTTTTAAGCTGTTGTGTTAGCACTCTATAATATTCACCATTGCTATTATATGCAACAATTAAATAGTCTATCATATTGTATGTAGATTGTGATTCATTGTAATATCGCTATGTGCCAGTTGTTCATAATGACTCATTAATTCATTATTATTTGACAGTCATTAGTTATTTAAGATGCATCCATATGGCTTAATTGACATGATGGTCTGAACGGTCTCTGTGCTGTACTATAAAATTCTATTTAGTTTCATAGTACAGTAATAGCACACAAAGTTGTTTGAAATTACTGTACTCCAAACATATACTGACTCAAAGTGCTTTGCATAATTTACTGTTAAATATTGTGATTATTTTGTAGGTGAATGCAGGAGTCAATTTGCAGGGAGTCAATCAGCAAAATAATAATAATGATAATCCTTGCATTTGATATAGTGTTTTTCACGTCTTCTAGACATCTCAAAGTGCTTCACAGAATATACTGTAAAGTGAATTGACTATATACGTGGGCCAAACATGACAGCCAATTGTATATAACAGTGTCTCACAAACAGTCGTGGATTGAGTGACCAAATTATTATTTTTCTTGAGGGATTATTTCAGGCTTGTGGAGTAAGGAAACTTGCCTAAGGTTTTGTTCTGCTGGGCATCGAACCAGCATCTGACATTACTTCATAAAGCAAGTAAATTTAAGCTTTTTGTTTCGTTCCACAGAAAATAATAGTACAGAAATATTTTCCCATCTTGCCAAGACAAAATGTAAGAGTAAAGCTGATGGAAAGAGGAAGGAAGATGCTTGTTTTACGTCATCACCTATGGATATTAATGCAAGCACCAACTCTTCAGAATGTACAAATGCCAACGTTACAGTCGGAGTGGAGAGTAAAACAGCTAGTGGTCTAGAGAAATGCAAAGAAGAGGATTTGGATCACAAGGTCAAATTGTATCAGAGCATTGCTGCAGAAACTCAACAGACCTGCTGGAAACAATGTGAAATTGGTGGTGTCTCGACGGAGGAGGAAACCAGTGAAGCTGAGAGTGGAGAAAATGGCTTGGAGCCTGGAGAAATACCAAATGTAATAATATTTTTTAAAATAAGTTGGAGAAATACTAGGAGTAAACTTATCTTCCATAGTGTGTGTGAGCAGTGATTTGTTTTAACAGGCGGTATTTAAAAATGACAGTATGGCTTTAAATTGTACCTAATTTAAAAAAAAACTCATTCACGGGCTAGTGCCACACAAAGTCATGCAGGCCTGAAGATCCCAAATTTGAAACCTGGTCTGTACTGATGTGGCTAATATTAACAAAAGTCTCAGTACACCTGGTCTAACGAAAGTAGAAATGTCACCGAATTTCAGCTGCTTGCTATTCAGTAACTTCTGCTGAAAAAATGACTGTCTATAGACATTGGGTAAGGACAGGACTGGTTTGGTTTATGATGATGATAATAATAATAATATCACGTTGTCGAGATGCCTCAAAGCACTTCACAGGATATATTGTAAAGTGGATTGACAGCATAAACACAGCAGCCAATTGTGTACAGCAGTGTCTCACAAACAGCCTTGGATTCAGTGACCAATATTTTCAGGAATTGTTATTTGGTAAGGTGTGTTGACAGTCTAATATCCTGCTGACACTCTTGTCTTGATTAACACATGAAAACTAGTCATTTGGATGATGTACTAAAAGTGGTTGCAACTATGGAACTATGTCCCAGCATGAGTTGTGCCTTGAATAGAAAGAGATGGGCAGGGGGAGTGGTGTGGGGTGCAAGGGAGGGAAGAAAATTGACCTCCAAAAAGCTGTTAGTATTTCACAGATTCTTCAGTTTACTGTGGGTATAATTTTTTTCAACAAGCCTACATAATGCTTGCTGTGAAAAAATTGTTAGAATCAAGACTGAAAATGTATCATGCTGCTCGATGCTTCAAAACCAGACAATTTAATCATTGGCGGTAGAGTAGGGTTGCCAAACTAATACCACTTGCATATCTTACTCATGATACCTGAGTTTAGAAACTTTATATGCTGTCATTTGTAATAATAATAATCCTTGCATTTGATATAGTGCTTTTCCCATCTTCTAGACGTCTCAAAGCCCCTCATAGAATATGCTGTTTCGTGAATTGACTGTATATTTGTGGGTGAAATGTGGCACACAGCAGTGTCCCACAAACAATTGTGGATTGAAGGAACTAACTTATTATTGATTTTTTTGTTGAGGGATTATTTTCAGGTGAGTGGAGTAATAAGTAAATCACTCATTGTTGGTTTCATACTAAGATCTCTGTCCTCAGTCTATTCTTCAATATCACTCATTACTCTTGAAGTATGTGAGGAATTGAAAGCAATGTGGTCTAAGATGGGCAAACTGGTTGCTTCTAGACCTAACTAGTTCTGGATAAGTATCTTCCTATGAAAATCTTCATCACTGCTGAAGTATAGAAAATCTTAAGAGTATTATTGCCCTTATGCACTACTCAGATACTTATGTTTGTAAGTAGTCTTTAACGTCTTCTAGCTTTTGAACAATGTCTGTCTGTTGAATCCTTTTATTTAGCAACAATGAACAGGGTCGTATGCAGAGGGAAAAGGTAGTTCCATAAACGGATTGATTAGTGGCTGCTAACCATGCATGCTGTATGTTTATCTTTCCCTGGGTCAATAAGTTATGCTCACTGTGCTTGATAGAGGAGTCATTCAATTACATTATTCCTTAAAAACAGAGGTCTACTTGAGTAATAAACAGACAAGAATTCTATATTGCAAATTCTATCCTCAGCAGTATTGTTCCACATTAATAAATTAATGTACAACTGAGTTTTGCTTTACTTTTTGCGCATAATGCAATTTTATTTCTTGTTCTACAAATTCTTGGTTTCGGGTTCTTTTAGTCCCTTTAAGATTGGCCGTCTAGTGTTAGAGGAATGAGCTGTGACAAGCTAGGGCTCTTCAATTTTGAGAGAAGACAACTCAGAGGGGATCTCATAGAAGTATACAAAATATTAAATGGAATTGAAAAAGTAATCCCTGATCAATACTTTTGGATGAATCATAACAGTAGTGGACATAGGTTAGAGTTGTAAAAGGCAAAATCAGGACAGATACTAGGAAGTTTTTCTTTATGCAGAGGGTAATTAACGACTGAAGCAGTTTGCCAAGAAAGATGGTAGAGGCCAGGACACTAGAATCATTTAAAAAGCAGCTTAACGCAGCGATGGTAGGGTGGCTGTTCTGGAGGGACATAATTGGATGGACAGTCACGCCTTCTTCACCTTAACCAATCGTGATCTTGTGAAAAATTGAAAAGTGAATCTCTCTCAATGCTGCTCTCCACAATACACTTCAGCCCATTCTGAGCAACTGAGCAACCTAGGTCAATAGCCTAGCCTCATAAAATCAAGCTGCATGGCAGAGAAGATCGGATACATTTAATAGTGGTGAGTGACTTCAAGCTTGAGTGTTAAAACATTCTTGTAAAATAAATCAGGAAGGGAAGGCAGAGAGTTAGTGAACTCAAATGTTTTGATTTCAAGGAAAAATGAAGAGCATGTAAAATAATTTAAATGTAGCACGAGGAAAACCAGAAATAAAGTTCCCTCTTTTCAGTGATATGATTTCCATTGCTCTTCCAGCCTACCACCACTAACTCTGCTTTCCGCATACAACTTCCATATGGGCCTCTAAGTGAGTTTGACAGCTTTGTGTTTTGTCCTCTGCCAGTTAGAAATGAGGGTGAGTTTCCACCAATGAAGTTAATGTAAAACCAGAACAGGAATCTTTAAAACAAATAGTCTGAGCTGAATTGGACCCAGATCTCTTGAGGTAAAAAGTAAATATATTGGCTTATTTTATTACTCAGACCCCACGTCGTCAAGATTTTGATTGGCTTTGATGGTTAACAAAGATTTAAACTGTTTATGACCTCATGACAGAGGTCTATGAATGTTTGACATTTTTGCTGCCCTAGTTTTAAAGAGGCATTGATGGATTGGAGAATGTTTGGAATAGAGCGACAAGGATGATTTATTAAGTTAAAACTCTGAGATAAACACATCATATAAGGATTGAACTGTTTATTGGGGGAAGAAAAAGATGGGGGGGGTGGGTAAATTATCAAATTTTTACAAAAAAGAGAATCATAGGGAATGTCAGGAGGGTATGTAGCTTGACAGAAGTTCAAAAGTAGTGAAAGTAAAGTTGAAAAAGTGCATATGTGTGACAGACATGGATCTAAGCCGTTAATAATGTATTAATAAACTCCTCTTAAAAAGAAAACCAAAAGCTCTAATGATAAGTACTGATATTCAAATTCTCCATGGTTGATGTGCTTCTAGTTACCCGCTTTCTACAGAATGTAGTTGTATAATATTTTATAACCTGGAGATGCCAAAAATAATTTGGGGAAGTTGATGAGTTTTGTCTCCTTGGAAACGTTTACATGTGATTATTCTTCTGCTTCAGCAATCAAATAGATTTTGTTGAGTTTATGATGAAGGCAAATTATACAGGGTATAGAGGGATTGGGTTCAATGTTCCAATTTACATATCCTTGTTTTCTTATACAACTATCTGTAGCTCAGTATCCTGTAGCTCAGTGGTTAGCGCACTCGCCTACAAGCGAGATCCCTGGGATCGATTCCATGCAGGGTGAAACCTTGGGCAAGTTTTCTTACCCCACTTGCCTAATATAATCCCTGAAAGTAAACAGTAATAAATTGGTAATTTCAGTCCATGACTGCTTGTGGGATACTGCTGTGTTCAATTGGCTGCTGCGTTTTGCCCACAAATATGCAGAAATATCCAGAAGACGAGAAAAGTACTATATCAAATGCAAGGATTATTATTTTTGTTAATATTATTAATATTATTATCATTGCATGTACGATTGACTTAGGATGAGCATTCCAGACAGGTAGGTTGACATTTGATATATTGTTGATAATAATGGGTGTTTACTTAAGATCACTTGATATCACTATGTTTTAATGTAAAATGAGTAAGGTAAAAATATTACTTATCCATTGGTGATATCCCTTTGTAGATTCAATGCTACAAAATGTGCAGGTCATCAATTTTGAAACGAGTGTAATTACATTGGTGAGGAATGAATTTTCATTCTTCCAGTGATGAATTCAAATCATTCTATTCCATATACAGCCAGCATAAAGGCCAATTGAATATCAGATGATTAAAAACACCACCAAGCAGCAATGCCGTGGAATAATGACATATTGCATCAACTGGAGCAATGATTGATAGCTACACATACCTATTTAGTTCATGTATAGATAATAAAATAACCTTAAAGACTGTTGAGCCTTAAAGATTTTTCTGGACATTGTTCGATCGCTACAAGCTTTGAGATATCCCAATTATGTGATAAGGCGCTGCATCAATTGCAAGGCTTGTTATTATTAATAATGTGTACCTTGTGAAAATATCCAACAGGATGGTTCCCAAGATGCACATGACGGAAACTATCTGCTTCAGAGCAGTAATACTACATAAAAAGCAATGGGCAATTGTTCCTGTGTTTTGTTAATTCACTTTACAGTATATTCTGTGAAGTGCTTTGAGACGCCTAGAAACTTGAAAAGCACTATATCAAATGCAAGGATTATTATTATAATTATTATTGTTTAAAGGATTGTTGGCCATTTTTGTTTTCAGTTTCCAGAACAGTTCATTAGAAGCGTGGGGAAAAAGAAGGCAGCCAAGAGTCGACGACATCCTTTGTGCAAACCACCAGCTAGATCACCATCAACGTTTGTCAAGCAGGAGTCGAACAGTGATGAAGGTGAGTGACGACAAGCTTCAAACAACTTCCTAATAATAATTGAGGTTATCAGATTACTATTGTATGTTGTGCCACTCAATGGATTTTCAGAACATTTTCCAAACATATAGTAAGCATACATGTGAACAATATTTAGATATTTAGTCTCTGGCTTGCTTTTATACAGTCTGAAACATACTGAGATAAGTACATGTATGCAATATGTTACTGCAATGTGTATACAACAGAGAATTTCATAGTTGTGTTTTTGTTTAGCAACTATAAAAATATTTTAGTAAGAAATAGTTAAGATGGAAATGTACAAATCCGGATCCCGTATTGTTTCAAGACCTTCCGTCCACTTGGGAGTTTCTGCAAGAAAAAAATGGTGGGGTATGGGGATTCAAGGGATATTGTTGTTGGTTGTGTTGGTTAGCATGTGAAAGCCAGAAAGGCCTTCCATTTAAAGAGGAGGATGACTAGCTCAAATTGGATAATAGAACTTTTCACAGCCTTATTTCTGAACAATCTTGTTTATTTCTAAACAGTTTATTTTTTATCATGCTTTGTATGGTAAAACATACTCCAAGATCCTTGTTCTGACCTTCAAATACTTGTGTGTTGTGCTCCATCCCTACTTCTTTAATCACCCTCCATTCCCATTCTGTTGCTCATACCCATCTCTCCTCAGATCTAGTTGTGCTCCACATCCCTCGCTCTTTCTGCCCCTCCATTAATGGCTGAACTGTTAGTCACTAAGCCCTCACTGACTGGAATTCTCTCCTCAATCCCTTATTCTTTCTAAAACTTTGTATATTTCACTGTGTTTCAGGCAACATATAAAAATAGTTGTCCATTATTTTGTTCAAATTTTTTATTTTAATCTAATGTAGTGCCTTGTTCAGAATCGCTCCCCATCGTACTTTAAACCTCGTCTGCAGCATTTCCTCATTTAAGCTTTATCTAACTTCCTCTGGTCAAAAATAACTTGCAGATAGGCTTGCCTGGGTTTGATAAAAATCAGTAAACACTGATATTCAGCGTTTTTTGCAGTGTTCCACAATCTAGCAAAAATACATTTTCATTGATAAAAATTGTTTTTTTGCACGATGCTGGAAGAATTGAGGAAATTTTTTTTAAATCTGGTGTATACTGGACTTAAAAGTGAAAGCAGCCAGAACCTCAAAACACAATCTTGCAGTGAGTGTGATTATATAATAACAATAATAATAATCCTTGCATTTGAAATAGCGCTTTCCACATCTTATCAATGTCCCAAAGCGCTTCATAGAATATACTGTAAAGTGAATTGACTGTATATATTTGTGGGCGAATCGTGGCAGCCAATTGCACACAGCAGTGTCCCACACACAGTTGTGGATTGAAATGACCAATTTTATTATTGTGTTTTTTTGGAGGGATTATTATTAGGCGTGTGGAGTAAGGAAACTTGCCCAAGGTTTGGCCCTGATCTGCCTGGATTCGAACACAGGTCTCCCCAGCTTGGTTTCCCCAGCTTGCAAGACAAGTGCTCTAACCACTGAGCCACAGGAGCTCCACACCTGTGGATTCACCTGTGTCTGGAATTCACGGTTTTACACAAACAGTAAATCTCTCTGTTTCGTGTCCTCCAAGTGTGAAAATTATTTTTAAAAATCCTTTATTATCTGATAAAGATCAGAAAAAATAGAAAGCAGTTTCTACAGTTATTGTTGTCAAGGGTGAATTGGTCTTGTCTTGTACTAATGTACCTTGACATTTTTCTCTTTTTTTACCAGAGCAGTTTACTGTACTTTACTGTATATAGAAAACAAAGAATGATATATGCTTGACAATATGCAATCTACCTCTAGTTTAGGCATAGCTTCCAAATGTTTGACACCATCCAAATTAAATCTGTTTGTTTAATGTTCTCAAGTTTTGAAAACTCTTTCTGCCCATCAAATCATTTTCATTTGGTTTTCGGAAATTTGGTCTTCCCAAGAAAGAATGGATATAATAATAACAACAATAATAGTACAGTAATACTAATAATCCTGACATAATGCCTTATCACATCAGAAGGACATCTCAAAACAATTCATAAGAATTACTGTGAAAATAATTCATGATGTGTTGTTGGCAAATGCAGCAGCATCAACTGCACAATAAAGAAACGAGTAACCAGTTAATTGGAGGATTGTTTACCAGGACACCAGGAGAAACTCCCTTTTCTTTATGAACATTGCCATGAGATCCTTAATATCCCCCTGAATAGGCAGACCGGGCCTCAGTTTAACACCTCATGCAAAGAAGCCACCTTTTGACAATGCAACACGTCCCCAGAGCTGCATTGCTGTGTCATCTTAGATAATGTGAATTCAGATCCCAAAGTGGGATTGAATCCAGAACTTTCTGACTCAGACACAAGAACACTACCTCTGTGTTAAATATTTTGATAATAGCAAATCAATTAATTCTGCCATTAGATTCATAATTGAGAGTGATCTGTACGTCATCAAGTTTCTGAATTTTGCATGAATCATTGTTCACTTATATTGAATAAGTTCTGCACAAATGTCGACTCCCTTATTCTCATAGCCATCTGAATGGATCAGCTATTTGTAGATTATGGTTTATTCATGACGTATATCTTCAACAATTTTCATATTTGGATTAGATCTCAGAGGCACTGTTTACTAAATTGAATCGCTGCGATTTAAACTACTTTCTTTCTGCTCAGCTTTTTGGTGGTGCAGGAATTACAAAATATTAAAATCTAATCAGTGGTGGCATGTACTAAACGTTGTACTTCTGACTCCTGGGAATGAGAAATCCCTGCCCGTTTCACATATTCTGCATAAACGAGATCAAAGATTTATAAATTGAGTCACCACATCAGTGGGTCGGTTGATTTTAAAATTTCCAATCAAAAACATAAATCCAAATTCTTAACATTCGGTGGTGATGCAATTGCACTGCATCATTCGAACAGGGAGAGATGTTTGAAAGGGAGAAAAATAGATACTTGGAAGTAAGGTATTGGAGGTACGAAGAAAAGACTAACTTACGGATTAAAGATACGAATTGACAGAACTGATGGGTTGAATGGTCGTGACCTGCTCCAGTATTCATCATTTGAGATTAATGTGTGTACAGTAAACACTGTTGTCTTGTCACTCCAGAGAATAAAGAGCTCAGTTACGAGTTTTCCATAGTGGCATGTTAGGCATAAGTATAAATACATAAATAAATGCAGCCAGGATATTGACAAGATGTTGACTTAAATGGAAATGCCACATTAATCCAGGGTCGAACGAAGTATGAGGCGTTTACTGTATTTAAGCAGTCTCATCCATATCTCAATATGGAATCTTGTGCTGAAGCAAATGGAAGTTGTATTTGACCTACTATAATTGGTTATAGGTAGTCAGAAATAACTATTTGAGTACAACTTGTGTATATATTTTGGAATGGCTATTATAATTTATAGAAGTCCCTGTTTTTGTCAGGGAAATAATTGTAGGTAATAAAATTAAATAATAAATCAGTCACTCAGTTCACGACTGTTTGTGGGAAACTAATGTGCGCAATTGGCCGCCGTGTTTCGCCCACAAATATACAGTCAATTCATTTTACAGTATATTTTGTAAAGAGCTTTGAAACGTCTGGAAGACATGATAAGGCGCTATATCAAATGCAAGAAATATAAAATAACTTCCCACATATATTGCAATCATTAAGTGAATTGAAATATTAGTACATTGCAATTCAGTTTTTTAAATGTTATAAATGCCATGTGACCTTGTGGTAGATTTCTATTTGGCAGATTCGTACTGTTATAAACAAGTGGAGTTATAATTAATATTGACAATTTTGTTAACAGAGGTTCCATCTAGAGAGTTCGTCAGCAGTTTATCGACTTAATCCTCGAGGAAATGACATGAAATGTACTAACCATGATCATAAGTAATGCACAGTAAAATCAATACTGGCTTTACTGAATTAGTAAGTGCAAGCTTCCGCGTTAGAACCTTTTAGGTTTGGTTACCGCTGTCATACTTTGCTCATGGCAGCCACAGCATGTAGTTTTCTTGTACAAGGTCAAATGCGTTCTGCTGTTTTGACAACTGAGAAAGCACGTACAACAGCAGTAAATGCCAACATTTGAAGTATGCTAAAACGTTCAACTTCATTAACACAGGGAGAAAATTGAATCCAACTTCTTCTGTCTTCATTCTGATTTTGGCTGCAGTTTGCAAAGCTTCCTGAGCAGTATTCGCCAATGGCTGTTTCAACTAAAGTATCATTGACTTCAATTTTCAGTAAGACTTTGGGATTTCTTTCACAGTGAAAATGTTGTGTTAGGTTATCGCTCCCATTGTTAGGAGTTCTTTTAAAGAAGATGTTCTTATCTACCTGTATTACATAGCTGGTTGATAATTGTCCGAGAGAAATTGTTGAAAAGAACGGAAACTGCAGCGGTAGTGGTATTGGGTCCTCATTATTACGCCAATCATATTTTCTGTTGACAGACCTCATCCTCCTTGGCATCCCTGTTTACTACAGATTGTCCCAGGTTTAACCGTTTTTCATTACTCCAGACACATCACCTGACAGTTGGTACCAATGTTCTGACAACATTCATATAGTGTTCGCCAGATTGAAGTGGCATGAATTTGTATTGGATTTGAACTTGCTTACAGGATTGTGTCTATGAGGAAAATTATGCTCTGCTCTTGATTTAACCAGGTTTACTTTGTAGAGTGTTATCACCACCTTACCATACCTGCCTGAGGGGCACCAAGCAACTTGTTTGTGATAAGACTTTGTTATGAAAAACTTTTTTTTGAATGCCAGTTAAAACCACAATACTGCAGCTTAAAGGGGAATGGCCTTCTAGGGGTACGTTTTTAAAGAGGAAAGAAAATGTATGGCAAAAACTTTCTCGTCAAAGTAGGCCTAATTTCCTAATTAAGGTTCATAAATAGCAGCCTTATGGATAGAAAGCACTTGCCTTTTTTACAGTATCAACATTTCCAAATGTCTTTTAAAAAGTGCCTCACAAATAAAGTGTAGTAACTATTTTTGTAGAGAAGAGCATATTTTTTGTTTTTTGGGGGCTGGTGTGCAGAGAGAATCTTCTCTTTTCTAATAGCATTTTGTTATCTTTAACATAACCTTGGATTAAAGTTTCATTTGAAGATAATTTATCATGTGCCATCATAAAAATATAATGCAACTTAATGTGAAATCCTGCATTATTTGTGTTCCTTAGGACCTGCTATATACTACAGTGATAATGATGCTGAAAGGGAGGGGGTGAGGGAGAAAACAACTGTATGTCTTTGTACGGCTTATTTACTTCAATGGCAGTGGGCCTTGGGAGCTAATCCAGAGTTTTCCAAGCTGTTCTCATTGAAGTAAAGTAGTGCATTTCTGGGATGACGTGCCAACTTCCTGTCTGCGATAAGGTTGGCCACTGTAGAACACGAGTGGGTCCCAGAAATCCTTGACCATCCAACTTATTAATAGTGTGATGAATGCTTGTTTGTGTCAAGAAATAATGCTTAATGTCCTTTAAACAGAAAGTGCTCCTATTCCCCTACCCCGCCCCAACAAACATAACCCCCCAAATGTTCCCCCTTTACACCTCTGCTGATCACAGTATTTAATTGAAACATGGGATACATTCAAAGGCTCAAATAAAAAGCTTTAAAAATCCTGCAATCAGTTTATAAGTATGACGTAAGCACAATGTTGCCTCTGCCTAACACACTCTTAAGGGGAATCCTCTTGTCCCACATGATCACTGCACATCTGTTTCGGGATAGAGGAAACCATGATTTTAAATCGAAAATCAAACATTCTTAAAACAACAAACCATTTTGAGGTTAAGCACTGAATTTCATCTAAATCGATGCAATTTAACATAAATATATCAGTCTCCAAAATCATTACTCTGTAATTAAAACCTCTATTTGAGATGATTGTTTTGCGTGGACCCTGCTCTGGCCGTCCTCTCAGCCCACGATTCATTACTAAGATTGGTAGAAAATGGATGTTTTGTTATATTAAACATGGCGCTAAAGACAGAGGATTGAAAAACATTTAATTTTGATTGTACTCAGGAATTGCTTGTCAGCGAATATATATTTCAAAGGTATTATTCAAGACAAACATCATCTAAAATGGCTTTCATTAAGAAAGATCTCTGTTTAGTACTAATACGTACTAATATTTACATTATTCAATTCTCATCTTGCCCCACAAGATGGTACTTCCCAGGGCCGTACGCAGGATTTTTTTTGGGGGGGTGCGAATTGCTAGTGATGGGACCAACAATGGCCGGCGGCTTGGGGGCTGCCCCCGAGGCCCCATCGAGGTCTCCGACGTTTTACACAGTTTGAGGTCTTATTTAATCGGTTCAGAAGATCCAATATGAACGGTATTTATGCCCTTGGTGTTTAAGAGCATCATTATTTATTCAGTGTTTTTATTTTCCCCGGTAGTCCGTGTCTAATTGGGAAGGTCGAATGTGTTCGCCGATAAAAGCAAACACGATTGTTGACTCGATGATGTAAGGAATGCGAACGATAAAGTAAATTACAATCCAATTAACACAGTACAATGACGAATGCTTGATAAATGTAGGCGTATAGAGAAAATGATCATAAACTACAGATTGACGGTAATTAATAAGTTGTTCTGCATTGTTATCCTAAGACTAAATTTCTTTCGGACTGTAATGAACAATAATGTAAGAGTAAAGTATGAATGATGTGCTCAGATATTCCAGCAAAGCAAATTTTATAAAAGACAAGAAAATATACAGAAACTGAAAATCAGTGTCAAACAGTTAATTCACACGTGTTACAAGCCTGTTATCAGCATTATCCTGAAAATATCGTTGAACTGTGAGCAATAGTGTAGTTAGTTTTTATTTATTTATTTAGAATCAAAATGAAAGGCATCCAGCAATACTGATCTGACGAAAAAATACTTGAAAAAATAAGGGAGGGGAAATTAATTCTTTAATAGCGTTCCGTATTCGAGACGCCTCGGTCGCTTTGAAGCCAATACGTCAACCGCTCTACCAATATCGATTTCCATATTATAATGAATGTGCATTAACGCGAGGGCTGAAAGTCGCTCCTATACGGAGCAGAATGCTGGACACTTAGGCAAACCCAGGAGATTAGGTGACTCGTGAGGTATATACCAGGCTTCTAAGAGACGCCCTGAACGTTTACTGGCGACAGCATCTGACAAATAGTGAGCTATATGGTACACCACCACACTGGTATCACAGACATTACCGCAGAGGCGTCTTAGGTTTAGCGGACATAGCTGGAGAAGCCGGGAGGAAACTGTCCATAGTGCTACTATCCTATGGGAACCATTGCACGGTCACAGAACACGAGGTAGACCGACCCTAACCTACCTCGCTACATGAAATGCACGGATTATATTATTATTCAAAGAGAGAAAGAGTGACTTTCAGAGGAGTCACGTTGAAGAGATTTGTGTAGGAAGAGCTGTTGCTTTGCAGACTCGACTGCACCCGTCCTTTATATCCCGCTGGTGTGAGGCAGCAGTTCTGGGGACCTCAACTCTAACAGGTGCAGGTTAACAATCCTTTAAGTTATAGCCAATTACGTGACACTGCCCACAAACCCTGAAAAGAAATCTCAGTTGTCAATCAGTCAGATATGCAACCTCGACCTTGGGAATGTCTTCAGATTCAGAGGCACTGAGTAGGAGGGAAAGAAAGTTTCCCACAGGTGATAGAAGACAGCAGCATCACCTGGCGAGTCGCCTGGCACAGTGAATAGCACTCTGGCCTCTGAGTCAGAAAGTTGTGGGTTCAAACCCCACGTCGGCACTCGGTATCACACAGAGGAAGCTGACACTTCAATGTGGTGCTGTGGGGGGGGGGGGGGTCCCATTGTTAGAGGCTCTGTTCTTTTGGTTGAGATGCTGAACCGAGGTCTGATCCGTCTGTTTAGATGGATGTGAAAAGATCCTCTGACACTACTCGAAAAGCGGAGGGAAGTCTCTCTCCTGTTGTCCTGGCCAACAAACGCCCCCAAATAAAATCGGTGACTCACTCCATCGGTGTTTGTGGGACAATCCTGGGCAAAAACTGGCCACTTTACAGTACGTTCTGTGAAGCGCTCTGAGCTGTCTCGACAATGTACTAAGGCACTATTATCAATTGCTAACATTATCAGATTAAAATACGATTTCAGCTTCCACAAAGTGGTGCTACCTTTTTATGTAGTGACTGTATACGGGATGATTTCCGATTGACACACCACGTGGAATAGGCGCTAAAGCCTAGGTCTACGTCCATGAGTATTTTTGTTAAAGATAGGCATTCCCGTCCAGACACATATAACTTTTTTGTTGGGTTCTCAAAAGCTTTAAGTTCTCAGAAGCTTGTAAATATGTTGTCATTGTTTGCTAGCATTACAGTCACACCTCTCAAAACTTGAGCAATTTTTACTTACGGTGATCAGATGAAAAGATGATTTTAACTCCAGTAGTGGTGCTGCCCCTTGTGGCTGTTTACGGGATGATTTCCAAACGAGGATGGATTTGAGTCTTGGCGCCTATGTTTATCCAATCACGAGTCACAGACTCGCCGCGTCATGGACTGGTCTATCGACGCGGTATGTTTTGGGTAGACGCCGATTCTGGTGTGCGACTCGATAATTTTATATTAATACTAAATCATTCAAAGATGTGTATTTATAATTTATACATAGTTTTGAAGAACTGATTGTTGCACAAATGTTCAATAAATTTACTTGGTATTTAAATTTGATAAAAAAATGCAATTCTCTACCCCGGAAAATGTGGACCTTTTATAATTTGGGGGGGTGCGTACGCACCCGTCGCACCCCCCCTGCGTACGGCCTTGCTTCCTGCTAGGTAAACGGAGGCATGTGGACTAAGAAATCTTGCCCAGTGTTTCACCCTGCTGGAAATCAAACGAGGTCTCTCACTAGTGAGGCACGTGCTCTAATACTGAGCTGTTGGACTTCATATGTATAGGACAATGTCAGACCATGTTGTACACTGCTGTACATGGCAGAGTTGGATGGTGAACAAGGAAGGAGGGGCAAGATGACCATAGCGTAGCGTAGGGGATTCAGGGGAAATGCAGCAGGCCTGCGATAGTTGAGCAAGTGGTGGGAGGAGAGGAGTGAGGTACGAATAGATCAGACATGTTAGGCTGGTGCTTGGACATGAAGAGATTTATATGTGAAAGTGAGATGAAAATAATTTGTAAGATGGGGACAGGGTAAGAGAATAACACTGTTCCCATTTGAGCAGTTGGTTTATTAATGAAGTGGGATGAACTTGCATACGGCTGTTTTGATTGGGAATTTGCAGACTATTTAAAGTATCATTTGGAGTACAATGTCAATATAGGTGATGGAATAAAATATGTAACTGATTTCATGTAATAATTATCACCAATGATAATCAAATTACTTTTTATGGAGAGTCAATTAACTTTTTGATGCTATCACTGCATGAATATTATTCCTTCAAATTGGTATGAAATATTGGATATTTTATCCTATCATCCATTACGTGAATATTTGATCGGTTATACTAGAAATTAAAAATTTTAATCCACCTATGATATGCATTTTTGCTATATTAGATGTAATCTCCAGTTAATTCATTGCTGCAGCTATGTATTCAAATGAATCCGAATAATGATTTAGAATGGCCATCTATGACTAGAATTTTGTAGACTTGATTGAATAACAATGTTTTGCTCTATTTTCAATTATTTTATTTCAGCTGAGCGAATAAAAAATAGTGTAAGTAAATTAGAGAATTCACAGTGAAATATATGTAATTGAGTACATTTCATCTATGAATTTAATTAATTTCTGGCCATATTCTCTTCATTTTCCCTCAACCTCCACTTATTACACCCATTCTGCTTACAAGGCTTCCTTAATGCTCCCGTGAAATAGCCTCTAAAATCTCTACTGAATGCATCTGACAGCAGTGAAGCAGAGATGAGGAATATGTTGGGGTAATGGAATTCCCTATTGGGATATCACATGCTAGAACTCCAGTAATGTAATCGTCTCCGATCACGGATCCTTATCCTGTCAGACAAATATTTTCAGACATCCATCTTATATGAAAATGCTATGTTAGTAAAAGGTGTTGTAAAGCTATTGCATGCTTGTAGAGCTCTCTGGTTTCATAAGTCACAAGTGGAATACTGGTATAAAGTAGGATGCTCAGTTAGTGCACTACCATTAAATAGTAAAGTTACAAAACTAGAATCTGGATTAATCCTAATGAGGTCTACGAATGATGTGCAGTCCTGTAGCTCAGTAGGTAGAGCACTTGCCTCGCAAGCGAGAGGACCTAGGTTCGATTCCCAGGTGAGGTTCAGGGCAAAACTTGAGAAAAGTTTTTCTTCTTCCACACACATATGCCTCTGTTTACCTAGCAATAAGTAGGCAACTGCTTGTTAGTCGATTGGTGGATTGCTTTCCAGTGGTAATAATCCTAATAATCCTGATCACTCAATCCACAAGTGTTTGTGGGACACGGCTGTGCTCAATTGTTGTTGAGTTTTTCCCTCAAAACACACAGTCACTATACTTTACAATATAGAGCTAGGAGAAGCAGTGGAGGATGATGACGTGGTCAACTGTGTCGAACGTGGCAGAGAGATCCAGGTGGCAGTGGTTACAGATAGAGAGAATGTTGTTTGTGACTTTGACAAGCGCTGCCTCTGTGCTGTGAGCAGGGCAAAAACCAGACTGCAGGGTAGGGTCTGGCGATATATCGATATATCTCTAAAACCCGAGAAATTTTCATATCAATACGCCGATATAGGCATTTCAAACGAGGTAAAAAATCGGAATGCGCGCACACTGAACTACAAGACCCAGAATGCTCATCTCTATACACAATGCTTAGACCGAGGTGCAAAGCCGCCATATTGTATTCATAGTCCTAGAATACAATATACAGGTATGCAAGGGGTGGGTGGGGGAGAGAAGGCTGGGGGGGGGGTGTGTGTGAGGGGGAGAGGGACGGTTGGGGGGGGGGGTGGGGGAGGGGGAGAGAGACAGCTGGGGGGAGGGGGAGAGAGACGGCGGGGGGGGGGAGGGGGAAAGAGAGACGACGGGGATGGGGGGTGCGAGAGAGGGACGGCGGCGGGAGGAGAGAGGGACGGCGGGGGGTGGGGGGAGAGACGGGGTGGATGTGATAATATACAGATAGATAGAGATGGGGGGGATGTGAGAGAGGAGAGAGACACAGACAGAAAAACACAGAGATGGAGAGAGTGAGACACAGAGAGAAAAAGATAGTTACCTCCTGAGGAGATAGGCCCCGGATGCGCGCGCACCCGGAATGCGCGCACATCCTGAATGCGCGCACCGCGCGCGCATGCGCAGTACGAAAACCCCCCAAATATCGATATTTCGGTATATCTCGATATGAGCCCATCGATATATCTAATTCGGAAAATTTCCATATCGGCGGACCCTACTGCAGGGGCTCAAGGAGGGAGAGATGTAACTGGAGTTGATCTTCAACAATGTGTTCCAGGACTTTGGCAAGGTAGGGTAGGTTGGAGATGGACGGTAGTGAGAGAGATTAGAGGGATTAGGTTGAGATTTTCAGGAGGGGTGTGATAACAGCAGTTTTCAGAGGGAGTGAAATAGAACCTGAAAAGAGAGACTGGTTGACCATGTTGGCTAGCGGGGGGGGAAAGGTGGAGGTGTTGAGTGACCAGCAGCTGGGTGGGGAGGGGTCAAGGCAGCAGGTGGTGAACTTTATCTGGGTATGGTTGAGAGGGAGAAGGGGAAATGGGGGCAAATGAGTGTAAGGAGGGGAAGTGGCAGGAGAGGTGGCGGAGGTGTGGATCGTCTGGGTGGGGTGGCAGGGGACATGGGGTGGGGGAGGACAATACAGCCAAGCGGATGTTTTCAATTTTTGAGGCGAAGAAGTTTCCTCACAAATGACGTCTGATAGAGGTGGCTTGAAAGGGTCCATGGGGGAGGTGATGGACGGTGGAAAACAGCATCTTTGGATTGTAGTTTGCCTCCAGGACAACTTTGGAATAAATGTCAGTTTTGCTCTTGTGAAAGGGAGAGAGGTAGGTGCGGAGGTGCTCGAACTACAGCTGGCGATGAATCGTGAGAACAAATTTCTGCAATCTCCACATGAACGTCCGGGTTTGCGATTTAAATGAGCGGAGGTGACTTGTATCAGGGGGAGAAGGTGGCTTTGGAAATAACCCTGGATTTCAGGGGAGCCAGATAATTGAAGGTTGTGTATAAATAATCATTCAGCAGCTTGATGGCTGCTTTAGGATTGGTGCGGATGGAGCCAGAGGGAGAAGAGGTCCAAGGAAGAGACAGCATTTGTGAGGGACTGAAGGGAAAGCTTTTTCCAGGGGCGAAAAAAAATGGTTGAGGGCTTGGAAGAGGTGAGGGGTATGTGGGAGGAGAGAGATGAGGAAGTAGTCCGAGATGGGTTTTTCCATGATAGACAGGTCGGAGATGTCAAGGCCATGTGTGATGACAAGTTGAGTTAGTGGCCACGGTCGTGGGTCAGTGAGTTGATGTGGAGGGTGAGGTTTAAGGAGGAGAGGAGGGCAGTGAAATCCGAGGAGGTGGTGCAAAGCGAGTTTAGGTGGATGTTGATATCACTCATTATGAGCAGGTGTTCCATGCAAAGAGGAAGAAGCCAGGAGGTGTGAGGAGCAGTAAACTAGGAGGATTTTGAGGGAGAGAGAGGAGGAATGGTAGAGGATAAGGTGTTCATAGGAGGAGAAACAGCCAGAGCAATAGGGGGGAAGTTTGGGAGATATAGGCCACCCTACTGCCACGTTTGGGGCAGAGGTTGTGGAGAAATGTGTAGCCAGGAGGGAAAACTTCAACGAGGGCAAAAGGGTCATTGTGGGAGAGCTAGATTTCTATAAACCCAAGAATATCAATGTGTTGGCATTGTATTGTGTTGTTATAGTATGTGTTGTGTGGTTATACTAACAAATAATGTCTGTATTTTATATGTATAAAACTTTCAGCTAAAATGATAGTTTTTAAAATATTTCTGTAACCATTTGATTCATATTTATTATGCATGAATATGTTTCAACTGAAAAGTATGAATATTGTAGCTCCATTTCTGTTGAATTAACCTAATCCAGGTTTAGACGCTTTTAACTCCCTCAAATTGCCTCCAGAATGTGGTTTCAGGATCAAATTGATACTTTCAATGGCAAAATAAATCCAGTTAGATATGAGGTAATTCCAATAACATTTAAACATTCTTGTATTTTTAATGTTCTTAAAAAAGGCAAAAAGTGGATTTCCAATAACATTTAAAAATTAGTATTATTGGAGCTCTGCCTGCATCCCATTGAGAATAAATTTGTAGCAGGAAATTGAAATTTGGTACTATTGTATTGCGTTCTGCATTATAAAATGGGCAAAGCAAGTGGATAAATCAATTTGATGATTTTGACTTGCTCAGAAGCAAAACATGGATGCTACTGGTCTTGCAATGGTAAGCTAAGCAAGGTTAGGCAGGTCAATTTGAAACAAACAAGTCACTCTGAGCAAATGATTAAATGTATAAGATGACATTGTTTTTTCATCAACTATGGGTCAACATGGAACTCTTATTACCATAAGGGCTGCAGCCAGCAATTTAAAGAGAGGTCCCACAATTAGCTGCTTAGGGTACCAAGAATGGACAATAAATCATTTTCCTGCAAATATCACCCACGTGACTTTAATGTGGGTGACATTTTATGTTTTTATTACATGTGCGCAATTGGCTGCTGCATTTTGCCCACAAAATACACTTTGCAATATATTCTGTGAAGCGCTTTGAGACGCCTCAAAGATAATGATAAAGCACTATATCAAATGCGATGATTATTATTAAATGGTTTTTTTATTTTGCCACAGGAAAAACTTAATAGGTCCAACAATCCTATCCCTTTATATCATTATCAACTATGTCCATTTTTGGTCCTTAAGAAGCAGTTAAAACTAATTTCATAGAACTAAAAGGATAAATTACACCTCAATATAGTCATTAGCACACAGATAGCTTAACATGTTTTAGAAAAAAAATTCTAGTGCTGTTCTGAATTTAATTAAACCAAAACAATAACAATTCAATTTCAGTTGCTTATTGTACACATGATCTTTAAAATAGGAAGTTATTTTGGTTTTTGAAAGAATTGAGTCAAATTGACCAGTGCTGTGGTCGTATATCAACTTTTTTTTATATAACGAAAGCTATTAAACTCATTCATATCCAGAGATTATTGCTCTTTAATAGCATGCAGAAATCATTGCTCAATCCTTGAAAGCAACTGTACATCTCCAGATGGTCTCAGATGAGTCATTTAAACAGTTATACAAGGTTTTTCTTCCCGTCTGTTTTGTAATAAAAATAAGTAATGACTTGGGCAGAATCCCGTTGCTAAAATAAGAAACTCCTGTTCCTAAAATTCATATTTCTTTGTGGCGATCGGAGCACTGTTTTACTTCAGTTCCTGCTAGCAAACATAAATTAGACTCAATAGCCATGTGTTTTATTTCTTTGCAAGCTGTTTATTTTACCTTGTTACATGGTGCACTCAATTGGCTAGTTATACCATTAGTGTTAAATAAATATATTAAGATTGGAAATGAAATATTTTGGCAGCAACAGGATATAATTACTAATTTTCATCACCCAAGGAGCTTTTGCACCAGGTGCATTATATTTTTCTTCTGAGCAAAGTTCTTAACTAATAGAAACCATAACGATGCCCATTAGTGGCTAATGGCAGACACTATTTTTGTCACGTAAACGATGGTCAGTTGATCATGTTTGTAACATTTCAATCTAAGGATATAAAGTACACGTTGCAAATATACATGGATAATGGGAACAATATTAATGGGAAATAATATTAATGGAAAATAATATAAGCAACATTGCCAAAGTGAACTGTACATTGTCAAGCATTATCCTCATGGTCCTTAATTCTAGAATGTTTTTTATGCTAACATACAAAATTGAGATAGGTTCAAAACCTTGTTTGAACGTTAATATTTTTGTTTACATATAATACGCCTGGAGATAGTTTAGGTAAGAATAATTTAATTGCCTGGAAAAAGAAGGCAGATGTCTTCCTATTTTTCTGTCAAAGCACATGATGCGGCACACAACATGAATATATCACTGCTGTCTAACCTCAAGCATAGAAACCTGGGATTGGCAGTTGGAAACGATGCTCTATTAGTTTATATGACTTCACATCTGTTAAGATAAACTATGGTTCTGGCTCTGCACCGTTAAAATTGCAGGATTTGTCACAAGGGGCTTTAAATGTCCTCTGACCTCATATTGATGGGGAAGCTCCACAGAGTTTATTTTCTAAAAATTAACATTTTGAACAAGTTTGTATTCCTGTTTCATAAGCAAATCACGGCAGTATTACTGCTTGAGGCAATGGGGGAATTTTCGGCGAACAGAGCTTGAATCTCAGCACAGTTATCTGTCAGCATAGGTCACAAGCACAAAACTACCTTAAACTGACAGTCTCATTCAGAGCACTATTTAGGATGGATGTTGGCAAACACAATAAATAGGTACATTATAATAATAGTAATAATTCTGGCATTTGATAAAGAACTTGATCACGTTATTGAGATGTCTCAAAGCGTTTCACAGGATATACTCTAATGTTGATTCACTGTATTTCATAGAATCATAGAATCCTAAGGCACAAAAGGAGGCCATTCAGCCCATCAAGTCTGTGCCGGCTCTTTGAAAAGAGCAACTCAATCCCATTCCCCAGCTTTCTCCCCATAAATGTGCAAACCCGTCCTCCCCAAATAAACATCTACCTCTCTTTTAAAAATTGTTATTGAATCGGCCTCCACCACCTTTTCAGACAATGCATTCCAGATTCGAACAACTCGCTGAATGATAACATTTCTTCTCACCTCCTCTCTGCTTCTTTTAGAAACTATTTTAAATCTGTGACCTCGGGTCACTGACACACCCACCAGTGGAAACAGTTTTTTCCCTGTTTACTCTATGGAATCCCCTCATGATCTTGATAACCTCTATTAAGTCTCCTCGTAACCTTCTCTACTCCAATGAGAATAAACCTTGCCTCTCTAGCCTTTCTTCATAACTGAAGTCCCTCATTCCTGGCACCATTCTGGTAAATCTCCTTTGCACCCTTTCCAATGCCTTAACATCCTTCCTAAAGTGTGGTGACCAGAATTGAACATAGTACTCTAGCTGAGGTATAACCAAAAATGTTTAAAGGTTAGTCAGAACTTCCTAACTTTTGTACTCTATGCCTCTATTTATAAAGCTTGGTATCCTGTATTTTTTTTTAACAGCCTTGTCTACCTGTCCTGCCCCCTTCAAAGAATCACTTACACAAACCCCCAGGTCTCTCTGTTCCTTCACACCCTTTAAAATTGTACTATCTAGCCTATGTTGCCTCCCCTCATTCGTCCTCCCAAAATGCATCACCTCACATTTCTCAATACAGTAAAAGCCTGTTTAACTGGATTGCTCGACCCTGTCGTGGAACTAACAGTCACAGACAATTTGGTCACAGCAACAAACTCTTTCATTACTCGCATGCGAGGAGAAGCGCCAGTCCGGGATCAGAAACCCTGGACTGCACACTCTGTCTAGCAGTACTTTACAAGAGCTTTTCTACCTTTTCCGAGATAAGCGAGTTACGAGGGTCCGTCGATATGGAAATTTTCCGATTTAGATATATCGATTGGCTCATATCGAAATATACCGAAATATTGATATTTTCGGGTTTTTTGTACTGCGCATGCGCGCGGCGCGCGCGTTCCGGGTGCGCGTGTATTCCGGGTACGCGCGCATTCGGGGCCTATCTCCTCAGGAGGTAAATATCTTTCTCTCTCTGTGTCTCTTACTCTCTCCATCTCTGTGTTTTCCTGTCTGTGTCTCTCTCACATCCCCCCCATCTCTATCTATCCGTATATTATCACATCCACCCCATCTCTCCCCCCCCCGCCCTCTCTCACCCTACCCAGCCGTCTCTCTCTCCCTCACCCCCCCCGCCGTCTCTCTCCCCCTCACCCCCCCCCCCAGCCGTCTCTCTCCCCCTCACCCCCCCCCCCCCCCCAGCCGTCTCTCTCCCCCTCACCCCCCCCCCAGCTGTCTCTCCCCCCCCCACCCAACCCCTTGCATACCTGTATATTGTATTCGAGGACTATGAATACAATATGGCGGCTTTGCAACTCGGTCTGTCCATTGTGTATAGAGATGAGCATTCTGGGTCTTGTAGTTCGGTGTGCGCGCATTCCGATTTTTTACCTCGATTTTTCAATCTATTGATATTTTTGAAATGCCTATAATCAGCATATCGATATGAAAACTATATCGGGTTTTAGCGATATATCGACATATCGCCGGACCCTACGAGTTACACATTCAATGTCAAGTATTAATTTATTTAGCTTCGCAACAATTCAGTATCCAATCATAACTTTACTCATGTAACTGCTCACATAGCGTGATCCTAGTCACATAGCTAGTTTCTTATTGTGATCATGTGGTCTTGTCTGGCCCTGAAAAGGCAGAACAGTCTGGTTTTAGTCAGTCATATCACATCCAGTCATTGTTAGCCGTACCACATCTGGCCATTCATGTATTTTTGTTGTAAACAAGGGAGCTAATGGTTACATCTATTTCTCACATAACCTAGCTGCATTTTGTAATTTTCCACAACCCCCTCCAGGGGCAATTCCCCATTCCAAAAATCGCAAGTATGCTCAAATTGCGTATGCACGCAATGCGTGCACATGCACACTTTTTAAACTTACGAACTTGGAGGTTTTTATCAATCGGTAAAAAATGCTTTTTTACCGAATTTTTACCGAGTGTGCTGAAATCTTTATTGGTAAATAAATAGTCACAATATTCTGTGACTATTTAGTATATTATTAATATAAAATAAGTACATTTTTTGTGTTGGGTTTTCGGCAACTTGCCGCCCATTTATACGGCACAGTCAATTAGTCAATCCCCCTGAGCGTGCCGGATAAACGGGCTTTTACTGCATTAAACTTCATCTGCCATGTATCTGCCCATTTTACCATTTTGTCTATTTCGTCTTGCAGATGGCTACTATCTTCCTCACTATTTACTATTTTTCCTAACTTTGTGTCATCTGCAAACTTGGAATTGGTACTCCTTATACCCAAGTCCAGATCATCAATATAAATTAATGGGTGAAACATAGTACAACAGTAACAGGAGGCAATTTCAGTTCAGACAATGGGATCTGGATGCAGAAGCAACAGATAAGAAGGCTATTTAAGCTCCAAAAAAATGCAACATACTCAATGTATGGAATATTAGTTAGATGTAGTAAAAATTTAAATAGTGAAATCAAAAAAACACAAATGGAGAAAAAAAGAGGCAAATAAATTCCTTTTATTAAAAAAAATTATAATTATTTGCAGTACCCAAATAAAATTTTTATTGATTGATTTTTATATTGATTTTGTATTGCTCAAAAGTCAAGATCAGTTTTGTTGCTACATATTCACTGAAGGTGTGAGGACTCTGAAAGGTTAACCATTCAGGTAAAAATTCTCTGAATGAGCTGAATCAGTATGTTTGCCCCTATGCTTTGGAACTCCACCCCACAGTCCTGTTGCCCTGCTTCCTCCCTTGCTTCTTTCAAGGCCCGTTTTAAGTCCCTCCTCTTCGACTGTGCCTTGTTACCCTTCTACCTCTACCCCCACCCTATACCCCTCTTGATCCCAACCTCCAGCTCGCGTCCAAATCGCTGACTGTCTGTCGCCCTCCTGAATTGAAAGGCGCCAAATGAAATTTGTTGTTTAAACTTGGAATATTGAACCACCTTACAGTATTAGGTTCAAATTTCATTCAAAAAATAAAATTGTTTAAACATGAAAAATATGTACTGGAAAACAGACTAGCTAGCCACAGTTTCAATTTAAAAATTACCCAAATATTTCAGTTCCCTCATGTTCTCCTTCAGCATAAAATATACTGAAGACTTAATAGGAACCAACAGTTGACTGAGCAAGCGGACAGACAGGTAATAGTGACCAGATGAAGATCTGAAGTGGTTCTGCCTTGGTTCAAGAGTAAATTTGTAATATTATACATAAAGTCCACAACTTTACTCTACAAACTAATTATAATGATCTACAATTTATTCTTACAATCAGATAAAATTGTGCTTTTCAAGTTACAAAACACTAAAAGGCTAATTCAATTTAAATTTTCATTTTTAGATTATTGCCTAAGTGAGGTAACCTGTCAAACAAACGATCAAGTTTCTTTATCTCACAATTGACGAAAAAGTAGAATTAGGATTACTATTTTGGCAATTTGTATTGCCTCCAGAAACAAGTTTAGATTACCAATTAGAATTGGAGCAATAATACCAAGTGCTTGGCATTTTAATACTTTTACGTTTTGAACTAGTTGGAGGAAAAAAAATGCATTAAGCAAACATTGGAAACAAAGGGAAGATTGAAAACACAGGAAAATTTTGTCAGGCCACTAGATGGTGCTCCTTGGCACAGTCAAGCTGATCCTTCTCAGTGTAAGAGAAAAAACATGGAACCAGTTAACTAGCTTCAAATGAGATGTTAAATCGAGGTACCGTTGCCTGTTCAGGTGGACATTATAAGTTCCATTTTATGAAAATACGGTGCCCTGACCAACAATCCCTAGATTTGTGGAGTCCTTGTAGCTCAGTCGTTAGAGCACTCGCCTCACAAGCGTGAGACCTGTGTTTCGAATCCAGGCAGTTTCCTTACTCCACACGCCTAATAATAATCTGTCTCCAAAAAACCTATAATAAATTGGTCATTTCAATCCACGACTGTTTGTGGGACACTGCTGTGCGGAATTGGCTGCCGCATTTCACCCACAGTCAATTCACTTTACAGTAATATTCTGTGAAGTGCTTTGAGACGTCTAGAAGATATGAAAAGTGCTATATCAAATACAAGGATTATTATTATTATTTTTAAAAAGTGGTCATTCACTTTAGGGTGGTTTATGGGACATTGCCATTTCCCATGAAGTGGACTTGATAAAGTACCACAATGTGTTTTGATGAAATAGGTTCTTAATCAGATTCAGGGATTATGTTTAAAACATGTTGGGAAGAAAGTGGAAAAATTCTTATAGGTTCTGACAGAACTGGGAAATTAGCAATTTTATCTCTGGTCTAAAGACAAGGACTTGTTCAGGGTATGAGTCTCTCAGGCTATATCTGTACTGTGCTCAGACGCCCCAATTACAGCATGGTTCTAAATTACAATCTCAGCAAAAGAAGAACAATTTATGTTTATTCAGTGTGTTTCATGTCGGACAAAATCTCAACCTCTTTAAGGGGCTGAGCAAGGGAGAGGATGGTGGCCATAGGCGTGTTCAAAGGGGTAGGATTTAGAGTCAGAATTAAAAGTTAAAAAGGGAGGAGATGAGATAGAGGTAGATTTAGGAAGTTCCAGAGGTTGCTGCCCACTAGCACTAAAGCTTGTAAGACAATGAACCAAGGAAGTCTCCATTATTATATCTAGGATTCCTGTATCCTAATGTTCTCTCCTCTTCATCGTCTAGATGCTTTCCATTTGTGACATCATTTGGAGGCAATGGGTTCTCTTCCACATTTACGAGAATGATCCAATCACACCATCTATGCCTCTGACCTTGATTCCAGGACCATTGCTATTCTGCCTGATTGCCTGTCAGAAGTCAAATACTGAATAAGTTCTGCGTTTCTACAGTTTGTCAACAAGACTGAGGCTCTCCTGCATGGCAGCAGGCAGTGCTTCATAGAAGTCAGAAATTAGATCATATCTGTTGTTCTTTGAAAACCCACATGTTGTACCCCCATAGTAACTTGATTAACTCAGCTTGCAATCCAGCCCCCCCTTCTAGAAAAAGCATTGCAGACTGTAGCATTATTGAAACTCTTTAAAGGTGATCTCTCTTAGTAAACAGATCTACTTCAGTCACTAACTGGTTATAGCATAACTTTCACTTGTACTTCCAATCAATTAGTCTCATCTCTCTATGCCTGTAATTGTTCCTTGCATGAAAAGCTTTTCTGTCTTGAAAAGTCCAACATGGTTGAAATTAGTGTCCGGCGATATATCGGTTATATCGGTATAATGCGAACTTTTTCAACTTACCTTGTCGCCGGCATTGCAAACGTCCTTGGCCTAGAGCATGGAATGCGCGCACATATCCAAATGCGCGCGCACCTCCGAATGCACAGTACAAAAAAACCCGGCGATATCGATATATCGGTATATATCGATATGAGCCCACCGATATATCGATATCGGAAAATTTCCATATCGACGGACCCTAGTTGAAATCCACTTGTGTAAAATATTGCTTCAAAGAAATTATTTGACTTTGCCTTTCAGACTTCATGTGAATAGTTGTATCTGGTCTTTCATCTCCAGCAAATCACTTTTCTGTGATTTGTCAGCATGAATAATTTAGAAGTACCGAATGTAACTTGTGATATGCTGTGGCTTCAATTGGTTGTTCCTTAGAAAATGAGCTACCATTGAAATTGAACCATTTCTGCATCTGAAAAATAGAAAATCCATGTATAACCTATGTTTTTTTTATATAGAAATGCCTGATTCCAATCCTAATGAAGAAGAAGTAAATGAAACTCAGCCTTGGGCCAAGCCTCTTGTCCATCTGTGGCAGAACAAGTCCCCAAACATCCAAGCTGAGAAAGAGTACAATGGAGAAGCCTCCAAAATGGAACCATATTGTGCCATCTGCTCACTTTTCTTTCCGTACTACCAGGTAAAGGGATTAAACAAACTTTTAAAAGTTTAAGAGAAAATAAAATGGGGGAAAGTGTCAATCTTTCTCATTTCATAAAACCCTTATACAGTGTGTCAAAAAACAACGTATCTAAACTTATTATTGATTTATAACTTTAACTCTAGATTGCCAGCATATATTGCTTTATATATAAAGAGCAAAAACACCAGCATTGTGTTGGGCTGAATGGTTTTTTCCTGTGTTGTATAAAATCTTGTAACTATGTAACTTTGAAATCACTTTATTGAAGAAGGGGAGAGGGAGAACAAAAGATTTAGAGATTATGATCCAGATGTTGAAATGTGTAACAAGGCTAGATTAATATATTGGAGTTCTGATTATAAATACAGTAATTTACTTATATAACTGCAACTTTATTTATATGCTCACTTTGAAGTGCTTGTTAAGAGCGTTGCCTGTTTGCTTCTATTAGATATTTCTATACAAACCTTTAGAAACGGAGCATTGGATAATAATTGTGCTCTATATTTCTTTCACTTCTAGCCTGACAACCCGACAGAAAGAAAGTCCGAAATCAAAACTGATTCAACTGCGTTACCGGGAATGATGAAGCATAAGACTAAACCGCTCATTCCAGAAATGTGCTTTACGTACAGTGAGGAAAATAATGAGCCTTCCCCTGGTAATTCATTTATTGAAGAGAATGGAACCAGTGCACTGATTTCCTGTGCAAAATGCTATATGCAGGTTCATGCAAGTAAGTTCATTATTCTATTCATTGCTGCTCACTAAATGTTAAATTTTTGTAAAGAATGGTTGTGACTTTCTTATTGTCCCACAGGTTGTTATGGTGTTCCACTACATGAAATTCATGATGGTTGGACCTGCTCTCGATGTATAATTGGAGCATGGACTGCAGTAAGTACTTTTGTTACTGCATTTCACTATTTTTCATATTCAGCTGAATGCCAAATTACAGTAGCCTTGGATGGGTGTTTGCTCATGTACTAGTCCTAACTAACTGTGCACAATTGGCTACCACATATGCCCACAAAATATACAGTCAATTCACTTTACAGAATATTCTGTGAAGCGCTTTGAGACACCAAGGAGACGTGAAAAGCGCTATATCAAATGCAAGGATTATTATTATTAACTGTAACAACAGGTAAAGTTGCAGTATTACTGAAAAGCGCAACACAAATGTAATTTTGTTGTTGTTATTGTTGAAGGATAGTTCATTGACTATGAAGGTGAGCTTCCATACTTATCAATCCTAACAACAGATTACATAACACTGGTTATGTAGCTCTTGCAATTGACTAAGCAAATTCTGGCAATTGGTTGCTTTACAAAGTTTAAAACTAGATTGTCAGCTCAGTGTTTCCATGCTGGAATGGTGCACAGTATGGGGAAGAAGAGGAATACAATCCTAAATAAATGTCAGTGCTATCTTTACACTATATTTTTGAAATATTATTCTTACTTAGAAGTTGACAAACAAGAGCTTTAATCCTATTCCCTTGGAATTGTTGGACACAAAGGAAATGGTGCATTTTTCATTTGATGATCTTGATGAGAGATTGTAGTATAATTAAATATATGTTCCTTATAAAGGATTAACCCATATTGAAATCCATAGTACGTGGAGTCCTGTAGCTCAGTGGTTAGAGCACCCACCTTACAAGTGTGAGACCTGTGTTTCGAATCCAGGCAGGTCAGGGGGAAACCTTGGGCAAGTTTCCTTACTTCACACGCCTAATAATAATCCGTCCAAAAAAAAAACTCCTAATAAAAATTGGTCATTTCAATCCATGACTATTTGTGGGACAATGCTATACGCAATTCGCTGCCGTGTTTTGCCCACAAATATTCAGCTAATTAACTTTACAGTATATTCTGTGAAGCGCTTTGAGACGTCTAGAAGACGTGAAAAGTGCTATATCAAATGCAAGGATTATTATTATTATAGTAAAGATTCAGCTGGATTGAAGAGCAGTTTGATATATTGAGCACACTTTAGGGAATGTGTGATGGAATTCTACAGGGTGGGGAAGAGAGGCTGCATTTCCGACAGCAGGCCGGAGCAGGCCAGGAGGGGAATGTGGAGCAAGCCAGAGGATGCTGAGTGGATGGCGCGGACAGGTTGATAAGGGGTTAGGAGTTCGAAGAGGTAGGTGGGGCAAGGCCTTAGAGGCCTTGAAGGTGAGGACAAAAATTTGAACTCTCTGAATGATGGGGATCCAGGGGAGCTGCGTGAGGGTTGGTGTGATTCTTAAGCGCCTTGGGACATCCTTCTGACGTGAAAGGCGCTCTGTAAATGTAATTTTGTTGTTGTTGTATTGGGTCAGGGAACCTGGTGTGGGAGAGGCACGAGCTGCAGAGTTATGGATGATCTGTAGCTTGTAGAGGGAAGAGTTGGGAAAGCCGACAAGCGTTGGCATAGTTGAGCCTGGATGTAATAAAGGCACGAGGCTTCGGGATCTGAAGGGTGAGGCAGTGGCGGAGTCTGGCAATGTTGCAGAGATGGGGCAATGCAGTGTAAGTCGTGGCATGGATGTGGGAAAGAAAGGACAGTTGAGGGTTGACCAAGATGGCCAGGTTCCTGACTGGCTTGGTGAGATAGAGTGTGCATCAGTGGATGCTGATGCTGCCAGTGCCTTAGGTGCGGAGGCAGTGGCACAAGCCAATCAGCAGAGCCTCGGTCTTGCTGATGTTTTACTGTAGAAAGTTTGCTCTCATCCAGGACTTGATGTCTGACACGCAGTCTGTCCTGGAGTGGAGTGTGGAGGCAAAGACAGAGCTGGGATACCTTTAGATGGAAAAACGGCAGGTTTAGAAGGGTAATTTCAGGACCGACTTCAGGAAATATTTATTTAACTGATGGGTATTAATGACGGCAACAAATATCCAGAAAGGGTGGTTGATATCAGGAAGTAAGGCGATAAAAGGCCATGGTTGCTTTGTCAATTTTCAGGAGAGTGCCTTATTTTTACATCTTGTACTTTGGATGACATGCGTCATAAGAACATAAGAATTAGGAGCAGGAGTAGGCCATTCAGCCCCTTGAGCCTGCCCCACCATTTGATAAAATCATGGTTGATCTTCTGACCTAACTCTAATTACCTGCCCTATTCCCATATCCCCTAATCCCTCTATTTTTTAAAAAAAATCTATCAGTCTCAGCCTTGAAAATGTTCAAGGACTGAGCATCTACTGCCTTCTGGGGTAATTAATTCCATAAATTCATTTAATTTCACTACATAATAATAATAATACTTGCATTTGATATAGCGCTTTTTACATCTTAACGATGTCTCAAAGTGCTTTACGGAATATACTGTAAAGTTAATTGACTGTATATTTGTGGCAAAAGATTTGGTTCAAGTGATTCTTTTAGCACTCTGTAAGGAAGTAGGTGACCTTCCCTTTGGGTGCCTTTTGTTTGGAAGGCAATTTGCAGAAGTCAGTACATTTTTGTAATACTCCTCTAATCCCAGCATCAGTTCAGACGTGTTGCTCAGTCAAGTGATGATCCTTTTTTTTCCCCAAACTATAAATCACTGAATATTTTTAGCCTTTGGCACCTTTTTTAAAGTCACTTTTTAACTGCATTCAACCAACTTTTCACTTCAATAACGGTATTACCTCAGCAGAATACTGAGAAACTTTCACTGACAGATAAAATGCGGGAAATGATGTTTGTATTTGATATAGCGCCTAACTTTTCGTGTTGAAACCTCTCAAAGTGGTTTTACATGATAGGTTACTTTGAAGTGTATTATAGGCACATACTCTGCAACAATTATCTCCTGCAGACAATAATGAGATAAAATTGCTAATTACGTTGCTGCATTTTGAATTACAATTCTCCCTTTTTGCTCTTAAATATCACACTTGGAAGGCCATATTGTGCTTTGCTTTTCCTGTTGTTTTACCCCAGAGAGTCTAGACATATGAGCTCTTACAGAGGTAAAATCAAGAGAAAGTAGAAGGAATTTCTTCACTCAAGGTGGCTAGAATGTGGAATTAATTTCCCCACGTGACAACTGAAACTGGATCAATGGAATTATTGAAAAGGGAACTACCGAACAGATCGATTTCAAGATCCTCTTACTCGTTTTCAAATCCCTTCATGCACCTCCCTATCTATCCACCCTGCTTACCCGCAGACTTCTGCGCTACCATTGGTTTCCGTGCCTTCAGTCACTACGCCTTGAAACCTTGGAACTCTCCCTCAGTCCCTCCACCTTGTCCCCTGCCTCCACACCTTCAAAACCCTCCTAAAGACCTTGCTTTTTGATTGTGCTTACGGTCATCTTCCCCCCTCCATCGCCCCTTGGTTTACTGTCAGACTCTGCTACTGTTAAGTGCTCTGGGCTGCTGTCCTGTATGAAGGGTGCTAAATAAATGCAACTTGTTCTTGTTGACATGCACCTGAGCGGTGAAATCATTCAGGGATGTTGAGAATGAGCTGGTAAGTGGGGTAATAAGATTAATTAAAAAAAGTGACAGACAAAGGCTTTGAGAGGTGGAGAGAGCAGCCTTGAAAGCTAATGTTGTCAGCGCCTGAGGTGCGGAGGTGCTGACGTGAGCCAATCAGGAGGGTTCCGTCTTGTTGATGTTGAGCTGTAGAAAATTTGCCCTTGTCCAGGACTCAATGTTGGACAGACATGCAGTCAGAACGCCAGTATTCCTGGTGGACGTGGAGAGGTAGAGTTGGGTGTCATCCACATACATGTGGAAATTTACCTCGGTCACCACATTGCACAGATTTGGTGATTTTTAGCAATGATACAGGTGACAGTACCCCTTATTTTCTTAGAGTCCATCTCCCTTTGAAACATCCCAATTGATTCTGCCTTTCTGGCTTACTGGGTTAGTGAATTCAATATTTTCACAATTTCCTGCATGAAGAAATATTTTCTGATCCATCTAACTATCCTAGCTCTAATGTTTAGATTGTTTCCTTGGTTAGATCCCACTAGTGTTCATGAATTATCTTGTGAATTCCCTTCATTATTTTGAACATTTCAATTTGATTGCCTCCTCAGCTCTAAAGAATATGAATCATCATAACATTATTTTAGGCATTAATCTAGCAAATCATCACTGGATGCTGTGTAAGGCTAATATATCTTGCTTATCAATCAAAAACTGAATAAAGTGCTCCAAATAAGGGGTGGCCAGCTCTCTCTATAATTCCAGCACTTTCGCCTGCTTTTGTATTGCTGACCCTTAGTTATAAAGCTTATTATTTGCTTTCTGTATTCATGAGCTAGATTTGAATGATTGATGGACTTGAATCCCTTTGTTCCTCTTAGTTTTTCTGTATTTAAAATATATTAGCATCATCTGTTCTTGAATCTGAAATGTACTATCTCACATTTTACAATGTTATTTATCACCTGCCATAGTTCTACCCGCTTGCCTAATCTGTCTATACTTTTGCAATTTTCCCCTTTCCTCTTCATAATTTATACTGTCTCAGATCTTCATGTCATCAGAAAAACTGAGAATTACATGATAACATATTCTGCCATGGTACATTTTTAAACCAAAATGATTGTCAGTGGATTACCATATTATTTTTACAACTACATTTTGTATTGACAGAATGTTTTTTGACTGGTGCTCTGTATGGAGAATGAAGATTTTTTCATTAACAGCCATTTAAGTTGGAGTGTTTTACTTCAAATGTTTTGCTCCCATTCATATGACTATGATAAGTATATAGTTGATAGTGACATTGTGGCAATTTGTGTATTAACATTTATAATTTTACCATTTAAATTATAGTGTAGCTGCAATGTTTTGTAATTGTCCTTGCATGCATGGTAAAGAACTGACAAAATGAATAGTTTAATGTGTCTTATTTTTCAATTTTCTCTAGGATTGTTGCCTGTGCAATTTGAGGGGTGGTGCACTTAAACAGACAACTGATAATAGGTGAGTTACTGCCTCCTACAATTCGAAGTGAAGTATGGGACAGTGTGTGTCAGCCTGACAATACCCAAGGCATTTCAAGCCTTTTCCCTTAGCAGTATACGTGGAGGATGCTTCGGATGCCTTCTGGACTGTAATATTGTGACATTAACCAAGGATCTTCTGACAAACGTTAGAAAAGCAGTCCACAGAGACTCAGCATCCTGATACCATTCAAAATTACGATGTTCCCAATAGACAACAGAAAACAGCTGAGTAAAGGGCTGAAAACAAAGATAGGACCGTAAAGTCTCTACAGCTCCACTTTGTGCAGAAAACATGCTATGAAGAAGAAACCCCTAGAGTGGTGGGAGAGGATAGGTCAACAGAGGTTTGAGTTCCGGTCCCCAAGGGCTATCTGTAGACATACTATATGCCAGATATAGCAAATAACTTCAAAGGTGGAATAGCTTGAGGAACTATCGATCCAAACAAGTTTTCTGTTTTTCACGCTGAAGTTTTCTGTATCAATATTGTCTGACAGTTTTTATGGAATTGTTTTCTGTGGATGGATTCTGAGCCTTACCGATGAGTAGGTGGATGATGAGACTATTAATATTCCTTGCATTTGATATAGCGTCTTCCACGTCAGGAGGATGTCTCAAAGCGCTTCAGATGGATATACTGTAATGTGTATTGACTATTTTGTAGGTGAATATGGCTCCCAATTTAGGCACAGCAATGACGTTAATGACCTGAGACTTACATGCTGAGGCACATTGTGGTACTTGGGAGGAACGGAAGATTTTCATACATTTTTCCATTCTTGAACTGCTTCATTGTGAAGAAAAAGTTCAAGTTCTCTGAGGAAATACAGGGGACTCATGGCAGGAGTTGACCTCAAAGGTTCAGGCTTTGAAGATTTCCCACAGGAGTGTTTCATCTTAGAGGGTATTGACTTTCGCTGTAAGGTTCATATATCTGAATTTACCTCAGTTGCTGAAGGGTTCACAAAGAGCTTGTCCATAGTCGCCTTTTTGAGGCTGTAACAACTTCACATTTACCCTGTGTTCAGAGCACTTTGGCAGGTGATCCTGAATTTGCTGGGAGACCGAGCCTTCTCAGAAATTGAGTGATGTTCCAGCTTCCAACAAATGGAGAATCTTTCCTTCAGAGATTCTTGTTAACAGATAAGAAAATTTAAGACAAAACCGACAAAGCGAAGTGAGTTGAAATATGTAAAAGATATTTGCATTCTTTGAAGCTAAGGATTGGTCAGATGGAGCACGTTTCTGATCTGAAATATTTTCGTGCAACCTTTATCAGTAGATTCTGGGTTGGCAACAACAATTTTTTGTTTCAAATGCAACAGGACGGTTGATCAGTGTTGCAACAATATGAAATGGCTCTGTATTCCCAGAGAAACTCTCCATTATTCTATGGCATTGAGGTAAATTAGGAGATGGATGATACCATAAGAAAATAGTGCCAATGGACAAAATTACTGATGATAATAATAATAATACTTGCATTTGATATAGCGCTTTTCACATCTTCTAGCTGTCTCAAAGCGCTTCACAGGGTATACTGTAAAGTGAATTGACTGTATATATGTGGGCGTAACGAGGCAGCCAATTGAACACAACAGTGTCCCACAGTCGTGGTTTGAAATGACTAATTATTGTTTTTGAAGGATTATTATTAGGAGTGTGGAGTAAGGAAACTTGACTAAGGTTTCGCCCTGCCTGGAACTGAACCCACATCTCTCGCTTGTGAGTGCTCTAACCACTGAGCTGTAGGACTCTATGTTGTGCCTTCGAACAATTCAAAGTGCTTCACAGAATATGTTGTAAAGTGACTTGTCTGTGACCCACAAACAGTCACGGATTGAAATGACCAATTTATTATTGCTTTTTTTTGAGGGATTATTATTCGGCATTACAGCTGAAGTTTAAACTTGCTACTACATTCTCCATAACTTCTTTCCCTCCTGAAAAATCTGATGTCACGATCAATAGATTAGAGGTTTCCCCTACAGGGGAAGTGAGGAAGATTAACAGCCCCAGCAACAAATGACATCTGTAATAGCACCTTTCACGTCGGGAGGACATCCCACAACGCTGAAAAAATGCATACTGAAACAACCCTCCCCCACCGCACTCCGTTCTAGTTTGGTTTGGTTTGGTTTGATATAACCTCTCGTCTCAGCGAGGTATTGTGTTGTACTTTGTCAGTAAGGTTAAGTGAGAGACAATAGGTGTCTCTAAACCACAGCTGTTTTTTACAACCCTCAGGGACATTTGAGACACTACAAAACCCATCAACTCAGTATGTTTAAGATACTCAGATTGTCCACTCCTTACTTAAGAAATGTAGCACACATCTCTTGGTGAATGTTAATTCATTCTTACTCAGTTGTTAAACAGAACTCAGCCAAACTGTTCTCAAGCTGTGTTTCTGTTCTCTCTAGTAGCTCCAACAGTTAAGAGTGCTGTTCACTCGCCTTGTGTGTTTACAAGGACAACAACAGCAGATTACATTTGTGTTAGCACCTTTCCTGTAGCTCAGTGGTTAGAGCACTTGTCTTACAAGCGTGAAACCCGTGTTCGAATCCAGGCAGCTCAGGGCGAAAGCTTGGAAAAGTTGTCCTTGTTCCACACGCCTAATAATAATCCCTCAAAAAAACAATAGTAAAATTACTCATTTCAATCCACGATTGTTTGTGGGATACTGCTGGGCACAATTGGCTGCCGCATTTCGCCCACAAATGTACAGTCAAATCACTTTACTGTATATTCTGTGAAGCGCTTTGAGACATCTAGAAAATATGAAAAGCGCTATATCAAATGCAAGAATTATTATTATTATTACATGCTCTATTTCAAGATCAAACTATGCCTGTAACTTTCAATTTCATGACATAGATACTGAAAGAAATTGTGTTAACATTTATATAAAGATTGTACTCCAGAATTTGGAAAATGTTGGACCATTCTTTCAGTTATAACAATATGAAACTGCTTTCATTCAGGTGGTGCTAACCTTTCTATGAACTAAGGTTTCCAGAAAACGATTGGCGTATACAGAATCTTGTTTTCAAAGAGCAGGTATCAGCTAGCATCACTGCATCAGTGGCAAAACTGCCTTCATTCTCAGCTGGTTTCTGAGACTACACATCCTTGTTGTGTTCACAGCAGGAATTAGTTGGATCTGAATGAAACTTGTCACATGTGCATACACTCTTTGAACCATTGTCATCAGAATAGTGAGAAATGTATCTACTAGAAGCGAATTTCACTCTTCATATGCCTATCTATGTGCCGATGTTAGTTTAAGACGGTTGCCAGATTTCCTATCCAAGATTCCTGCAGAATTTCAATACTTAGAAACGGCTTGACGAATTCCACTCAAAAGATATGAAGCGAACCTGCTGGCTCATAACTGAACTGTAAAGAAAAGTTATGTATCTCTCTCTCTCTAGACTAATTATGTCTAAATATGATCTGTATCTCCAGATTGAAACCAAATTGAATTCAATATAGCGCTGTTCATCATAATGCAGATAAGTCAATGCCCACTTCTCCACATCAAGGCTGAGATGCGGAAGTGAAGTTGGATTGAACATTGACAAAAAACACTTTAGTTGCATGCATGATTGCATTGTCTACTACATAATTTTTCCCAAGTGTGTTCAATAAACAATTGGATATACCTGGTGGCCAGGTAGCCATCTTGTTTTCATACCTGCACTGGGGCTGGTCCCAGTTAGTGCAGATATCAAGAATTACTGGTGAATCTGCTTTTTCTTCATGATCACATGTTTCTATCCTGATCAATGTAGCCTAAACCCACCATTGCCTTTATATTGGCCTTCGCCCATGCTCTCCTCACCAGCCTCCCCAGCTCGACTATTTGGGAAGCCTTCACTTCCTTAACCACAATCAAATTTTGTTAGCCATCAACTCTCTTTGCCAGATTGCACTTTCTCCTAGCTGATTGAGACCTCCCCTCTTATGAACAAATCCTTACATCCCTTTGCCCTTTGATATTTTTGTGACCTTCTTCAGCCTCTCTCTCCTGGTTTGGCTGACTTGGACTTGCTGCGCATTACTCTTCCCTCTGGTCAATCAACAGCAGCCAAGCTTTCACCCACTATACCCTTACCCTCTGGAATTCCCTCCCGAAATCGCTTCATGTTATCACTCCCTCTCTATCTTCAGCACCTTTGGACGTCCTCCTGACATGAAGGCGCTCTACAAATGTAATTTTGTTGTTGTTGTTGTTCAAAGCTCTCCACAACCTCGCCCCACCCTACATCCGTGACCTCTTATTCCCTTACCAACCTGCCTGACCCTTCCGTTCATCAGACTCTGGCCTGCTGCACATCCCCCGACCCACCCGCCCAACTATTGGCGGGCAAGCCTTCAGTCACTCTGCCCCTAACCTCTGGAACTCCATCCCAAAGTCCCTCCGCCCCGCCCCCTCTCTGGCCTCCTTCAAGTCTCGCCTCAAGACTCTCCTCCTCGATGGACCCATCCGCAACTCCTCCACCCCAGCTGTGGTGGAGTCCATGATAGGGTGGGTTATACTTGTCCTCATTCAAGATACTGTTTATAGTTGAATACATGGAAGTAAAATTTGCAGTGTTTCTTAACCCATTCACTATGTTAATTAGAAATCCATTAGCTGTCAAATGCTGGAGCTGGAATTCCAGCAATCATTTAGAGACATGCATTTTTTTTTATCAAGAACAATATGCCATGAGAATAAACAGATAATGGCGAGTTCTGAGGAGCTTTTCTTTTGTGAAAGAAAGCATCATGAATCTGCCTCACTTTGATGCCTCTGCGTAATGGGCTTTTTTTTCAGACATGCAGAGAGCTGCCATAATTCACTCTCACTAGTGAGATATCATCTGTACAAGACTGACAATAATTGGTTATTGACCTGCAGCCTTTCGGCTTTTAACGTACATGGGTAGACTTAGTAATTAGATGGACTGAAGGAAGAAATAAACTGGTTTCACTATATCCTGTGATTGTTTTACGTATGAAATCAAAATGGATTCCAAGGCAGGTTTAACAGGCCAGCATTCTTACGAAACATCTTTGATAGCATCCTGGTAAATCAGAAGGCAAAATGTATCTTTGTATTTCACTACATTATTCAGATTGCCTCTTGTGTTCTGCAGGTGGGCTCACGTGATGTGCGCTGTGGCAATTCCTGAAGCAAGGTTTGTGAATGTAGTAGACCGTGGCCCCGTGGATGTCACCAGGATACCTTTGCAAAGATTAAAGCTTGTGAGTACACTATCTTTTATTTATTCTCTCTTGTATTTATTGGTTGAATTACAGTACAATGTTTCTGTGCAGTCCTATCAAGGTAGGGTAGTCTAAATAGAAATTGTTGAGGTTAAATGCCCTGTGCGCCTTGGAGTCATTGCTTTTAATGAAAACGGCACAATTCTATCGAAAATGGCAGATTCCATTTCTCCGACTTATATGTTTTTGGATCTTCCGTTGAAGTCCGTTTTCTATGTTTTGTGACAACTGGATATTTTGTGGAACCAAAGTTCTAATAACAAGAGCTGTCAGCAGCTGGCCACTGAGCCACCCTGACGGAGGAAGACAGCAAATCTTTGTGTGCTGATGTCAGCCTCTCAGTTTCAAGGTAATGGGATGCAATAGCTGTGCATTAATTCTGAAATTATGTAGGATTCAGAGGGTCAGAAACATCGTTCCCAAACACAACGCAAATAATTTATGTCTTAAAATCTATATAATGCAGAGAGATTATTGTGTTGTTGAGGTTAATGTTAATGTTATTGTCCTGAAGGTTGGTTACTTATCTACATACTTAAACATATAGAGGAATTACACACACCTTTTGTTTTATCCTTCAACCTTCATCAAAAATAGTGATCATAATGAACAAATGGATAGCCATTAGAAAAAAACAGAACCATCAAAAAAAAATCATGGAAAAAAAATCTATCATGGAAATTTCAAGAGAAATCCAAAAATAACTTCTGTCACTCAAAAGTATCATGTGATAGCCCTCTGTTCAATTCCATGCTTTCCCTCAATCCTAAAAGCCCTGTGGAATTCATTTCACGGTGAGAATAGCGAGGCCACTGAACCTCACACAAACATCCACTTACACAAAGGGAAGAATTGTGGTGTCCAGCCTGCAGCTTATAAACCATTCGAATTGTTGAAAACCTATAGTGATATATTCATTCCCATCTGAAAAAATCTCTCTGTGCTTTTGGTTAAAAAAATTCCCTGTTAGTGAAACTCGTCGGCTCTTCCCTCTTTCTCACCCCAGTACCCATGCTCTAACAAAAACAAACAACAACAAAATTACACTTGTATAGGGCCTTCCACGTCGGGAGGACGTCGCAAGGCACTGGACAGTCACTGCTTCAGACCTGAGCTGAGGACAGGGGTGGGGAGGGAAGGGGGGGATTAGGAGGGGACAGCACTAGAAACCAGGGCTGTAGGACTTGAGTCCTGGACTCGGACTCGAGACCGGTCTCGAGTCCTCATTTCAAGGACTCGGACTCAACAGCAGGGACTCGAGGACTCGGGCTCGAGACCGCCGTGAGTCCGGCAGGTATGCGCCGAGCTGCGGGATTTTCTGTAGTTCGAGCAAATATTACACTGGCCGACTTACCGGAAATCTCGTAGTGGAAGTTGCATGTGAATGAACTGTGACACGGTATCCCACGTGGGAATCTACTTCCTATCACATGTAAATTTTCTACTAATGGAAAAAGCTCTTTAAAAAGTGACTCATTTAAATCCAATGCCCTGGATTGCCACGTGTTTCAGTTCCATTGTGTGAGTACTGAGTAGTAACACCGATTTCTGGTGAGACTCTTGAGTATTTTTTTGTACATTGTCTTGTGTATTAACTGTACAAGGGCTACCGTACTAGGCTTATATCGCGTGCTACATACTGAAACCTCACTGATTCTTACCTGCCCGGCGCCTACGAGCATCACCATGTCTTCTCGTGTCCTGAGTGATTGGGTACGGGTACACAGATCATAAGGAATTCACAACAACAGGAGGGAACAAACATCATGCAAAATGTAAGTTTTGCAAATGTGTTATAACTGAAATGTGTGGCACGATATCGAATTTCACACTGCATCTGCAGCGATGTCATAAAGAAAAATAAGTTTCGTACTCATTTACGATTAGACTATACAAAACATTAAGTGTGTGTGGACTTTTGTCGGAACGCGTTACTAATGAATCACGATAAAATTTATCATGTTAATAGTCTTGAAGATTTAATCTGATAAAGACTATTTTCTTGAACTATGTTGGGTAGGCCTCAGTCTACAGAAAAATCCATCTGGTTGGAGGTATTGTCGCTCTCCTCCAGCACAGGTGGAAATCTCACATATAAAATACTGCTGCGTGCTGAAATTGGCCTTACTAGGGGTAGATCTTAGGTCTACGAAGTAGAAATATATACGGGGACAAAAATCCAGCCCCATAGAGATACGCATAAAAAGTAGAGCGCGAGCACTGTGAAGTGCTCCACTATTACTACTTGGCAAAGAGTCTTTGCACATAACATGATTCCCATTTGTCAAACAAGGTTTAGATTTATAAATCTGGATGGATTTGGAGATCATAGAATTGTATAACACAGAAGAAGGCCATTCACACCATCATGAGACATCTAGAAGACGTGAAAAGCACTATATCAAATGCAAGGATTCTTCTTCTTATTATTATTATCATGCCTGTGCCATGTGAATCCTTGCCTCTCCAAATTAAAGGTTAGACTCGATTATTGCTTCTTAAAGTTTGCCCACAGTCGGATACCTTCTGGGTTGACTTTATAAATCTGCTTCAGACAGAGGAAGGGAGACAGATGAGAGTTAGTGGGAGAGATAAGACAGGGAGCAGAGTAATGGACAGAAAGGAAAGGAGAACAGAATTAGAAAGCACACAAATTTAGGGGAATTGTAAGAGGAATTCACTGAATTCTCGTCCACCAGTTTGAATAAAAGCGTATACCACAAGCCAGCCAAGTTACTAGTTCCAAGTCAGCTTTAAACTGCAAAGTCTCTAAATTGCAGGCAGACGTTTGAGCTAGAATTTTTTAGTTAGGTAAACTTATCAATTTGAAGCACTTTGAAAGACAAATTTAATAAGGCACAGGTTACTGCGGAACTACTGCTTAACTGCATGTTTTTCATGCCCGACCGCGTTACCTTCCTCAAATTAATGAACGCTTATCACTGTCTTACCATTTTGTGAATCTTCATTTCAGTGAATGGCTTTATCAGACAAGTGACTGACAACTTGAGAAGTCAATATTCCTTGTACTTCAGGGACTAAAAATAGAATTTTAATTTGTTCTTGAACCAAACCATTAAGCACTTGAACTTCGGGATAATGAGTCAATTTATTGCATAAAGCCATGAACTAAGAACCCAACCCTTGTAAACGAAGCGTAGCAAGCAATATACATCAAAAATAGGTATAAAACTGAAATTCTAGTATGTATAAGTTGGTGATGGGCGTGAATTATTACATCTCGGACTCGGACATTGATGACTCGGACTCGGACATTAAAAAGTGGCAGGGACTGGGACTCAGACTCGGAGGACTCGACTACAGCCCTGCTAGAAACACATGGCGCTGACTCTCCTGATGTCAGGAGCACTTCCTATGCCAGTGCACCAGGAGTATAAAGGGAGTGACTCCAGTGGTGGGCATATCAAAAGGAAGGCCATAAGCCACATGTGTGCAGGAAGTGATGCCACTGGTAGACATTTTCACTCCGTTCCTTTAAAACATGGTGTGAGTGAAAGGATCTGGGGAAGAAAGGAATTGTATAGAAAATAATGGCAAGGATGGGGAGAGGAAAAGAAAAAGAGGAGGAGGAGGAAAGGAGGAGAAGAGACAAAGGTGAGAGGATGAGGAATAAAGCTGACTTAGAATGAAGGGAGACAAAGGGGTGGGAATTAGGGGAAACAGTCTGGATGAGTTTGATAATGAAAACTAAAGAGAGTGAGTGTCACACACGAGTGTGAGTGCTGGGTCTGAAAGAGGGAACAGTGAGTGTGAGGGAAGCTAGAGATGGGAAAGAGCCAGTGAGAATGTGTGCAAGTGACACTGAGGAAAAGACTCGGAAGAAAGACAGAACAAACCCACAGGGAAACACAATAGGGACAGAGAGATATAGGAAATGATGGAAACAAACCGGAGATTCATTCATAAAGTATAGTAACACTCACGACCATTAACTTCCTCCTTCCTGTTACCCATCTGGGGTGAGCCACTTGTCCATCCGACTTGCTCCCTCCCATCCCCTCTTGTAACGTACACAACAAAAAGTATTTCTTTGAGCTATCGGTCATCTGTTCAGCACCTGTGCCCGACCAGAATTGTCAAGGCTATGGGCCATCCTCCCGACATTAAGGCACTAAATAAGTGTAAACTGTATATTCAGTGTATTTGTCAATACAGTATTTTTAAACAAACGATTATGTAGATTGCAAACACATCATTTCAAAAAACACTGTACATGGGGTTTGTGCTTCAGCAAGGTATGAACACTTTCGAGTAAGTTGGGGAGGTGGATGGGAGCTTATCAGGGAAGATGAAAAAAAAATTGGTGAAAAGAGAAATGTAGTTATTCTGTCTGTCCAGTCGTCTCTCTTTATATGCCTCATTATATGATACAAGAAAAGCCAATATGTACGACAACAACAACAACTTCGACTTATATAATGTCCTCCAAACCTCAGAGTGCTTCAAATGTAATGAGGTTAGAGAATCGCTCAGACAACTGCATCCGCACCAATTAAGATGGATCAAAGTTTTGAATATGTAATTTTACATATTTTCTACATTGATTGAATGTTACATTAATTGAACATTTGATACAATACTTGCCAGTATAGTTTGGAAGTAGATTCAGTCTCTAATTGGACATCAGTGGACTCCGTAACAACCTCCCCTCTCCCCCCAACACCAAACATACACACACACACACACAAGCAAGCAATATAATAACGGCATATAATTGAAAGGTGAAAGCTTTGTGATGGAGATGCTGTAGAATCTATAAATAGATTTATCCAACATGTTTGATCTGCATACATACATTTTGGCTCCTCTACAGTGCTGTCTCTGTTGTTAAAGAGATACTGTGTTCTAAATGCAAGGAGACAACTTCACACCGATAATCACAAACCAATCATAATTGTTCTTCAAATTGCAATCAATTTAAATTATTTATTATTCCATAGCTAAGCTGTTAGTCCTTGTAAACACTTTGAGATGTTCGCCTTACATAAAAGGTGCTTTAGAAGAATTTTTGGTTGAGGTGTTGTCACCTCTTGTTCTATATTGATTATAGTTCACCCTTTTCAAGAAAAATGCCATGATTTGAATTCTGTGCATTTTATCTTTCAAAAGCAGCAATATTTCTACTGTAAAAAAAATGCTCTATTATATTACATTAAATTTTGCATTATTTAACAAATTTGCTCTGTTAAATGAGCTTCAATGTGTCTATTTTTACATCTTCTAAATCTTCAGTTTGGTACATGTTACGTGGAAGTTGAAAATTAATTGTATTGGAAAGGCTGAATCAATTAATTTACCAGGCGCACTGATGCAGATTGTCTTGGAATATGTAGAAGCAATTGTACCTAATTTAGCTTTTCTCGATTGTGTCAAGACAAATGAGAAATTTAATATGCTTTGCTTCAGATACTCATAAGTCAACTTCCTTGAGACATGGTGTAGTTATTCGCTCTGTTTACCTAAGCTAATAAAAAAGCTACTTTTGTACTGTAGACCAAGTTGAAATATGAGATTATTCTACCAAGGTACTTTTTGGAGGAGAATGTTAATTTTTATCCTGTTGAGAAAATGAAATTGTTGCTCCATTGACACATTGGACCATGACTCAATTGCATTTCAAGGAACACACTGATGTTTGATAAACCATGTGCTTGCTTTGTTTTGAAAGCTTGGATTTTAAATTAAACTTCATGAATATTTTCCCTAATTAAGACATACTTGAAATTGTTGATACAGTTATGTTCCGTATTGAATTCTTACCGACGACATCCCTGAATACTTTCAAATCCTTGAATAGGGATGACCACTGTTTTATGAAACTATAATATTAATGAGTCCAAAGTGTCTCTGGATGCTGGAGAATTGTTATGTGGGTTATTTTCTCCTTTAACAGAGTAAATGTGAGATTACCTATATTGCACCTGATCTCCATCTGTCAATGAACCCAAATTTGTTTACATCAATTTTGTGAAATATAATGGCTTTTCCCAGGGAATCCCAATTTTTTTCTTGATAATGTTGGTTATGTGAATCTTATAATGATTAGTGTGCAGAATCAGAGAAAATTATTGTTAGGTAAAAATCCGTAAACTAATTTAAAAATTATTGATTGTCACCCAGGAAAGTAACTAATAATTCTGTTGGCTCTGTAACGCAACACATAATTTGTTCTAATTCTGAAACCCTGTCAGTCCTGTGTGCAGAAATATACAATCACATTGCTGCATTTATTATGGCATCTGTAATGTGATTCTCAAACTGTGTGGTGAGTAATTGCTGTCAAATACAGTGACTGCATATACATTTACAGTATATATATATTTGAATATCTCAGAAGAAGTTTTCACACATCAAAGTCTTATAAACAGTCATTGTTCTGTGATTGAAAATGCACAAGTAAATAGTCAGATTGGATTGTAACACAGTTCCTGTCTGATGGAGCAAGCTGCAGTGACCTTTTCTTATTACTGCATTGCTTTTATATTTTTCTTCACAGTTGGGACTGGAGGAAAGGCCATTTTCTTAACTTGTGCACATATCCAAAGATTTGGCTCTTCTTTGTCAGAACCTGGCAGGTTCTTTAAAGCCACTGTTTCTTTTGAACCAGCTTTCTGTATTTGAGTTTCCAGACAGATAATCTTTTAAACATAGTACTGTACTGAGAAAGCTCTTGGGCTTCATACTGTTTGAAGGCTTTTCCAGTTCTTTGGAAGCAGGTGTAGATGTGTACATGAAATAACTGGGTTAAGAGCTTATTTTCTTTTGTATCCAAGAAACTTTTCAGGCTTGGGTCTCTTTTTGTAGATAACTACCTTAATAACCATCCCTACATTCCTTCAAAATATAGGTGGTTTATATCCTGGGGTGTTACTCAGCAAACATCCAGTTTTCTACGTTGTCAATTGTTTCCTCGGAATTTGTCAGGTGTATCCTGCTGGCTTATGCTGCAAATAACAATGCAAATGATGTAGCCTCTTTATCATGTTGAAATGTCCTCAAGCGCTTGGAGAGTTACCTGTAAAGTGTGGTGGTTATTTGTCCACAAACTTGGCAATAAATTGCAGAGAGCAGTGTCCCACAAACAGCCATGATTTGACTAAACCGTTTTTTATGTGGAGCTCCTATAGCGCAGTGGTTAGAGCACTCAACAACAACAACAATAAAATTGCACTTATATAGCGCCTTTCATGTCGAGAGGACATCCCACCTTACAAGCGTGACACCTGTGTTCGAATCCAGGCAAATCAGGGCGAAACCTTGGGCAAGTTTCCTTACTCCACAAGCCTAATAATAATCCCTCAGAAAAACAATAATAAATTGGTCATTTCAATCCCAGGCTGTTTGTGGGACACTGCTGTGTGCAATTAGCTGCTGCATTTCGCCCCAAAATATGCAATCAATTTACTTTACAGTATATTCTGTGAAACGCTTTGAGACATTGATAAGATCTGAAAAGCGCTACTTCAAATGCAAGGATTATTATTATTTATGTGAAGAATGTCAGCCAGGACAACGTGAGACACTGCCTTTTCAAACAGTGCCATTGGGCATTTAACGTCCACTTGAACTGTTGACACTAAAGACTGTTAAAGGGACCTCGGTTTAAGGTTTCATCCAGAGGATGGCACCTTTGGCGATGTAGTACACCCAACAGTACTCTACTAGAGTGGCAGCCTAGACTATCAGCTCATAATCTATTCATGGGATTTAGAACTCAATATTCAAAAGATTGATTATTACCAACACAACTGATAGCCTGATCCTCTGCCAGAACATTTTATGTATACATGTTCCTCTATTTTATTTGCTATTAGTACATTATTTTTAAATATGGTTGTTAAATTTCAAATTGAGGAAGATTCTTCAATATTTTAGATTGATGATGGGCGGCTAGGAGATTAGATCCTTTGCCAACATGGCATTTTAATTTCATTCTTTACAAACTCCTTTACTCTTTCTGTGACATTGTATTTAAAAAATAACCCCACCTCCTCTTTGTGTCAACTGCTTTTACGTCACTCACCAACTTTTAACCAAATGTCATATTTGTCTCATTCCTCATGAAATACTTGGTTATAAAAATGGTCATGATTAAAAAGTCTTTTGTGATTCCCCAATTAATGCAAGGAAGACTCTAAAGATTAAACCAAGATTGTTTTTGGTTTTATTCTCTGAGAAAATCTCTGAGAAAATACAAAAATCCCTAAATATATTCTGTCGCGCATTGCAAATAGATGTTCTTTATCTTTTGTGTAATTTATATGAAAAAAAAGCTTTGTATCTGGAGGTTGACCTTTTTGAAAGGCTCTATGCAAGTGTAATTTTATTGTTTTTCAAAGAAGGAAGGTGATACCTGCAGTTGAAATGTAGCATTTGCATTTCATTGTTGTTTATAGAACATTGTTGACGTAAATTAGATGTCACATTTGTTCTCATAACGGCGTTCACTTCATTTCAAATTATGCTCATTCTATGAATCACTTTGAGACAGATATTCTTTTGGATAAAAGATGCTGTATAAATGTAACTGTTGAAGCTTTTATTTGTAGTTGTTTTGAAAATCGGGTCACGGATAAACAAGCTTTTACTGTAGTTGGAAAGTGAATTGACTGTTGTTTGAAGCTAAGTCTTACACTTCATTACATCAGTGCTGGAACTACAGCTCGTCACCAATATAACAACAGTGAGGCTCTGAACAAAACAGGCAACAGGTTAGAATATGGCAGGACACTCCCTTAACAAGGATAATTTCCTAACCAGGTAACATTTATTTTGGTCTTAGCCTTAAAACCATTATCTTAAAAATTCTCATTGTGCAGAGCTTTCGATGTACAGTAAAATCTTGACATTCCGAAATTCGACAACCCCCTAAAACCAGCAAGATCTCAAAATACATACAGTATCAGATTTTTTCAGATGTTGGGCAAATCTCCCAAAGTTCAGAACAGCTGCTTGTAGTTCCCGGCATGGCCCAGTTCGGCCATTGTTTGGCTTCAGTGCTGTGTTTACATGTATGGTGTACATGGTGGTGTATGGGACAGGGCTTCCCCAGCCATTCCTGGGGTAGGTTTCTAAATACCGGCAAACTCCAAAGTCCAGGAGGTGAGTGGGCCAGATTATCGAGGTTTTACTGTATTTTTAAATTTCGCCTCAGTTTGGGAGCTGCTTTTCTGCTGTTATTTGGGCATTTGAAGACTTAATTTGAACATAAAGCTGTCAAGAGAAAGGAATCTTCCAGAACAAGAAACTGAATGGAACAAAACACAAAATTCTACAGATGCTGGAAATCTGAAACAAAAACAGGACCCGAAACGTTGACTCTTTTTCTTTTCTCCATGGTTGCTGTTTGACCTGCTGAGTTTCCCTAGCAACTTTTGTTTTTGTTTAAGAAAATGAATGGATTCTTCAGATTGCAGGGTACCACTAAAACTAGTCTTTGATGGTGTTTTAGGAACAGAATATTTGCATATCAATTTCCTTTGATTATGACATTTCTATAGAAGAGAGACCAATGTTAATTCTGATAACCCAATTGACTAAGAACGTTATGGTTCATTAATTGATTAACTGTACCTTTCTCGTAATCTGGATGTGTTGTCTCAGATTAATAGGCCGACATGCCTCGCTTCCTATAAAAAACCTTCACTTAAATGTGCCTCTTGAAAGGAACAGACAATGGCCTGTAATCATCATGAGATAACAAACAGGAAACCAGCAAACCATATTTGTACTTGAAAGACATCCAATACCAAGTGAACAATATTTTCTCTGGTGTCATGATCAGTTTCACACTTTCCTCTGACTTGTGACTTTATCTAAAATTGCTTCTTGATTAGTTTATGCAGTGACTATCTTTTCACTCTATATAGACAGTAAAATTGCAGAAGATTCTTCAATATTTTAAATTCATGACGGGTGACTAGGAGATTAGATCCTTTGCTTTGATCCCAACATGGCATTTTAATTTCATGCTTTGCAAACTTATCTAGGCTCCCTTTGAGTACTTTTCAATCTTTGACCTCTAGTATTTAATTCTTAAAATGTTAACATGAATTGCTCTTGTGTCAGAATATTAGGAATGCGAGTTTGAAGAATCAATCTATAAGGCAGCAACATGGAATACTCGCTCACATTACTGTTTGATTTGCCTTACAACAAAGCATTGACAGTTGTGCCTTCAGCCTCACTGCCCCCACCCTCCGCAACTCCATTCCATTGTCCCTTTGCATCACTCCTTCCCTTGCTCCCTTAAGGGCCCATCCCCATCCCAAGCCTCCTCTTCGACCGCACCTTCGGTCACCCTCCTACCCATACCCTCCCTGTCTTCCACCCCTCCTGATCCCAACCCCCAGCTCAGGTCCAGATATCTGACTGTCCATGGCTTGGGATGTCCTCTTGACTTGAAAGGAGCTATACAAATGTAATTTGTTGTTATTGTTGTGTTGTATCTTCTTGGTGTATTGGTCCTTAAACCAGATTTAAATTTCAAATGATGAAATAAAAACACATAAAGCTGCACGTGCATCAGTCAATATCTGAAACAGGAAAAGACCATTAGTTTTTCAGTTGTGTCCCTTGAAAAGAGTTTTTTTCCCTCCTCTGTGCCGAAAGAGCCAAGAAAATTACTCATCTACACATATTCTTTCAGTTCCCCAAAGACAAATGCAATACCCAAATAAATTACAAAAATTGGGATTAATTACTGTGCACAATTGGCTGCCGCATATCGCCCACAAAATACACAATTAATCCACTTTACATTATATTCTGTGAATCACTTTGAGATGTCTCAACAATAAGGCACCTTAGTGAATGCATTGTTATTATTGAAATAAAAAATGAAGGGTTCCCAATAGCACAGTGATTCAATTTGCTGGGGATTTCAATTTATTAACATTTTATTAACATAAAAACACAAGCAGAATGTAAACAGATTTAAACACAAATTGCATTAGAACTATTTTAATTTAAACAACTATCAAATTTAATTAAAAAATGAATGCGGACATTTTCAGCTCCATTTCTTAAAAATAATTCTGCAGTTTTTAACAGTTTACCATTTGTGATAAACCATGAAAATCTCCTGCCCCACACGAACAGTATAGCACCAATAAGTTATTCATTTGCAAGCTTGCGTGTTTGAAAGAGTAGCTGGAATTTTAAATTTCATCAACGTCTACCAAATGAGACAACTTTTTTGCTCCAATATAATCATTTATTTTGAATGGTTCATGGAGGCACTCTATGCAATGCAAAAGCTTCAGTCACTTGGAAATTTTGCGGGTGGGTGGTGGGTGTTGGGGAGTGGGATTGATTGGGATAATAATAATATTAATCCTTGCATTTGATATAGTGCTTTTCATGTCATCTAGACATCTCAAAGCATATATATAATGCAAGGTGTATTAACTACAGTAAAAGCCTGTTTATCTGTGACCTGATCAACTGTAACTTCCGTTTAATCGGCACCTCAAAAATCCGGAAAAATGCATTTTTGTTTTGATTTTCTTTTTGTGTGTGTTTTTAGCCGAATATCTGGCATGCGCTTTAACCGGCATTGGACAGGTCCCGAGGCTGCTGGATAAACAGGCTTTTCCTGTATATTATACATATATATATGTGGGTGAAACTTGGTAGCCAACTGCACACAGCAGTGTTCCATAAACAGATGTGGATTGAGTAACCAAATTATTATTTTATTTTATTGAGGGATATATTACTGTATTAGGCATATAGAGAAGAAGCTTGCCCAAGGTTTTGTCCTGCTGGGTTTAAACCAAGGTCTCTCGCTTGTGAGGAGAGTGCTCTAACCACTGAGATACAGGACTCCACAGAACTATAGAACAGCTCTTTTCAATGAGCCGGCATAGACACTGGGCCAAATGGCCTCCTTCTGTACTGTATAATTCTATGATTCTATGATCCTATGTAGGAATGTTGTATTGTCAAATGTGGAAAAATATATAGTACCAATAGAAATGTCTTTTTGAGAACTTTGCTTGCAAGAAGAATTCCCAGAATACAGTACATATGTAACCATAATGCAACCACAGACCAGTGCTGAGCTTTGTAGCCTGAAGTAGTCTGTGGAGATAGAAATTATTGATCACAATTCATTATATAACAATCCTCTGGGGGATGGGGAGCCAGTGGAGATGGGCGAGGGTGGGAGTGATGTGGTCGTGGAGCCTGGTGCAGGAGAGTACACGAGCTGCAGAATTCTGAATGATCTGCAGCCTGTGAAGGGAGGAGCTGGGAAGGCCGGCACGGAGAGAGTTCCAATAGTCAAGCCTGGAAGTGATAAAGGCGTGGATGAGAGTTTTGGCGACATGGGGGGTGAGGTAGTGGCGCAGTCTGGAAATATTGCAGAGGTGGTGGAAGGTTGGAGCGGTCATGGAGCGGATGTAAGGGAGGAAGGACAGTTCGGCATCAAACAAGACGTAGATAACAAGATATACAGCACCTGATAGAGAAACATGTGGGGAACGACGATGGGAGTTTGATATGTGAGATTGATATGTGATTTGAAGGTGACAATGAATGGGCGTGACAGGAGGGACTGAGGCCAAGGAGTTCCAGAGATTCGGGGATAATACAGAATATACTGTAAAATGAATTGGCTGAATATTTTGTGGGTGAAACACCGCACACAGCAGTGTCTCACAAACGTTTTGGCTGAAAAGTAAACTCACCTATGGGGTATGAATTGTTCTTGTAAATTTGGAGATGTCACAGTTTAAATATTCATTAGATACACAGCTGTAATGTGCTTTACAGCCATTGTTGCTTGCTATGCATTTAGCCTTCCATTTGAAATAAAATGGTGCTGCTGATGGGAGGAAAAGAATGATAATGCAAACCGAATGACAAGGTTGTCAGTAGTGATACCCTATTGAAGGGAAGCAGTATGTGCAGCGACAATCTGCTCTCATAGATTCCCATAATGAACCTAAGGCAATGGATTGGTAAGATTATGCACAGATGTGCTTGGTTTCTTTGATAACAATAATAATTTACACTTATCTGGGAATGTGCATTTAGTGCTGTGGAGATAGGTCCACAGGAGATAGGTACATAGCACATATCTGAAAAACAAAAACTGAATTACTTTTATCAATGACTAATTCAAGAAATAATTTGGCTCAACTGATTATTTTTTGTCGTTTTAAATAAATTACTTCAGAAGTCATTTGTGTTCTGTTGATGCCTGTCTGCATTTCTGCTCTGTGTCTCTGTCTCTTTGTTTCTATCTGTCCCTGTGTCTCTATGTATCTCAGTCTGTTTTTTGCCTCTATCTGTCCCTGTATCTCTGTCTGTCTCAGTCTGTCTCTTCGTTTCTGTCTGTCCCTGTATCTCTGTCTGTCTCTGTAACCCTGTGACTCTGTCTCCATTTGGCTCTGTCTGACTGTGTTTCTACCCATCTCTGTATGTCTCTATCTGACTCTGTGTCCAACTGATTCCTGTCTCTGTGTAGGACTCGCTGTGTTTGGCTCTTGATTAAATCCACTAATTTATCAATTTAATTGAACTGCTTTGTAAGATTTTCAACAAACTTCATGTGTGAATGCTCCAATTCAGATAGTTGGCTTCATCTGGAAATGGACATGCTGGCAGCAATTCATATGTATAATTTGAACATCTGTGAACACTAAAGTGTAACTTCAATAATTCAACATCATTTGATTTTCAATGCACTAATGCTGATGTCCTTCCATCAGTCTCAGGAATTACTCTGGAAAGTGGGCATGGGGGATTTATCAGAACAGCTGACAGTAATTTTTGTTGGATCATTTTTCACCTCGGTTGGAAACAACTGTTGATTCACATACAATTGGATTATTTTTTAAGCTATTTTTTGTCTGACCCCAAACTGCAATACTTAAGGCCTCTAACCATTGCCCTCTACTCAAATAGGTGTGAAGTTAACTTTGCATGCCCCTTATTTTAACTTGAAAATAGCTTAACATTATTTAACATTATTTTTCTTAATTTGGTACTGAATTGAAGTTTGTGCTTTTTATTATAATACTCCTTACATTGCATATAGCTACCTTCAATTACCACATTGAAACACCTCAGCGCTTCACAGCATTTTCTGTAAATATGCAGTGGAATGTTGTGGAGTGCAAATTGCTGGAGCCCAAAGATATTTGAAATTGACACTGAGTTCCCAGAAGTCAAAACTGAGACTGGTGTCTGAGCAGAGTTCCAGAAGACTGGCTGAGATTTGTCAGATTTGCTAATTGCTTATTCATTCCTTTTGTCACCTCTGAAATTTACATCCCACCGTCTAGAATATATTTGACCAAATCTGGGAATCATCTTGGCTAGGCGCTGCCAAAGAGGCAGGTCTTGAGATGGACCTTGAAGGAGGGGAGGGGTATGGCAAAGGGACTGTGGGGTTGGAGGTTCAAAGGGTAGTAAGGCTGAAGGGCTGACCGCCGATGGTGGGATGGGCAGGGAGGGGGACATGGAGCTGACTGGAAACCTGTTGAGCGGAGAGAGGGAGGAATGTATTGCACTGCAGTTTTGCTCACAGGAGAACTTACATATCTGTCGGTATATTTCTCATTTTTGAATCCTTTATTAATGATCTCTTCAAGCTCTATCTCACATTAGTGGGAAAGAAAATTTTTGTTAGCTTGTTCAACTGTCTCCTTTATCACGGAAGATAGAAAGGGAGAGAATTGTTCAGCAGTAACACTGTCCGGAATGTTCAAATGCTCAAATAGACACTGTTGAGAAAGATATGTTGAGCAATATGCAGTAAAAGCCCGTTTATCCGGCACCCGCGGGACCTGGCCAATGACGGTTGAAGTGCCTGCTGGATATTCGGGCGGCCCGCTGTCAAAAACCCACCACAAAAAATTAAAGTTCTTTTAACACACATCATAAACACCAGACTAAATAATAACAGAATATTGTATTGGTACTTATTGTTAATACTACTCTCTTGCACTTCTCACCTTTAGTGGTTGAGGTTTATAGTCCAGCGATTCTTTATAAAATGGAGGATGCCAAGCGGGTGAAAAAAACGGCAGCGCGACTTTAAAGTCTTACTAGCGGCAAGCCAATTACCCTAGATTCTACTAGCGGCAAGCCGATAACCTTAGACTCTACTAGCGGCAAACCAAAATACTGCACCTGCGCGACAATGACTCACAAATACTCCACCGTTATTGTTCAGGATAAGTTCCGGTTGATCGAATGGGGACTTTTTTTTTGGTGTGCCGGTTATACAGAAATGCCAGTTCATCGAGTCACGGATAAATGGGCTTCTACTGTATCTTACAATGTTTGTAATTATTACAATTGGGTTTCACCTTTTGGTAGGTGTAAAGAGGCCTTACACCTGTAACAGAACAAGAATGGCTCAGAATATCTGCTGTGAAGGAAACATACCATGAACCTTTAGAGTTTGGCCTCTTTCACTATTCCGTGATATTTACTGAACTACGTTTGCTGCTGTTAAAAAAAAGGAGAGTTTGTCATATGGTCTGGGTAACATTTTTAGATAGATTGAACCATTCCATTTGGTGGTGATTTAAAGGTGTACTTTGCACAACCATTTTTGTCTTCTCAGTTCACACCACTGTTTCTTTAATAAACTGTGATCACCAGCCTAAATTTACTATCCTGCACTTCTGGGATTAATATGGGGAACACCTTACACTGTATATACAATTTTGCAGATATTTTTTAAAAATCTTTGCCTTGCTGTATCTAACTAATCATTGGAAAACATATAAAACAAGTCTTCAAACTTTCATATACGGCAAGTCTTCAAACTTGTGTTTGCCTTGAGAATGAGTGATGAGTGATGCCTTTTGAAAATGAATAACCTTGTGTATGAGTTTTAAATCTGAAAACAGTAGATTAATTTATATTGCTACAATTATACTTATTGATGTGCAATCAATCCTAGCTGTGTGATGTATGATGTGACATTGAATTGGTATACGAAGGAGCGTTATTTAGGCTAACCTTTACTGTGAAACAAATAATTGTGAACTAGGGTATTTTATTGGTTTAACAATTTTGGTCATTGTCATTTAAATTATGGTTTTGCTTTAAATTACTCCTGAGGGTTTTTTTTATGTGTTCTGCTTAACTATGTCTTTACAGCCATTAACACATGTGGACATTTTGATTTAAAAATTATTCATCTATGTCAATTGCTCATTAAAAGATCGTTATTTTAAGATGTTTCACATGCGGTGGGTGACTGGTGAAGTACTATATTAAAAATTATCTTTTTAAAAATATTGAACACGTGTATCTCCAGAATGCATTTCATATGTAAGCAGTGTGTAGTTTACTTGATTTTTGCTACTTCTGGCGATTTCTAAATTTAAAATTGCAATCTTTTCACTCAGAGAAAAGATTGAGTCAGAAAATTGTATTGGAATTGCTGAAAGGGCCTTAGGCATCTGATAGCCTCTAATTTGTATTTGACAAGTGAACCAAGCAATAGAACAAGTATATTGTATGTAAGAAACATCATTCTCAAAAGGAATTTACACCAAATGATGACTGATATACAAAGTCACTTACAATTTCCCCTTTACTGAACATTCTGAATAGCACTTTGTATTACCAGGTTACAGCTACACTTAATATTGAGGGAAAAACACTGTCAAACCCCAAAGGAATAACAGTGTAGTTAGAAAGGAAGAAAAAAGAAAGTTTTTTTTTCTTGATTTGTGTTTCTGCCACTCATCCTTTGCTTATTTCTCTAGAATCATGTATGATTCTTGGATGAGCTGATATGGTCCATGATATGGTATGATATGGTCTCTGAGAACTGTCTCGGTGGTAACAAGATCACAAGATTAGTTTTGATGAAGAAGGCCTTTTGGCCCATCTGATCTAATTCATCCAGAATTTCCACCCTGTTGTCCTCCTGTCACAGCATCAAGCTGCTTAAACAAGTCCAGTGTCCTGGAAATCAACTGCCAGTCCTGGTTTCCGAAGTGTTTTTTTGGGGGGTGTTGGAACCTTTATTCTTAGCCCAGCCGTAAGCGAGACAAATCTATAAAGATTGGAAGCCTCAAATCGCTAACAAGGACAGAGTTGTGGTCCCAGAGGGAGGGAGACTCGGAAAGTTAGCAAGATGAGCTGGATAGTTTGAGACGTTTAGAAGATATGAAAAGCGCTATATCAAATGCAAGGATTATTATTATTACTATTATATTATGAATAATTGAGGAACAATTTGAGATAACGCTCGACCACATACAACATCAAATTTCAACTAATGTAAGTATTATTGCTTGAGCAAGAGGTTGACTTGTTTGTGTTGTGTAAGAACCAGCAGTGCGATACACTGTACATTAACCTAGCCTGGCATATTATTACATTCATGCCTCCTCTGGGCTGTCTGTAACAATTACTCTTCCCCTTTCTTCCATGCCTCTGTGCATACCCTCTTATCTATGGATTTCCTTACTCCACGTGCTTGATAATAATCCCTCATAAAAAACAATACTAATTCGGTCACTCAATTCCACGATTGTTTGTGGGGCACTGCTGTGTGCAATTGGCTGCTGTGTTTCGCCCACAAATATACATTCGATTCACTTTACAGTATATTCTGTGAAGCGCTTTGAGATGTCCAGAAGATGTGAAAGGCGCTATATCAAACACAAGGATTCTTATTATTATTATAATCAGTCTGATGATATTGATAGTGGTGCAAACAGCTGCTGAGGAAAATCACAGTCATTGACATCCACAAGGGGAATGTGGTTTAGTTACCAGTTGCTCCTGAGATAGCACTTCGACAGTTTGTGGAAAAAGTCTGGATATTGTACATAAAATTGTATGTGAATTTCCTTTCTCTAGGACATCATTGCTGTGGAAGTTTATTCACCATCAAGTTTCCTGATTAGGAGATATTTTATTTATGACACCTTTTTGTTCAGTTTAGATTTACTTCAATATGATCTTGACCACTTTTGTTTGCACTAGAATTGTTTGTGGTATTAGTCTAGTTAAAGCAGGTTAGGATGTCTGACCCCGGCCATGTCAGCGTTAAATGAAAAGGAGACTGTAATTTAGTAAATGTGAATTAATATGAACATATGCTTAAGAGGAAAACATGTCAAATTATCCCATGATACCAATGTAGATTAATTAAGCTTTCATAAAATGGCCAGTACTGTGAGAGGGGTATAGGACCAGTGAAGATTGCAAAGGAGGTTTTGTGTGTGAATACAAATTAGAATGAAAAACATTGCAATTTGTTGTTGTTGAAAAACATATTTTTAAATTTTTAAATGACAGTGTGAATGCTTGTGAATATAATTTTTAAACAGTGATCCGAAGAATACAATGAAAGAAGGGTCATAAGAGTAATCAACAGAACTGGAGAGTACTAGATAAAATTCTAAAGCTGTAATGACATAAACTAAAGTTGGTGGAAACGTAACGCATCATGTGCAATACATCAAAATTATCAAAATTGTTGATTTGAAAATATAAACAGATTGATCGAAAGCATCGGCATCATATGATCCACAACAATAACAACAAAATTACACTTGTATAGCGCCTTTCACGTCAGGAGGATATCCTAAGGCACTGGACAGTCATTGTTTCAGACCTGAACTGGGGTCGGGGACGGTGAGGGTGGAAGGAAGGTGGGGATTTGTAGTGATCGATGGGACCGTCGGAGAGGAGGGTCTTGAGGAGGGACTGGAAGGATGTCAGGTTCCTGAACCTACAGGCATCTGATAAGTAGGGCGATTGTCATGAAGTGACATTCATCTGATAAAGCGAGATATAGACATAAACTGGCATCTTTCATGAAGTGAAATTTATCTGATAAAGTGAAGTGTAGGCATATTGAAGTCTATCTGGTGGAAACTGTAGGCACAAATCTACATTAATTTGGTAGAAAGGCGTGGACATGAACTATCTTGATGGAGAGGGACAGGAGCATGAACCCACAATTTACCCCTTTAATTGGGGAAAGGTGTATGTAAGTTTCTCTACTACATCTTTCCCCAATTACCAGGTAGATTTCTAGTCTTGAGTATGATAGTCACAGGGTAGATGCCTGTCACTTCACACTGGAGAAGGGAATTGTCCTGATTTGGATTCACACCTGCCGACAAACATCTTTGGTAGAGTTAAAACTAAAAGCCATGATGGTAAACAGAAGAGAAATGTCTGAAAGAATGGAAATGGTGAATCAGGTAGTACAGGAAAATATGGGAGAAGGGGAAAACAGAAATGATGGAGCTCTGGGAGGTTTTTCTCCTGTCTTTCATGTAAAGTGAAAGAGAAGGGGAAAACATGAGTCTAGTCCTCAAACTTTTCTATTCAGGACAAAGCAATAAAGTGAAAAGAATATTGCAACATGGTATAGCTATCAATGAAAAAATAGACTATATTAAACAAACGCAAGAATGATCAATGGTAAGCTCGACCAATGCAGTGAGTTTACTTTGTGTCTGGAGTATGTTGCAATACTGACTAGAAATGGAAAGACAATCTCACTTTATGCAGTTTTTTTAAAAATCCCCTCAATTTGATATACAGTATGAAGAAAAATTATTGGTAGTCGGTCTCATTCGTTTAAAAGAAACTTTATACTGATAGTTCAGAATTATAAACATCATTCTAATGTCTAAAGTTGTTTGCAAGGAATTGGGCTACTGCATATAGATAATAATAATAATCCTTACATTTGATATAGTACCTTATGTGGGTGAAGCATCTCAAGAGCACATCACAGAATATATTGTAAAATGGATTGCATGTGTGTCTTGTGGGCAAATAGATGAATCAATCTCAGATGTAGCAACAAACAGCTTGATTGGTTTAAAGTGTCAGCATTCCCATGAGATAGGCGCTATATAAGTTCAAATTGTTGCCATTATTACCGGGCTAATAATAAAGCAGCTTCATTAAATCTAATCAACTGTCACAAAGCCATTTGTCGTACCTTTTGCACATGCCACTGTCTTCTGAAGCATAAACTTTTCTTGGGAAGCGGTCACTATCAAGATTATTATAATATTCCAGTAGAAGCCCGTTTATCCGGCACCCTCGGGACCTGGCCAGTGCCGATTAAAGCGCCTGCCAGATACTCGGCAGAAAACCCAACACAAAAAAAAATATTACTTTTTAAAAATATATATATATATTTTTTAAAACATAGCATATTAATAATAGACTAAATAATCATTTATATGATAATATAATATATAAATAATAATTAGAATCATTTTACACACAGCAACCAGGCAGTTCAGAGAGATCTTTAAACTAGTACAAAAGTTACACGTCTGAATGACACTGTTCTCATTGGGGGCAGAAGAGAGGAAATCAAACATGTTAATGAGAAAGCAGACACCACTGTCAATGTTCAGTTAACTTTCCTTCCAAATGATAATAATAATAATAATAATCCTTGCATTTGATATAGCGCTTTCCACATCTTATCAACGTCCCAAAGCGCTTCACAGAATATACTGTAAAGTGAATTGACTGTATATATTTGTGGGCGAATCGCGGCAGCCAATTGCGCACAGCAGTGTCCCACACACAGTCGTGGATTGAAATTACCAATTTTATTATTGTGGTTTTTTTTGGATGGATTATTATTAGGCGTGTGGAGTAAGGAAATTTGCCCAAGGTTTCGCCCTGACCTGCCTGGATTCGAACACAGGTCTCCCCAGCTTGGTCTCCCCAGCTTTCAAGACAAGTGCTCTAACCACTGAGCCACAGGAGCTCCAAATGATCCAAGGATCAGCATTGAAAGCAAACGTTTCATTTCACTTTTAAAGTTAGATTTGTTTTTAACATCAGACTGTGGTAAGGGGAGGCGCTGAGTGTGTTTCTGATATACACTGCAGCTTCCCAAGGTTAAAGGAATTTGTAAAATAAACCAGACTTGAGAGGTGTGGCAGGGGTTTGTGTTTTTTTAATTAATTTATTACATTTATTAAGTTTATTAAAATAAAAGCTAAGGCTGTGATATGCATTGATCTGCAAGCTTCACTTGTGTGTGTGTGTGTGTTTTGCTTATATGTGGCTAAATTAATGAACTCTCCCTCCTCTCTCAAACCCGGAGAGTGTACCTCTGCACACTGCAGAATGCTGTACCGGCAGCAATCTGAGCTAGTGCCACCATCAGGCACCTAGTAGCATCATTCCAAAATACTGATGCAACAAGAAACACCAAAAAAATGCATTTTTCTGGATAGATTCTGGTTTATCGAATGCAGACTTTTTTTTTGTGGTGCCGGTTATACAGAAGTTATAGTTGATCGGGTCACAGATAAATGGGCTTCTACTGTACTATTATTATAGTACATAACATCTGTTGGTCCAAACTTCAAGCTAGGTTGCAGCAATAGGGAATTTGGAACTCCTACAAAACACCTGACACAATCTGACAGGTTATTGTTGTCATCAAAAAATACTCAAAGATCATGACTAACAGGTTAGTATAACTAGAATGATGTGTTTGCCCTTGTTAACCCCTCTAACCTGTAGCTTTGTGCAATATACAATAATTAGAAAACCTAATGCAAGCAACAACAACAAAATTGCATTTGTACAGATTCTTGAATAGCTATGGGAACATTTTCAATGGGAATGAGGCAGGATTTCTTTATTATTCTGACAAATGGGCTGCACCACAGATGTCCATCTGACTGTTGTTTAAGAAGGCAGTTTGTTTTGAATGAAGAGTGGAGAAATGGTTATACAAATGGGCTCAGACAAGAGCCAAAATGTGATTGAACCTGGACAAGTTTGACATATTAATTCTGATAAAGAACACGCACACAGGAATAAAATACCTTCCTTATCAACGTTGGCACCTCTATAGCCAAAAACATGCTGTAATACATGATATGCATAGAGGAATGTTGGTTGAATAATCAAAGTTCCACCTGATAACGAAGTACCTGTTAAATGATCAGAATTTGAACTGATGCAACTTTCACCAAACTCTGAAAAGTCTAGTGTGGATTTGTAGCATTTTTGTTTAGACACGAAGGAAGTTTTTAGAAGAATTTTCCAACATGTATGACACCACAGAAATAATTTTTCTGAGTGTTGTTGCCACTTAGCCTACAGAAGAGGTGTTTTTTGAGATGCAAAGTGTTTTTAGAGTTGCATTATCATGAAATGTCTGCAAATTCTCCATAGAGAAGGCAAACATAGACTTTGCCGAAATAAAGTATAGTTCAGAGTGACGGAGTAACGTCATGATCCAGGGCACAGATTCTCCCTCCTTCCTGAATTATCTGTTCTCAGCAAACTATTTTGGGAAGTTCACACTCCGAGACAATGTGTTTCACAATAAAGGTGAAGCAGAATGAAAGGAACAAATGTTGTTGGACCACTGTTGCATACCTCCTCACTCCGAGCAGCAAATTTGGAGGTGGTTGCTTCTCAACTTGTCACAGTTAGTTCACGGAGGAAGGAATATACCACCTCTCTTTCTCCTCTCCCGTTGCCTAATTTTTACCCAAAGCATTAGCATACAGTTCTGTGCAAAATGATAGTGTCAGCCTCGCTCAGCTTTCTTGACTCTGAGTCAGAAGAATGAGGCTCCAAGCCACACCTCCGACTTTGAGTTTGTGGTTTAGGTTGGCACTCCAGTGCAGTGATGTCAGACTTGATAACAAAAACAGAAGTTGCTGGGGAAACTCAGCAGGTCAGGCAGCATCCATGGAGAAAAGAAAAAGAGTCAACGTTTCGGGTCTACAACCTTCATCAGAATTGAGTAGACCCGAAATGAACTGAGTTCTGACGAAGGGTTGTAGACCCGAAACGTTGACTCTTTTTCCTTTCTCCATGGATGCTGCCTGACCTGCTGAGTTTCACCAGGAACTTCTGTTTTTGTTTCAGATTCCCAGCATCTGTAGTATTTTGTGTTTTGTTTATGTCAGAATTGATGTTCTTTGGATGAGACAGGAAAACAAGGTTCCTATCTACTTGTTCACATGGACTGTAAACAACAACAATGACAAAATCACAATATAGATCTTTGGGAAGGACAATATACATTTATATTGTCCTTCCCAAAGATGCAAATAGTCAATCACTTCATGGATGTTGGTGGGTCATTGCTATGTGGATATTGGCTGCCATATTTGCCTACAGATATATTCACAGCACTTTACAGTTAAAAATCGTGTGAAGTGCTTTGCAATACTGTAGTTTGTTTTGACAATATGATAACAACAAAAACAACAAAATAACACTTGTATAACGCCTTTCACATCAGGAGTAAGATGCTATATCAAATGTAATTATTTTATTAATTATTTATTCTTATACAGAATTGGGTGGGTTTTATAAAGTTCAACACAGTTTCATTTATGTCATGTGATAAACTTACTAGATTCTAATGAGTGACCTTGAACTCCTTTTAAAAAAAATTGCATAGGTAAATTTCAAGTGAGAAAACTTTACCTTCCATTACCAGGCAACTACTTAAAGTTCCAATTGCCACTTTACGAGATCATATGAATATTGTTTTCACGTGATGTTAATGTGGGTAATAAGCAATTCAAATAAAATAATTGAATAATGCAGTGGTAATAAATCCACTACAAGAATACAGAAAACTAGTGTTAGAGGAAGCCAGGTGAATCTGTGAATATGAAGTGTATGATTTACTACAAATTGAATTTTAACTTCTGAATTCTTTAGTAATTTCCTCCTAGTGCTCTCCCAGTATCATTCTTCTCCTGAAGCTGTCTCTGTCTGATGCTTCTCCTGAAGCTGTCTGATGACAACTCTGCAATAAATGCTTCCACATGAAATAACCGCCTGGGGCTATCCCTTTGCTAATTTACTGATGGCGGTGACTATTACTGAAGTGGGGTCCAATGAAGTCCACTAGCTCCATTTCCTTTCTTGCGGTCATTGGCTGTGAACCAGTGGCATACTTTGGAATAAAGCACCGATGGGACTGAGCCAGCTTTCACCAGACATCTACAGTCCCAAAATGTCATCGAGTTAATGTAGACTATTTCATTTAACATTTAACATGACATAGAATTGCGGAAAATCTTTGAATTCGGTCTTGATGATGAGGAGAATTTTTTTCCAAAACTTTGGAAAACTGATGTTCAAATAAAAGCAAATTTAGGAATTTTCCACAATCTGCGCAATCTTAATTTTTCAAGACTAACTGATTTTATAGGCTAAAACTAAGCAGAATTTCAGGCTTTAAATGTACCAAGAACTACTGGTTTATAATCAGGAGCTAGGTTTGGTTCCCCTTTCATCCCCTCACCCTCCCAACATATGATTAGTAGCCGAGTTTCACCCAGCAAAAGATCAGCTAACGTCAGGCGTCAATGCAAATCTGAGACCTTCCTGCTGTTTGTAGTTCATTGCTGCGCCATGTGCTGCACTTACTCACTGAGCCTCTAGATGTGAAAAGTGCTACACAACGGCAATTTGTGGTTGTTATGGCAAAAATGACAGTATTCATCTAAACAGCCAGGTGATATCTCAGACCTGAAATGACAGTCCTGGCTTCTTTCTTGTCACCATTCAATATAGAAGGGGGGGAAATAGGGCAGGTACAGTTTTGATAAGATAAACATCTGTTGGCCTCAATAAATTCCTTTCAGACATGGACTCGGTTATACTATATACAGTCCAGGAAAATGGATACAACTTTGTTTCCAATGTAGAGATGAAGGAAGAGATTAAACCACATGTAGATTGATTCCCCGATTATTTAAGCTCCATACTACAGTATTTGGATGCCCTTGTGTTGAGCAGAATAATTCAGCACGATAAAAAGAATAGTGTGCCATGTGTTAGTAAGCAGTGTACAAAATCAGACATGAAGCAGGACAGCAGCGAATAGTATAAGCTTATAGTCTAGAGCAGTGCTGGGAGAATGCTGCATTATTGGAGGTGCCATCCTGATTAGTTGACATTAAAGATCCCCTGGCAAAGAGAAAAATGCTTCTCACTGTGTCTTGACCAATAGTCCTACAGATTTTAAAAAATTGGTAGTTTGCTTCATGTTAATTTGTGGTACATTACTGTGTGGAGTATGTGTGCCTGCAAATACACAGTTACCTCACTTGGAGTTCCTGTGGCTCAGTGGTTGGAGCACTCACCTTACAAGCTTGCGACCTGTGTTCGAATCCAGACAGGTCAGGGCGAAACCTTGGGCAAGTTTCCTTACTCCACACGCCTAATAATAATTCATTCAAAAAACCCACAATAATAAAATTGGTCATTTCAATCCACGACTGTTTGTGGGACACTGTTGTGTGAGATTGGCTGCCTCTTTTCACCCACAAATATACAGTCAATTCACTTTACAGTATATTTTGTGAAGCTTTTTGAAACGTGGATAAGATGTGAAAAACGCTACCAAATGCAAGGATTATTATTATTATTGACAACGAAGAGCTTTCAAATGTTTTGATGCTATTTCAGACACAAGGGTTATTATCATCCCAGCCACACCTGCATGAATTTACTGCGAATTAAACTTTGTGTTTACTTTTTTAAAACCTACTGGGTGAGATTTTTTGTTAGCTGCTGTACAGAAACTGCTAGCGTTGATTGGTCCTACTCCAATCCCAAACAATTAGGCTTTTTGTACTAATATGATCTGCCCCATTTCTCCACATTTTATTTTTCCCCCCTGTAGCCTTCAGCCACTCTTCCCCCAGCCTCTGGAAATCCTTGCCCTTCTGCCTCCACCCTCCCCAATCCCTACCCCCAGCTCGGTTCCAAAATACAGTAAAAGCCCATTTATCCGGCACCCTCGGGACCTGGCCAATGCCGGTTACAGTGCCTGCCAGATATTTGGCTGAAAACGCAAAACAAAAAAACAAAAAAGATGTCAATGCATTTTTCCGGATAAATTCCGATTAATTGAATGCGGAACTTATTTTTGCGATGTCGGTTATACAGAAGTTACAGTTGATCGGGTACCAGATAAATGGGCTTTTACAGTACTGTCTGTCCAGCACCTTGAGACATCCTCCAGATGTGAACGGCGCTATACAAATGTAATTTTGTTGTTGCTGTCATCTTCCCAAGGGTCTGTTGTTTTCTCTGTTTGGGAAGGATGGTTGGTTCTCGGCATGGACACGATTCTGAGGACATAAAGCCCATAAACTATCTGGTCATTCCTCTGGATATTTCCATATAAAGAATAATAATAATCCTTATCATGTTGTTGAGACGTCTCAAAGCGCTTCACAGGATATACTGTAAAAAATGAATTGACTGTATATTTTGTGGGTGAAATGTGGCAGCCAACTAGGCACACCACCAATATGCAACAAACACTCATGGTTTCAGCGAGTGCTCTAACCACTGAGCCACAGGAGCTCCAAGTGTGGTAACTGTGTATTTGCAGGCACACATCTGCACACAGCAATGTACTGTACCAAAAATTAACATGAAGCAAATTACCATTTTTAAAAAATATGCTAAGATGTTGTTTCTAGTTTGTTGACATATTATTTCAGCCCATCAACTTACTACTTTGCTTTTCGTTGCTCATTCTAATAATTTATTGTTTGAGTACACGGGACATTGAACCCTCCAACTCTACATTTCAATATAATGGACCAAGTGGTGCCTCATTAAATGCTATTCTGTATCAAATTAAATATTGTATTTTAGCCAGGAGAACTATTTTTAAATCTAAACATTTCGTTTTGCCACTTCTCTGTGTGTTTTTCAGTTGCCTTTCATTTTAATGTGTGTATTTGGGTTGCTCATTCTCTAGTTTTCAGTCAATGCTTCAAAACAGTATATTTTAATGCTTGCTTGCTTGCAAACCTAGAAATTTATTATACAGTAGAAGCCCGTTTATCCAGCACTGGCGGGACCTGGTCAATATTTGGGCGGCTTGCAGCCGAAAACCCACTACAAAAAAATTAAAGTTATTTTAACACACACCATACACACCAGACAAGGTAATAGCAGATAGTGGCAGAGTTGGTGCTTGTTGTTGGGGCTGCTCTCTTGCGTTTCTCACCTTTACTGGTTGGGGTTTGTAGTCCAGCGATTCTTTTTTGAATGGGACACGCCAGGCGGGTGAAAGAAGCGGCAGCGCGATTTTAAAGTCGAGCGACTTTACTAGTTGCAAGCCGAAGCCCTAGACTCTACAAGCAACAAACCGAAATACTGCACCTGCGCGCCAATGTGGGTTATCGGCTAGCGTTATCAGCTTGCCATTAGTATGATTTTGAAGTCATACGGGCTCTGTTTTTTTCGCCCGCTTGGTGTGCTCCATTTTGGGAGGGGTCGCTGGACTGTAAACCTCAACCACAGCATCATGGCTTCAAGCGCAACATCTACTAGTGGGGGTGGGGGGGCGCAGGAAAGTAGTTTTGACGGTGAGTGCCAATGCAATATTCTGTTATTATTTATGCATTTACAAATGCTCCACTGCTATTGTTCCGGATAAGTTCCGGTTTATCGAATGGGGACTTTTTTTTGGGCGTGCTGGTTATACGGAAGTTCCAGTGCATCGAGTCATGGATAAACGGGCTTCTAATGTATATGAAAATTGGTCTGTTGGAAAGGAGCGATTCTATTCCTATTAATGGTTAACAAACAAAAAACAAGTGTGAAGGTACTGATGACATTTATTTACATTCTTGTACTGATGTCAAAGTCATGGAGTTAGGATTATAAATTGGTGTTGATGCATTATTAAAATGCATGGGTGTTCTATGTGGCAGCCAGTAATTCACTTTTTGGAATCTCCTTCCTCTCCTTTGCATCTATAGACCTATTATGATGTGTGGTTTCATTGGTTGCAGTAATTAACAAGCACTGTCTTTGTATGTAAGCCTGCAATGTGGACTGATGACCGCACAGCCAGACTAGTTCATTGGCAGGACTTGGAAGGGCAGAAAAGGAAATCATCACATTCAGCTCTACTTAATCCAGAAAGCCAAAGCCCTAGCACATAGTATGGTCCCAGCTGGATTACCACTTCCCTGGTAATGTAGGGAAGTGACAAAATGTTGAGTCCCCCAAGCCTTGGCTCTTGTAAACCTGCAACTATTTCTTTCTGGCATTAGGTAATCAGGATGTGTCTCTCCAGGGTGAGTGTGCATTCCATTCCAACAGTCTATCTCTAGGATTTCCACGTGTAGGTGGGATGCATGGAATTCTCATCTTGGTTTGGATACCATTATACACGGTGATGGGTTTCAGCAGGCGTCAGGACTAAACAACAGAAAAGACAGTGTGGGGTTCCATTGCAGTTGTGAGTCTTTGCCACCATTTCCGCACAACATAGATAAACGTTTCTTCACATAAAAATCATGGAAGGTTTTAACACCTCCATATATACAATTGGTCATAATAATATAACATCCACTTAATAAGATTCCTATTCATGGACATGATTTGCTCTGACAGTATGCTCAATTGCATTATAACAATTTCAGACAGATTCAAACATTGCTTCATCTCCTCCATCTATCTCATGTCCCAAGGATTCCCTCAACACATCTGCTTAATTACCTATCACCCATATCCTTTTCATTTCTAGAAAGGTGTCCAGTTTATTTTTTAAACACTTTGCAGTTTCTTCTTTCACCACCCAATGACAACATTTCCATGCAACCTTCCCTTGTGCTAAATTTACTATTTAAAGGACAATGGGTAGGTGAAACTTGTATTGAAAGCATGAAATTATGTATCCTATTAGGACCTATGTTGTGTGCTAATAGATGTTCCCAGCATGTGGTAATCTACCATCACAATCTGGTTACTGTTTTGTGCAGGTGACTCTCAAATTACAGAAAATAATACTCAGCTGTATAGAGCATTAGTCAGACCCCATCTGGAGACTGCATTCAGTTTGGGGAACCACACGTCAAGAAATATATATTAGCCCTGGAGGGGGTGTAGTACAGGTTCACCAGAATGTTACCAGCCCTAAAAGGGTTAAATTACAGGGAAAGGCTGCGTAAATTTGGATTATATTCCCTATATATATTTCCCAGAAAGTGGGAAATTAGAATTGGAAGGATTAGTTGAGGTACAGATCAGCCATGGACTAATTAAGTGGCAGAACAGGCTCGTAGGGCTGAATGGCCTACTCCTGTTCCTACATTCCTATATAAACCATCGCATGAGTCACTTATTTAAAAAAAACTACTTGAATTCTATTGTGGTGTCCTATACAGCTTTAAATGTAATGGCTGTAAAGATTTAAATCACATATGACTGGTACTTTTTCTTTTATTTGGCCAGCCATATATTGTAGATAGTCAGACTACAAGTTTTCTGTTTGTAGAGTGCATTTCTGCCTTACAGTTATAATTTTTTTTCATCTCCATTAACATGCAGTAAGTGCTTTGTATTTCTTTAGAATGGATGAATCTATTTGTACTACTCATCTAATTCAGTGACTTGCCCAGTGCATGATTGACCACAAAAGTTATATCTTGACGCAACATCGTTAAACCTATTTATAATTTAGTGCAATTTGTAACCCTTAGATAGTGACCATATTTTGTTTGAAACTCATCTTGAATGTGGGTGCAGTGGCAAAGCCAGAGATTATTACCCATGCCTGGTTGCCTGAATCTGAAGATTTTCCCAATTTCAATTTCACCAGTTTATCTGTGACAATATTTTTATTCATGTTAATCTCTTGAAGTTTCTCCCCTTCCCGACCTCTGTTATAAAATCTTCCTTGGCTACTTTGCTGTACTGACAAGACATATTCACTGAGCAATCCTCCTAAATCCTCATTCTCTACTACTGTTATTCCTAGTTCTGGTCTTAAGGCCCATCTCTTTCTTTTGGTTAATAAGAATAATAATCCTTGCCTTTTGGAGTCCTGGGAGAGAGCCCTGGGTTTGATTCCACACAGGGAGAAACGTCAGGCAAGTTTCCTTACTCCATACATCACAGTTTACCTAAAAGTAAGTAGGAACTCAGTTGTTAGTCAATAGACAGATTACTTTTCCCAGTATAATAATTCTTTCAACAATTCCAAATAATTTGGTCACTCAATCATAACTGTTTTGTGGGCCACTGCTATGCGCAAATGGCTGCCGCATTTCACCCACAATATAGTCAATTAAATTTACAGTATATTCTGTGAAATACTTTGAGAATATTATATAGCACCTTATCACGTCTTTGAGATAATAATAATCCTTGCATTTGATATAGAGCTTTTTACGTCTTCTAGATGGCTCAAAGTGCTTCACAGAATATGCTGCAAAGTGAATTGACTGTATATTTGTGGGCGAAACACGGCAGCCAATTGCGCACAGCAGTGTCCTGCAAACAGTCGTGGATTTAAATGAACGGTTTATTATTATTTTGTTTCAAGGGATTATTAGCGGGCGTGTGGAGTAAGGAAACTCGCCCAAGGTTTGCCCTGCCTGGAATTGAACCCAGCCGGGTCTCTCGCTTTCAAGGCGAGTGCTCTAACCACTGAGCTGCAGGACTCAACATGCCTTTGAGATGCCTCAAAGTGTTTCAAAGAATATACAGGTACCCTGCCCCAACCGCGTTTTGTTTCTACCGCGAATTTCACGTATCCACGGTTACCTCTCTGCGACAACCTTTGCCAACTGCGGTAGTGAATTTTGCATATCCACGGGTTTTAACACTAACACTAGCATTTGGCGCTAGGACCCAGTTGCATCAACCAGCCACGATGTCGCTTCTCCGCATCCACCTCCCTCGGTGTCACCCACCACACCACCTTCTCCACATCCACCCCCCTCGCATTCGTCAGTGATTTATGATCTGGAGGAGGAGGCAGAGGAAGAGGGTGCACAGGGCCCCTCTTCCAAGTAACAGCAAGTAACAACCATCTCCCCCATCATCATCATCATTAGGATTTAGGTAAATAACATGAATTTTTTTGTGTTTAGTTCAAGGACAAGCAAACGTAGTCCCCCTATCCCCATGTTTCCTATAGGGCCCTGTATTTTCCAACTGCGGTTATCAGAAACGTATCCCCCACTCTTGGGGATGGATACCTGTACTGTAAAGTGAATTGCCTGTATATTTTGTAACATGGTAACATACCCTACCAATGGGTTGTTTTTGACATTTAGCCTCATTGTAGAAATTATTCACCCAGAAATCATCACTTTTCTTGTTTATCAAATTATTCCCTGCTTTTAAAGTGAATCCTTTTTAGAACTACACCCGCGTTGAACCAAATGAAACCTGAATGTATCTATCGAGCAATAAAACGCTTGTTTGCTAGTACATTAGATTTTTTCTGCTGTAATAAAGTTCTTTTTCTCCATGCACCAATATATGTGAACCAGACTATAAGTAAAACAAATATGTAATTTCTGAACTGTTGCGTTCGACAGCAGCTAAGAGGAACACAGGAGAAAAATTGCAACGAAATAATCTCACTAAAGGTTTAGAAGGCGTCATAAATTGTGACAGCCAAGGTTGATTGAATCTCATCTGAATCCTGAAATGAGTTCAGTCACTCTCATGTATGTTTCATTTTTTTATACATATATTTACTGTAGACTTCATTATTTTATTTTTTTCCTGCTGACACCCAGGCATCCTGAATAGTTAATAATAATAATCCTTGCATTTGATATAGTGCTTTTCACATCCATCTTATCAATGTCTCAAAGCGCTTGACAGAATATAGCACAGTGGTCAAAGTACCTTGCCTTGCAGCGAGAGATCTGGGTTCAATTCCAGGCAGGACGAAACCCTGGACAAGTTTCCTTACTCCACATGCCTAATGATACCTTGAAAAAAAACAATAATAAATTGATAATTTCAATCCTTGAGTGTTTTTGGGACACTGCTGTGCGCAATTGGCTGCCTCATTTCACCCATATATATACAGTCAATTCACTTTACAATATAATCTGGAAAGACTTTGAGATGTCTGGAAGACGAGAAAAGCGCTATATCAAATGCAAGGATTATTATTATTATCTATCTACTTCCCTTTTAAATCTTGAGCTATGCTTTGTGCTAGAGAATTTCATATTCCCAACTAATAGCACCAGCAACTTGCATTGATGCAGCCTGGGGTAATTTCTCAGAACGCTTCCTCGTGGCAGAGCTTGATGGAAAGAGAGAAGTGCCCTGAACACAGTCAAAGAGGAGGATCTTCACCATCATCAGTGTAAAAAAAAATGTTTTCTAACCTCACCTTTAGTTGGTTTTATGATGACCATATTCCAGCCAGAAAGAACTCTACCATTTTATTAGTTTCAACACTTTGGGGATATAAACATATTTATAGTTAGTTATTGCATAGTTTATTTCAGAAATATTAACTTGTATCTCCTATGACATTTTTTTTGTTTGTTTACGTTGATCCAAGTAGGGCCCAAAATTGCACCTCATTGCCTGTGGTACCATTTTGTCTTTAAATTTACTTTTGCACATAGTTATGGTAAATTCTTCAATTCAGTCTTTAATTTAGAACCCAATGCAGTGCTTTATAAAAACTGCAGAAAACAGACTTCCAAATTAAGACTACACTTACAAATGTTTTGCAGAATTCCGGTTGGCCATCCGTTTTAAAACAAAATGGGTCTTAATGGCTGACTCAGTGGAAAGCCGTGCCTTTAATGTGAAGAATCCTATCGACCCCTTCCTTTAAGACAATACTGTACATGCAAGGCAAGCAAGCACGTTTTTAATTTTCCATTGGTCTGTGAGGCTCATTTCACAGAACATTAGTGTCGAAATGATGGAAGATGATTCTCACTGGAACTTGAGTGTTCTTCGATTTCTGAGCACCTTGGGCCACTCTTGCTCAGTGGCTAATTCAATGATAGTACTTGTTTGGGGGGACTAGATGATGCATGAAAGTCTCCTGTTTTGCCAGCTGTAAAAGTTTGTTTTCGTAAAATGAGTTTGAGAGGTCTTACGTCAGTTCTTAGTGGATCTAAAGCACAGTAGAAACTGTTGACGATTTGGCTATCTCAATCAAGCTACGATTCATGTATGAAATACAAGTTAACACAGTATGTTGAACTCCCCTGAGATTGTAAAATAATACAGCTTTCAGGAGTAATTCTGCATAACTTTCAGAGGTAGATGGATTCATAATGGCAAGCCTGGATTATGCTGTTCAATTTTATTTACTTTTACCTGGAAGCTGAGGTAATATAGTGATCCACTAACGAGCCCAACATGGGGTACCTTTACTTTAGGTTAAACAGCCAGGAGTATAATGATTTTAATAGCATTAAAAGGCACTGAACTGCTCAAGAACTTTCAACCTTTTATATTTAAAAAGTTTTTTAATTGACTACAGTATTACCAGATTAGTACTGCCACCAATTGAATCCTATTCAAAATCACCTCTGGACAATTCAGGAGTCTGAATAATGCATTTTTAAACTTGATTTTTAATTTGCCTTTAGCAAATCAACACAAAACGTTAATGGTAACAGATGCTCAGATAAAATAGAACAATTTTCTACATTACATTACTAAGATTGTTTATCAATGCAAAATGTCATGCAGCAAAAGGATAATACCCTTTAAAATCTTATTAGTGAGCACTTTTAGCTTCCCAAAGGTAAATAATAATAATTGCACACAACAACATGCCACGAACAACCCTGAAGTAAATGACCAATTTTATTTGGGGGATTGTTGGCCAGGACATTGGGAAAAATTCCCTTCGCTTTTCAAATAGTGCCATGAGATCTTTTGAAATAGTCCACCCGAATAAGCAGAAGGGGGCTCTATTTAACATCTCATCCAAAAGATGCCACCACTATCGATGGAACACACCACTTGTTTCAGCGCCTTGGGACGTCCTCCCAACGTGAAAGGCAGGCGCTCTATAAATGTAATTTTGTTGTTGTAGCACTAGAATGGCATCTTAGATCATGTGAGTTTCTGATGTGGGGCATGAGCCCACAAACTTCTTATTCATTGGCAAGAGTACTATCAACTGAGCCAACTTGACACACGAGCTACATTAGAATACAAAGTTAGTAGTTACATTCTTCCTGGAATTTGTACTTATTTTGCAATAGTTCTTAAGATGTTTGCTTTTGACGAACAACTACAGTAATATGTATTGAAAAAAAAGTAGTAATCTATAATCTATCACTATTCCCATACAACAAATGATCAAGAAAGCAGTGGGACTCTAATAATGACTTAAAATTGCAAATCTGGTATCTTGATAGTTGGCAGAAGGTCATGACTGACTTGCGGAAACCCGTGATTGCATTATACTTCCAAAGCCGAGGAGTAGGAATCTTGTGAGCTGGCTGTCATGTTACTGTGTTGGGTATTGTGTTGAGTTACTGTATGTGGAGTTTATTAACTAATATACATGATTTCACTTTATGGTGCAGCTATCTGCAAATCTTGAAAATTCCCAATTATATTCCACCTAACTCATTCATCAATCGTGTAGGGAAAAATGCAGCATGAAAAGAGCTGTAGTCCAGTAATTGGAAGGATGACTGTAAATTCTGATGAGAATGTCTGTTGTGCAATGACACTGACCCTGAAAACAGCAGTCCGTTGATATGGAAAAACAGTATTGACATAATTCTAAAACACAGTTGACTTCATTTGTGTAATTTTCTGAATTATTTGTGTTAATTCCACACATTGAGTGTTGATATAGTTATGCATTATTAATAACCTGTACTTGTCACATGTGAAATTTATGAATAACACAAATGTGTTTCATGCTGAGTGCAACGCACTTCCTTTAGTTTTGATAAATTCGTTTTTCAGTTCGGTGTAGTGGAGTTGGGAATACTATTTCTACTTTTTTTTAAGTAAAGAGTATTTTGAAAATCAGCTCAGTCCCACATCTCTTCATTTTACTGGTTTTCGGTAGGTCTAATACTACTTACAGAATGAGGTGTTTTCTGTTGCTATTACAAGTCCGTCTAAAGCATTCTTGGGGGAAAGAAAATGATTCAATTAATTCACGTTTCACATGTGCTTTTTTCTGAATGACTATATATGAAGGTCAAAGTAATTACCTACAAAGCGTGTTATGGCATTTCAGTGGCAATAAAAAATACAAGTTATTTCTGTATTCCATACTCCCCTTTGTTCTTTCTTTTAGCTTGGGCTATTAATTTGAGTAATTTATTTTAGAAGTCAGTTCTATTGGTTCTTGGCTCTGTACCAGGCTGCCAATTAAAAGCCTGAAGATTGACAGGGTTGAGCCATAGAAGTGGCTCAGTCAATCCCCATCTCCGATAACGAATGGAAATTCAGGATTTGCAGTTGGCTCAAGCTGCATTTGTGGATACATGCCAGACAAACACACTAGGGAGGGTACTATCTTGACGTAAATACATGCCAATAGTTTTCTGAGTTTTTCTGTTGAATTTACCAGATTATTAATTCATTGTTCTGTTCTCATGTTTATTTTGATCAGCCTTGTATCTGATGTGTGGAATCCAATCACACTGCTTGAGACTACAAATGCAAATTTGTAGTCTCGACAAATTTATAGTTTCCATAAAGTGGTTAAGCTTTCAACAAAGAAATGCACCAACCAGACCTTTGTAATCTTCTGTGATCCTATTCCATCTGCTCTGCCAATGCTGGCTTGTTTCATATCCTCTGCTCCCTCTATGTCACTATTGCTGAATGAGAATTTACTGACTTTCCCTCTCTCTGGAACACTAAAGAAATCCTCTAACTTTAATCAATCTGCTTTAAAAAAAAACCTTTTTAAAAACATATTTGACTGCACACTTGATGACATTCTTCCCTCCATCTTCTGATTCATCTTGGTTTCTCACTCCCACCAGTTTCATTTCTGAAGCTCTTTGCCTGATCTCCTAAGTATCAGCTCTATATAAATAACTATATAAGTGGAATTGGTAGAATGCAACATTGTACAGTTTTTATTCAGAGCAATATACTGACAATTATAATGCAAAAATGTCAGGTTTGAATCAGCCTTGTGTGGGAAACCATGAGCAAAATATAATTTATTCATATCATTATGCTGGTGATTCTAAAAAAAATGAGTGAGAACATTTTATAATAATAATAATCCTTGCCTTTTGATATAGCGCTTTTCACATCTTCTAGATGTCTCAAAGAGGCTTCACGGAATATACTGTAAAGTGAATTGACTGTATATTTGTTTTAGTTGAGAATCGTAACTTTTTAGCAGAGGAATCTGTTTGTGTTCCGGGAGATATTATATGTCCTTTTGGTAATGTATTTTTCATTAAGCTTGAAAAAATGATTTCCTCTCATGCTCTCCTGTGTTTAAAAGCAAAAAATCCTGATGCCTGCCAAAGTCTAACATTTCCCTCTTCCAAAAGTATTCACCTCAATAATAAGAAATCTTATAAGAAGGTATGTGGTGTTCTGCAGCACAGTTTTGGTAGACTGATGCTCCCATAGGACATGGGTTCATATCTGCAATTCACCATATGCCAAGTTTCCGATGTCAACCAAGGAATCCTGAAGAATGCCCTTCTTCAGAGGATAATTGGAATATTAGTGAGTAAAGTTAAACCAGGTTTTTATTTGAACCTTCAAGCACCTTTTGAGATTAAGCAATTTGCAAATTCTACCTCAAAATGTTTAAGTAGTGTTGAGGTATTGAGTCGTGATTTATTTTGAGAGTTAATGAGCTGAAGGCAAGTAATGCCACCTGCAGAAGGTTGTGGCTCCTCCAGAATGTGATATCAGACAGATTTGACTTATGCAGAAAACCCCCAGGATAATGGCCATTTTTATTATCCCACACTGGTATCTACCCACACTGGAGCAGCAATGGGGGCCACTATATGACATCCTGTGCCCTGCAAGGAAGTGCAATTTGCAACCATATTTTTGTAAAATAGTCACAGTGCATCAGTTCTATGTTATAAAAGGGCTTACCATCAAGTTACTGCTTATATCATTTGCTAGGTACCATACATTCGGAATTTGTCTACCTGGAAGTTGGACATTTTTTAATGCAGGAAGTGGGTGCACATACACAACTAAGAGCAAGTGACAGCGGTTGCCATTTTTCAGGAAATGTTAGCCTAAGCCTTATAAGGGATGTCTTGTTACAGGTTTGTACTGGCTAATTGGTTTTTCAGTTATTTTCCAGAATCTAAATCAAATTCTGATCAATGAGTATAACAGATCCTGTCTTCACTTAGTGGTGGAATTTCCAGCAATAGTTTTCCTTTTGTAGTGCACATCAGAGGAACAAACGCAAGTCATCCCCAGCAACTTCATTGCTGCCACCATTGATCAACCTTTACATGCACTTTGATCATGCTGCAAATCAGTGGCACAGTGAGGCCTCTGGGATTAGGAGTGAGCAGAACTGTTTCAGTTGTGACTGGGAAGGATGATTCCATTAATAAACATGTAAAAAAGTAGTATGACCATCACTCACTTTTAAAATATTTAAACCCAAAGCTGATTTTTGTTCATACTTAACTGAAGTTTGTCGCTACCACATTTCCACTTGTGCCTTATACAATTGGCTTGCAGCACATTATGGATTTACTGTATCTTGGCTATCAAATGTTGATCATCACTCATAAATGCGCACTATCGTAATAATACAATAATCCTTGTATTTGATATAACGCCTTATCACGTCTTCGAGCCGTCTCGAAGCGTTTCACAGAATATACTGTGAAGTGAATTGACCGTTAATTTTGCAGGAGACACATAGCGGTCAATTGCAGCAATGCCCCACAAATAATTGTGGATTAAGTGTGGATTATTATAAATTTTTGAAGGGATTATTAACCCTTGAAAAAGCGATCCACCAATTGACTAACAATCAGGATCCTACTTACTTACTGACTGCTAGGTCAAGAGTGGCATATGGAGTAAGGAAATTTGCCTATTGTTTTGCCCTGCCCAGTAATCGAACCCAGCTTGCGAGGCGAGTGCTCCAACCACTAAGCTTGAGGAGATGGTCACAACTCGGTAACACTGACCAGAATGGTCTCTGATTTCAAACAGACAACCTCAGATGGCAAAAAAAAACAAGAAACCAATTTGAATATAAACACTTTCAGAAACTCTACAGAATCTAAAACAATTTATTCTGAAGTAATGTCTCGAAGCACAGCTGATGAAAAGACCTGGGTTTCACAATTGTATTTATGATGATGTCTGAACGCTTTGATGAGATTTCAGTTTTGTCATCCCTATTGGGTATATTTTACTTCCTTATAATCAGCAGGGAATATATTAAAATCTGATTATACAAAATGTATTTTGAGTTTATACCTGTTATTTAAAAATAATAGAATGAATGGTAGAAATTTTCTTGCAAACATAACACCATCTGCTTAATATTATCAGATGTTATGGAACTGATTACCCAAGGGTCCTGTTTTTGCCCATTGCCAGCATGAAGGGTACGAAAAGTTCTTTCAAATTCATCTGTCCAATTTACTGTATTGTTTTCTCGTGCAGCCTAAAGCTAAATTTTCTTGCTACCGTATAGTGTTAGAAGGGAAGAAAGATTATGAAATAGCTCTGGTCAAGTTTTCACTATTTAGCAATCAAGTCTTCATAATGTTAAACATCAAAATAACAACATTAACCTGCATTTATATAGCACCTTCCACGCCGGGCAGCATCTCAGAAGCAGCCCGAGGCGTAGCCAGGCGGAAGGGGAAGGTGACAGTAAGCGCGATTGAAGAGAAAGGTCTTCAGGCACGACCTGAAAATGGGAAAAGAGGGGCCAGGATGAAGGGAAGGATTTTGTGGTATGCATCAACCTTCCTACAATTCATGTTGAACTTCAGTTGCATCACATTTAACTGCAGATACAGCCACTTTGGCCCCCAGGTAGACAGCAGGACACAGTTAAGAGACAATCATGAGGACAGACATTTCATGAATTCCTTACTGATGCTTGCCTGCAGGGTCCCATCATACTTGCACGAATGCAGAGCAAACCAACCCCATCAGAACTGACCTTCCGGAGTCCAGAACATTTTGAAAAACAAACTCAATACTCAACAACGACAACAACAACAACAACAACAAAATTACACTTGTATAGCGCCTTTCACATCATAGATTCATAGAATTTTACGGCACAAAAGGAGGCCATTTGGCCCATCTAGTCTGTGCCGGCTCTTTGAAAAGAGCGATTCAATCCCACTGCCCGCTCCCCATAGCCTAATAGACCTGTTCTCCCTAAATAAAGATCTAATTCCCTTTTAAAAGTTGTTATCGAATCAGCCTCCACCACCTTTTCAGGCAGTGCATTCCAGATTCTAACAACTCGCTGAGTGAAAACATTTCTCCTCAGCTCCCCTCTACTTCGCTTTGAAACTATTTTATATCTGTGACCACGAGTCACAGATTCGCCCACGAGTGGAAATAGTTTTTCTCTATTTGCCCTGTCGAAACCCCTCATGATCTTATAAACCTCTATTAGGTCTCCCCTCAATCTTCTCTGTTCCAGAGAGAATAACCCTAGCCTATCTAGCCTCTCCTCATAGCTGAAGTCCCTCAACCTGGCACCATCCAAGTAAATCTTCTTTGTACCCAGGAGGATGTCCCAAGGCACTAGATAGTTTGCTTCAGACCCGAGCTGGGGACAGGGGTGGGGGGAGGTAAGGAGGTGATTAGGAGTAGCCGATGGGACCATCGAAGAGGAGAGTCATGAGGCGGGACTTGAAGGAGGCCAGGGAGGGAGCGAGGTGGAGAGACTGCGGCATCGTGTTCTCAAGGTTAGGGGCAGAGTGGCTCAAGGTGGGGTGGGTAAGTCGGGGGACGTAGAGCAGGCCAGAGCCTGCTGAGCGAAGGGGGTGGGCAGGTTGGTAGGGGGTAGAAGGTCATGGATGTAGGGTGGGGAGAGGCTGTGGAGAGCTTTAAATGTGAGGACTAGAATCTTGAATTGTATCCTCTGGATGATGGGGAGTCAATGGATTCGGGCAAGGATAATAATAATAATAATCCTTGCATTTGATATAACGCTTTTCACATCTTATCGAGGTCTCAAAGCACTTCACAGAATATACTGTAAAGTGAATTGACTGTATATTTGTGGGTGAAACACAGCAGTCAATTGCACACCGCAGTGTCCCACAAACAGTCGTGGATTGAAATGACTAAATTATTATTGCTTTTTTTTGGAGGCATTATTATCAAGCATGTGGAGTAAGAAAACCTGCCCAAGGTCTCGCCGAGCCTTGTATCTAACCCACGTCTCTCGCTTGTAAGGTGAGTGCTCTAACCACTGAGCTACAGGACTCCACACTAAGTCTCTGTTTAAGTTCACTACAGGACTCCCATTTATTTGATGCTTTGCAACTCACTGTTGAGTTGTAAAGCATCTGTGTCTGACCTTATCCACCAGTCTCTGTTTCTCAGTGTATTTATGTGTACAGTATTTCTCTCTTTACCCCTGTATATACTTGTATCAGATCTCTGTACCGGTAATGCCAGTCAGAATCTTGAGTAACTCACTTGCCTGGTTACGTTGCACATATTCTTCAACTAAATTTGTGTTGACATCTTGATACCACCACACTTCTTGGATCTCATCCCAGTGTGGAACAGTAGACAAGCACAATGACAGCACTCCATTATATAATGTTATTGGTGAGCCTTTCAGTTCATTCATATGGGTTTTAATTGCTTGTGATACCTTAAGGGTCCTGGGGTTGTATGTTTATGTTCTTAATCTTCTTGTTGAAGAAAACAACAAGGGGTATTGCACCAAATTGTGGATGATGAACTGTAAATTTGTATATGTAAATTGGGTCCAATTTTCATAGTAAAAACAGTTTTGAAATGCATCAAGGATCAATTTTTTAGGAAAGATATTTGAATTTGCACCATGAGAGCAAAGAAAACTATAGTCTGAGCATTGTAGATTCTTAAAAAAAGGCCACGTAGGTTGATAATAGTGATATCATCATTTTGTTTGGTCGTTATGGTCTTTATCAACCCGGAGGCTCTCATCAGAACTGACAATTACTATAATGCCCTCTCAAGCAATGCTGCTGCTTGATCACATTGCTGTTAATTGATCTAATGAACGCACTGGGAGGGAAAAATAAAACTCGAAACCCCAATCACAGCTGGGAAAATGCTATTTTTGGCAAGAAAATGGTTGAGGGAGATTCAAGATTATTAATTTTGGTTGTAAGAAAAAGAAAACAAGAACCAATATCAAAAGAATTTGGGGGAGACATTAAGTTGCATTTGTAACTTTTCATGTGGTGTTGGCTTGTTGCCACACTTTGACATGCAGCATACATTTGAGTGGAGTTTAGATCAGAAGGTCGACTTAATAGTGAACCATTTTCAAAGGAAACATTAGCCTGATTGTTAAAGGCCTGTGCAATATAATTCCGTATATTTATTGACAGGTAACCCAATACAGGGATAAATATTTTTCTTGTACTGCTTGAAAGAACATTACAGGAGATTTATTGTTTTTCTTGATCTTATTGCCTTTGGTGATGTTCCAAAAAATAAATTGTCATCTCAAATGCCAGCAAACAAAAACACTGCTTTATTTTCAACATGCAGATTAACATTTTTTTGCAAGCGAAAAGCACAATTTAGAGGTTTTACCAAGGGCACAAATCATGTTTTGATCAGTAACATTTAAAAAAAAGATTTTTTGCTTTGCAATTCTTTGAACTAAGTCATTTCAGATCTTTGTATCGGACATTTACAGGATTATAACCTACTTTTTCCACTGAGCCTTCCACTGAGCCTCAGCTGTCATGGCATGTTATTTACGTTGCTTCATGACATTTTGAGATTAGTTTGTGACATTGGTATAAGACGTTGACAAGATAACTTTTTTTTGTGAAGGATTAAAAATTAAGCAATGGCTTGAATTAGTTGCAGCATCTATGACATACAGTACTCTACTTTGGACCAGTACAGTTCACAGTTGATTCCCCCTAGCCCTCATCGAATCATAGAGTTGATATGTTTTTAATTTGGGGGACTGTAGACAAAACTAAACATCAAAATATGTCAATTTTAAACTTTAAAAGTGACAAAGTGGCAAAGCTTTCAATGTGGTGTTTGTCATTAGTGCTTTCTTACTTGAAAGGAGTGATGAGATGATTCTCAGAGCTTCATTTTCTCTGCATGAATGGTAAGCAGGACTTTATTATTCTCATTCCTTCCATTCCTCTGCTCAAAATCTAATGGTTAGCTTTAGGTATGCATGGTTTCAGTCCATGGTTTGGTTGCCCCATTATAGAAACTTCACGTGGAGAGAGGGTCCATTCACAGCAATGTGACTCCGGGAGGAACAAAATATTCATTAGTGGTGACTTCATCACATTACATACGCTATCACAGTGTAGCAGATGTAATGTTCTGTGAGAATACACAAGAAGTGGATCACACTCAAACTTCCTTCCCCTGCAAAATCCTGTTGGCAATATCATTGAAAGGAACTCTTACATTGTGTATAATTTGGTTATGCTCCTGCAATAAAATGTGATTTAGAAAAACAATGAATAAATGAGAATTGTACCTTTCTGATAGTTGCTCTGGTCTCCAATCTGAATTCTGTAAAATGTCTTGAAAATCGGCTGTAAATACATGTAGAATTTCTAGAATGTTTGATTTTTTTATATAACAAAGAGGATAAAGATTCACACTTAAAATGTACTTCTAGTCTTACTAATCTGACTAAGAATATAAAGGGGATATCACTTTTAAGTCCCCTGTCTCTACTTCTGATTTCCATCAACTTTTTAATCTTTTAATGCCACTTTGTATTGCCTGTTCTCTAATTTTATCACTAAATTTTCATACACTCGATCATTTTCTTGTCACATTAACCAGGTGCAAGTGCTCACAGCCTCCTCCTAAATGCGTCGTCTAATCCTTGTAAGCCTAAAATAACATTTTTTAAAATAGATTGATAGTGTCTTGATTTCATGCAGAATAATCCCTTTAATTTCTCTGCAAATAAAACTGGACATTTGAAATGGAAGTGATTGGTGATTTGAACTTAGTCATAAGTTAAAGTAAGTTACAAGAATTATTCACTGTATTTTGATTCGGAATATAGTCCTGATATTGATTCTTTCAGCTGGAGTAGCATACTATAGTATCCATCTGTTAAGGGTAATGAGTCAGGATTTTTTTAGTGCTGATGGTTGTAAGAACTGTAAATGTTCTGCAGTTGGGATCAAGATGCACACTGCAAGTTTAACAGTTTGTATAGGAAATGTACTGAGGTAAGAATGCATTCTTCCATTGCAGTGGGAAAGATCCAATCACCTCACCCATTGTGTTCATGTAATATTTTTATGCTTGGCTTGCTCAGTGTACGCTTGATGTAGTACTATTGGGAAGAGGTTACATTTCTTTGTTTTTGTCAAAACAAATGTAGTCTCAGAAAGTGATGGTGCTATAAGTGTATTTCAAATCAAAGCAAGTGATTTACAGCACTTTTATTATAATGTTTGATGCGCTTATTTTTCTTTGACTCTTTCTTTTATTTCTTTTTCCTCCAGCACTTCAACTGAAATGAAACCATTATGTTCTGCAATTTCTGCAATAATTATACTTTACTGAATTTCTTTCCTATATTACAACACCTGGTCTTTAAAACAGATGTACCATTTGGGATCTGCAAGTTTTTCTTCCAATGATGAATTGCTGCTAATGCATTTAGAAGAGTATAATCGAATAAAGTCAGTGTAATTGCTGGTTCCATTCAATGCTCAATGTACCTTTTTTTAGCTGAAGCAGTGTCCATTAGCTCAGTCCTATAGGAGTCCTCTAACTCAGTGGTTAGAGCACTTGCCTTGTAAGTGGGAGGTTCAATTCCCAGCAAAACCTTGAGTAAATTTCCTTACTTCACATGCCTCATAATAATCCCTCCCCAAAATAATAATAAACTGATCATTTCGATCCATGACTGTCTTGGACACTGCTGTCTGCAATTGGCTGTCGAGTTTTGCCCACAAATGTACACTGAATTCACTTTACAGTACTGTATATTCTGTGAAGCACTTTGAGACGTTTAGAAGACATGAAAAGCGCTATATCAAATGCAAAGATTATTATTATTATTAGCTACTGCCATGTACACAGCATAAGAATGTTTTACTTTAAAGAGCCTAGCTCTAAGAATACACAGTTTTATGGCTTTAGCAAGTCTAAACAACACCTTTGTGTTCATATACTATTGGGGAGGAGTAATTAAAGTGGTACGTTGTACAGAAAAAAAAGTATCTGAATGCCTATTGTGGAATCCAGGCAATGGAGAAGTGTACTGTATTACATTCCCTGTATAATCAATCAATTTGGAATGATTATGCATACCATTTATTTCTTTCTCTGCCATCCAGCTTGGAGTGAGCTTTCTAATTACTGCCATGCATGGGAGTCTTGGTGCATTCAGAAACCATCTTTTACAGGAAATTAAAGGCTGCTTAGTAACAGAGTAGTTATACAACTTGACTTAAACTCATGAGTCGTTTGACGATGACCTTCGATTGCTACTGAGTATTAATGCAGCACTTTAGCTTTCACAACCTACGGTAAAAACGTGTTCCAATTGACGGTTTTGGAGCACTCATTGTAATAGTACACTTTGTCATTATTTTTATAATTGTGATGTCTTTAGATTCGACATATGCCCGGTGAAGGTCACAATTCCACTATAGAGGTGCATGACTTTAACGATCAGGTGATAAGTAGAGACAATGCTCTGCGTCAGGGACACGTTTCATGAAATCTATGCTGGGTGATTGCAAGTGAGATTCTTTCAGCCCATTTATACTTCCAGAATAGCAATCCTTTCCATGTTCCCATTGCAGCATCAAGCTGTAATGTATCCTCTGAAATGTATCCTCTACCATCCTTCCCGGTAAGCTGTTAATTACCTTTCTGAATACCAAAATATATTTTAGTATACAAATGATTTGGAGGGGAAAGATACTGGTTTGTCATCAAGCAAATTGAGCTAAAAGGTTCTGGAACAAATAGAAAACTGACTTTATTGTAACTTAATGGATATTGGAACACGAAATGCGGATGTAATGAAGATGTGTTGTTTGGAAAGGTAGTAAAAGATTTGGTATCAATTGATCATTCACTGAAAGTTTCCAGATACTGTGAAGCAATTCTGGTTAAGGCTATTAATTAGTATGTTTTTAAATTAGTTTAGAAAAGAGCAGTAAGGTTGATTCCATGCCCGAGAGGTTCAAGTTCTGAGAAGTCACTGGCAGAGCTGCAATTATTTTCGGTACGGAAAAGAAAAATGGGGACAAACATGGTGCAGGTGTTTATACTGCTGGATGTGATGTGACTTTGCTTCCAGCGGTGCAGTAGTTCAAAGCAGGAGGCCTGATTTATACTTCCTGTCCCACATTGCTCTCAGCAGCGGTGAAGAACAATTCTGTGCATCTGCAGAGCTCACTAATGTATCTCTTTTTTAATATTAAAAACAGTGACTTAAAAGTCCCTTGTTTTTAAGGGAAAGGTAGTTTATTTTGAGTGGAGGTTGAATCGTCATGAACCAGCCTGCATTTGTACTGCAGCAGTGTGACAAGATGTCCTAGTAAAACTACCTAATGTTTTGGCATGAACAATACAGTGTGAATCACTTTGCAATTGCTGGACTCACAACCAATTTGTAGAGTATAAACTAGGCAGACAGGACTGAGAGGCTCAGGTGCCATAAGGCGGCTATTTGATTTCGCTGGTAAGCAGAACTGGAGGACACAGTTTCAAAATTAACAAGCCTTAAGGAAGAGAGTAGATTTTCTTTCCCCCAAAGAGTAGTGGCAATTGGAATAGAATTACTTTTTTTTACACTAGTTATCCATAGTCTGCAAGAGATTGTCAATTAATACTGAATTCGGGTTGGTTTTATGCTGTGAGGCCATTCCCACAAAGAGTTGTATTGAGTACCCAATAGGATCCCTTATAGGATCCTATTATTCCCTATAGAATATTTTCAGCTTGAAAAACTGATATTCCATCAGTCTGGAGTGGATTTAAATCAGAGATAAAGGGTGGGACTGTAAATCCACTCTGCCTCCCAGTCCCACTCCAATTTGTTTTACCTCTGTGATCTATTAACACCATGCCAGCCTGTCCCCTCCCACTGCTCGTCAGACACTGGCCTGCTTCTTGTCCGCAGCCCTGCCTGTCCCAGCATTGGCAGTCATGCTTTCAGTTTTGTTGCCCTCACCCATTTGAACTCCATCCGGAATTCCATTGGAATCCCTCGACCTCTTCCCTTAACAACAACAACAAAATTACATTTGTTGAGCGCTTTTCACGTCGGGAGGACATCCCAAGGCCCATCTCAAGAATTTCCTCTTTGATCATGGTTTTGGCCACACTTCCACCCCCCTACCCTCCATCTCTCTTGATTCCAATACCCAGTTTGAGTGCAAAGCCTTAACTATCCAATGCTTTGGCTAGTGAAAGGCACTACATAAATGTAATCTTTTTGTTGTTGTTTACTTTTGGAATCTCTTTTCAATATTGGTAGCATTATTTGTGTAACATTTTTAAGTTGGGATGATTTAGGTGAGACCTGTTTAGAGATACCACCATTAAACCAACTATAATCTTTAAAAATAAATTATATGCACAGTGGAATTTTAGAACAGGAAGAGAGATCACATCACCCCGTGCTATGTGGAACAGACATTGTGCAGATTTAATATAGTTTGACAGGCTTTACAGTCAGTGGGTAAACCAGACTTATTTTATTTCTGTCAAACAATATTAGCAAATTGTTCACCCCCCTCCCTCTAGATTTTTAAATTTGTAATATGTTGACAGACATTGACATATCTGTTTGATGTATATGTCAAATTCCAATATGTTGCTGTTTTAACAATGTCATGCAAATAGCCTCAATAAAACTTTTAAATACAGTACTTTGGTGATGTTTAATTCAAGAATTATACATTATATCAAGTTCTGCTCTGTATAAAAAATAGTTGAAAAATGTCACACCAATCTCCTCTGTCTTCCCTCAGCTGCTCGAGGTAATATTTCTCCATTCTCTGCATCCAATTCCTATTACTCCCCTGGTGAGTGTGAAACTGGGTGTCTAAATTCATTTTATTTCCAGAATACTATGAATTCCAGTTGCTAGGGGTAGATTGTATGTACCAGAGGTCAATTCACATGTGTCTCCAACTGCCACAAAAGGGAAAACTGTTCTCACAGGCTGATTTCTAAACCTCGTTCATGGAACTGAAGGCCAACGAAAAACACTGATGGTTTAGCCAACTGCGTTGTAGGTACTCTTTTTTTTCCCCAACTAGAAACGAGAAGTTAGTTACAGTTATTGCGTTGTTTCGCTCTCAAAATATACAGTCAATTCACTTTACAGAATATTCTGCGCATCGCTTTGAGGCGTCTCAAAGATGTGATAAGGTGTTACATCAAATGTCAAAAATGCAAGGATAATTACAAAGGAGAAAGCTTTCAAAATATTCCAGTATAAGTACTGTAATTTGATGGTGGTGCAGGGTAAACTCTTTGCCAACATTTACAACATAGTGGAAGGGCATAACAATATGTGGGTTCTGGAAGCCAGGAGCAACAACAACTTGTACTTACTTACTGCTGCTCCCAGGATAGTGTCTCAGTGCTCGAATCAGAGGGCGCTCATTATATTTAACAGGAGACTCTCCTCACCGTCAAATGTCTGTGACCTGACCAGCATGTGACAATTGTCTGAAAAAAACATACTGGTGTCCAGAGTAGTGGACTTCGTTCTAGAGAGTAATGCAGTTACTATTATGCCTTAGTAGTACCTAAGAGTTCTGAAGACTTCCCAACCATTCTGTATCCTTGTTGACAAAACACATGCAAGAATTATTTGCATAGTTGGTTTGCATATCAAAATTATTATTATTATCATTATTGGTTATTTTAATCCACGACTGTTTGTGGGACACTGCTGTGCACAATTGGTTGCCGAATTTCGCCTGCAAAAATACAGTCAATTCACTTTACAGTAAAATTCTGTGAAGCGCTTTGAGACGTCGATAAGATGTGAAAAGCGCTATATCAAATGCAAGGATTATTATTATTTTTGTTGAGCTTTGCCGCTTTTAGGAAGCTTGCAGGGTGTTCCTGGGACCTGCTATTCACCTGGTGTGGGCTTAAACACAGATTCCTGACAAGCTTAGTTAGGTGGAGTGTGCATTTGTTGATGCTGATACTACCAGTGCCTGAGGTGCAGAGGCACTGGCATGAGCCAATCAGGAGGTCCTTGGTATTACTGACGTTCAGTTGTAGAAAGTTATCTCTCAGCTAGGACTTGGTGTCTGATAGAGTCTGTCAGTCCTGGAATTGAGAGCAGAGATAGAGTTGGGTGTCATCTGCATACATATGGAAATTCACCCAAAGTTTGCGGATGATACCACCAAGTAGAGGTAGAGCATGTAGAGGTTGAAGAAGAGGGGACCGAGGACAGAGCCCTGAGCAACAGTGCACGAGACAGTGTGGGTGCTGGAAGAGAAATCATTGTGCGTAAAAAAAAAAGTCTCAAAGTGCAACAATGATGACTGTTCTGAATAGATAAATACATAGTAGGGTCCCACCAACAACTATGTGATTTGGCAATAACACGAAGAGCATTCCCAAAGTGGGCTTTGCACCTGCAACCTTCTGATCCAGAGGATGCTTTCAAGAGTGCTACCAACTGTGCCAAAATGACACGTATTCACACGAGCTCTGAGAACGGCAGCATTTATCTTTGGAACAATTCAAGCAGTAGACTTGGAAGCCATTAAAAAGTTGAAGGATGGGCCATTAAAAAGTAATAGTAAAAGTAGAAGGTTAAAATGTATTTGTGGGTTATCAATAAATAAATATCTTGCGGTATTGTATTACTAATTAGAATCAACTATCACATCAATAATGCCTAGGTCTTATTTCTTGAGGGTTCTAAGAAACGGTTCTATAAGTTTCAATTTGTTTTTTCATAGAAGACATTTTGGAGGATACTATCGGATAAAACTAAAAGCAATTAAGGAAGGATGACAGCATTTTGAATATTTCAAATGACGAGTTTGGAATGTACTGTTCTTGGTGGAAAAAAAACATTCTGTATTACTTATATACAGCAGATGGCAGTGTTGTAAAAAGAGATTGTATAATTTGTCACACAGATCTAACTGCAATAGAATTATTTTAATTGCACTAGATCAAGACAAACAAAGTTGCATAATCTGACTTGCGTGCAACTTTGATTCATTATATCTTGGCTAACTATGGGTCGTTAAAGGAAAAAATTAAGGCTTGGCACCATTTTTATTCAAGGAATTTATATCAGGATTGCATGCTGAGAATGGATTCAAGTACACCATAGGGCTGTTTCTCAAAGCCAATCTTTTCTATATCTGCCACAGCAGATGGTGTTGAACAACGTGTTGTGTTCGCCTTTCGCTGAATGGGAGGATGTGGGCTCACTCTCACGAACCTCTAAACGCGTTGCTTATCTCAGTTGTACTACAGCAGAACAGTACTGTACCAAGCAGAAACCATATGGTACTCCCACAGGCAGGAGAATCATCCTGTACTGCATATCTTCATGCATTCATAGCTAGTTTCACAGTACAATGGAAGGTTGGAAGGAAGTAAAGATCTTAAAAGGATAATACACATATTACCTTTAGATTATCCATCAACAGTAACAAACATATTAAGATAGGGTCATATTCAAGTGTGAAAACTCTCTTAAGAACGTTCACAAAATAATGATCCTAGTTTTGATGTCGTGCCTTATCACCTTGATGAAAATTTAAAAGTGCTTCACGAGATTTTTAATGTGAAGTGTAGTGAATGTATATTTGTGGAAGAACTTCTTTTGCAAAAGTTATCCTTTCTGAAATGGGTAGTTGCAGTGTCTTTGTTGATTTGCCTCCAGCCATCTCTTTCAGAAAGGTTTTGCGTTTTTAGTGTTAACATGAATAAAAATGATAAAACGTGTAGTTTCCTGGTGCCCTTTCAGGCTGATGTTGATTGAAAATAATAGAAAGGAAATTTTACCCTGATCTGCTTCATTCATACCACTGCTCAATCTGCCCAGTATTCACAAGTGACCTTACATCTACTTTGCCCTTGCTGTCTGAAGCTCCTTTTTGAATTCTCTCTTGCCTCACTCACTCATAGGAACATGAAGACAGGGGTAGGCTATTCAGCCCTCGAGCCTGTTCATGGCTGATCTTATACCTCAACTCCAATATCTCTTGATAAATTTACCTAACAAACCTACATCCAATAACAACAACAAAATCGCATTTGTACAGCACCTTTCGCGTTGGAAGGACGTCCCAAGGCACTGGACTGTCAGAGTTTCAAACGCAAGCTGGGATCGGGATCGGGGAGGGTGAAGGCAATGTAGGGGAAGTGGGGTGACCGATGGCACGGTTGAGGAGGAGGGTCTTGAGGCGAGATCTCAATCTTGAAAATTTGAATGGATCCAGCACTGCCTCTCTACTTTCAAAACGTGTCTAAAATGTTCCTTTAGTGCCCCCTACCATCCATTTCCCTCTAGGACTGGCCTAATCCATCTTTATTTAGTGTTTTAAGGGATTCTCAGCACATCCTATATATGTGCAAATTGTTATTATTGTAGTTTTGCAAGACATACTGGAAGATATTTGTTTCTAGCAGCTTTTCAAGCTGGATCCTGGGTCACTACCACTGTGAGGAGTGTAATATAAATGTAAATTGTTGTTGAAGTTGTTGTTCTTTCAATGGAGCCCTTCAATTGTAAGTATTAATGAAAATGTATCATCATATCAAGAGGTTGCTGAATTCAGCATTATTGATCAAGTTTGATGAAGCAGAAAGAAATTATCAATAAAATTATCAATACTGCACCTATTTGCAAGGTTTCTAATGTAGACACTGTTTTCTGAACTGGAGTTTTCTACTCTGACACTCAGCTATGAGCCTCACATAAAAATAAATTAGTGACTGCCATTCAAGCAACTGATTTTTATTTTAAAAAATATGTGATAGATTTGATCGATGCACAGTCATGCTTTCATTATTTTGGCTTGAGGCAATCCTGGGTTCAATTCATTCCATTGCACCTGAAACTGACTAAGAAAAGATTAAAATGTGGATATTCTTAATAAACAGGTTGTTATATTTGTATTTGTGGCATAAGTAACATTTAAAAAAAAACGGAAGTACTGTACTGCCACTGTGAATACTTCTCACATAACTGATGGCACTATCATCTTTTCCTCGTCAGAACTGTAGCAATAACTAAACCTGATGTAAATGAAATCTAAGTCTGCAACAATAAATCAAACTGGAACATGGTACAACCGCATGAGAGTATTTATAGTTTATCTTAATACAAATTAAAGCTTTTTGTGATTGCTGCAGATGGAGTTTTTCCTCTTATGCATTTATGGTGAGGTATATTAGCCAAACAGATTAATTGTCAAATATTTTCCTTTTATGAGATAATAGGACAGAATTTTACTACTATTTCTATGTATAATTAAATAGGAGACTTTGCCCTTCGGGTAAGAATTGAACACGTTTTACATGACATAATTCTTATTTATCTTGCATCAATTAACAATGCCCCTGGCGGTTTTAAATTTTTCCCAGTGGAAGACCAGGGTTCAGCTACCGGAGGCAATTTTCTTTCCTTTTCTCCTTTCCCGAAGACATTTTGAGGCTGTTCTACAGCAGTAAGATCGCATGCAAATCTCACCAAGAGGCCTTTGCGTATGAGCTAATTCAATAATTACTGGTTTGAAATATCCATGAACTTAGCAGGCGTGACTGGGTAGTAATCAGGGTGAACACCTTGACTCATTTTCTCCTCTCTTAACTCAGAGGCAGCAATGACAATTGCAGTGCCTCTTGTGCTGCCCTGGCTGGGATCTGCTGCTTAAACATGAAAGAAACTAGTAAGGCCTAGTTCACTTCACCCACTGAACTGTCGGGAGAGCAATAATGTAATCTTTGGATTTTAGTACATTATTTTCTCTTGAATTCATCACCATCGCTCAAGAATATCATACAGTGGCAATATTTTCTCCTCCCATGTTTGCCTGTCATTTTCTCTGTGCTGAGCTCTATTCCCTGCAGCTCTATCTTTCCACCCTGATTTGCCTCCAGCTGCCCATTGCTCTTGTCTGGAAAGTGTTGAGGAATGTTACTTATTGAGGCGGTTTCAGGAACTTCATCTCTGATATAAAACCAGTATGATCTCTGCAGTGAGATTATTTTTGTATTCCAAACATATCTGGATTACTATCACAGCAGTTTCTCAAGTTACATGCTATAGGAATAAGCAAGCATATTTAATACAGAAGCACACCGTAAATCAGTTAGGTAAAGTAGATGTATGTGGGAAAGTGGTCAAATATGAATTATGTTATGAGTTCCAATGCTTCAAGCAAAGTATTATTCCAAGAATTTGTAGGCGCTTGTCTACATAACACAATAGGTCAATCCCAGAGGCACAATACAGAGGAGGGCTTATGTGGGAACAAAAGTTTATTAATAGGGAATTATTTATTTTTCTCCCTCTGTCTCACAAGTAGTCAATATAGTTTAGGAAAGTGCCTAGGTTTTGTAGATCTAATTCAAACAAATTCAATTTATTCAAGCTCAAAATGCTGACAGGGTAAATGTTTGATTAAATTCTATTAAATGGATTTTTTTTCTACACTTACATTTGTTTTGTCATATTCTGTTTCAAGAGCATCAAATGTGTTACTTAATTCCATGGCAGATTGTGAAACACATTAAAGTGCATTATCACTTCATAATCGTGTTCCTTAGGTGATGCTATATTGTGGATCTGCTGTGGCATTTTCATTAAAGTTAATTTTCCCTATAAACATTTTATCTGAGTACATAAATGTATAATTTAATGGTTTAAAAGGCACATACAAATATGCTAGGGGTGCGCATACACACACACACAGGAAATATGTGCTAGCTTTTAAAAAGCTGATAGCATTTTGTTTGATCTCTTGCATATCTTTTCATATGAATGACTTATCCTTTTAGGTATGAAGAACATGTAATTAATAACTTATGGAAATTACTTACAGTAACAACGTGCAGTTGTATAGTGCCTTTCACAAAGATAAATATCTCTTAAGTACTTACATTTAAGTGTAAATTCAGCATTACAAGTGAGATGGCATATTGGTTCTATTAACTGTATTTTACTTTAAAAGTGCTTTATTTTTTATTCATACCTTTGGTATCACTTTTAAGCATTGAACTGTAAAAAATAATCTTTAGTTTCCTGTAAGGTTTTAACTGAACTGAGCACACACAGAGCAATTAGTCTGGAGAAGTTTCAAACGAGCTGAATTGTTGAAATGACACCATCCCTCAGGTATCATCCTGAGCTAATGACAGTATTACAAGCGAGAGACCTGGGTTCAATTCCAGGTAGGACGAAACCTTGAGCAAGTTTCCGTACTCCACATGCTTAATAATAGTCCCTCAAAAAAAAAATTGGTCACTTCAATCCACGATTGTGGGACACTGCTGTGTGCAATTGGCTGCCACGTTTCACCCACAAATATACAGTCAATTTACTTTACAGTATATTCTGTGAAACGCTCTGAGATGTCTAGAAGGCGTGTAAAGTGCTATATCAAATGCAAGGATTATTATTATAATACAGTAGTATGTTGACTGCCAACTCACTTTCCATCACTCTGTGCTTCATCCAAATAATAATAATAATATTAATTTTGACTGTTATCAACAATTTCTGTGGTTCTTCATTATTTGGTTCAATTCATTATTTCCCTTCTTACTATCCCACCACATTTAAGGTGAGTGTTATGGGGACACGTATCACCATTATTCCCAAGACTGGCCACCTTCTTGGACATCAGACATTTTCAAAACCAAAAACTTTGGCAGCATCTTTCAGCATATATTACCAAATGAGGTAACTGCTGCTCTGCAAGTTTCTGAGAAATAGCTTCGGCTCAGATGGCTTTCTGAAGTGAAAGAACAAAAGAGTGAGAGAGTGAGAAAGAACAGGAGAAATAGACAGTTTTTGATCCTCGATGTTTGAATAGTGATGTGTTCGTAATCCATCTGGGTATCATTAAAAAAAACAATGAAAGTAAAGCGTTAGTTAGTATCCATAAATTGAACAGATGTCTTATTTCTATTGAGATTTCAGATTTCTTATCAGCTCAAGTCCCTTTCAATGGAAGAAATTTCCTTTTGACATCACTTCTTAATTGTCACCTCTTACCTACCGGTACATAAGAAATCCATAATGACTGGCCGCTTTGTGAGAGGAAAAATAGCTGTCAAAGTCCTTGTCCCTCTTTTAGCTTAGCATAACCTAATGCTCAGTCTCTCCAATTTGTTGCAAACATAAAGGTATTTGTTCATAGTTCAACTGCACCCCAACATAAAGTGAAGACAATCAATAACTGTTGCTATGACACAACCATTCATTTATAATCTTTTCTCCCTGACCTCATGGTCATACTTTCAGGGTATTTATGAGTGCAGATTAACACTGGTTCTTCAAGGTTTTCACCAAATTGTAGACCTTTTTTTTTATTAACAGGGCCTTGTTAATCTGTCCATTTAACACTCCTATTTTATAAACACAAATTAAATCTATTGTTCCAGCATGGAATCTGACTTGGGTAATATCCAAATTCATGTTATATCTATCTACTTGAACCAGCAGTGACATGTAGCATAAAGACTGTCTTTTGGAAAGTAGCCAGTTCTTACCTTTCACATCAACTAACTGCTTTAATGAGCTACAAGCTTCCTCCATTGATTTTTCACTTATACTGAAATTTAAGGATTAGGTTGTCCCAATACCGGGTCATCCCAACAGTAAATTACTCCACAAAGTAGTTAGACATTCTTCCATTTTATCCTCATGTAGTTGAATAGACTTGTTGCGTCAGTAGTAGAGTTCTTGAAGATCACACTAAATCCTCATTGTAAATATATTTGACTTTGAACTCATAGTTAGATCTGACATATTCTGAGATGTTAAACCGAGAACCTTTCCACTTCTTCAGGTGAATGTTAAAGATCCCATGGCACTATTCAGAAAGAGAAGGGAGCTTATCCAATTGTCTTGTGCAACAACCCCCCAAACTAAAATTTGTCACTCACCGTGTGGCTGTTTGTGCAACATTAATGTGCGCAAATTAGCTATTGTGTTTGTTTACAAATACTCTTTACAGTAATTCCATGAAGCACTTTGAGAGGTTTCAACAATTTCAACAATTTTTACATGTCAGATCCTAGGATTCTTATTTTTTAAAATAATAACAATGTGAAGCCACTGGACAATGTACAATCAACTTTTTGGGATTGATATTTGGTTTAATTATTGTAAGCTGTCATCTTATCAAGTAGATCTTTAGTCATCTAATTGTGTGCTGCAATCCTGATCTTAAAGGCAAAAGAATGTTGGGATAGATTTTGCTGTAGCACATGGCATGGTGATTACTGGAATAGGAGATTTTCAGGAGCTTCCCATATATTTTCTGTTAGATCCATTTTGATCCATTCTTTGGGGAATCACTACGGGAGCTTGCTGCAACAGTAACAAGAAAATTACATTTGCATCAAGCCTTTCAACAATAACAACAACAAAATTACACTTGTATAGCACCTTTCGCATCAGGAGGACGTCCCAAGGCACTGGACAGTTACTGCTTCAGAACCGAGCTGAGGACAGTGGAGGGAAGGGGGGATTAGGAGTTGCCAATGAGTCCATCAAAGAGGAGAGTCTTGAGGTGAGACTTGAAGGAGGCCAGGGAGGGGGCGAGCGGAGGGACTGCGGGGTGGAGTTTCAGAGGTTGGAGGCAGAGTGGCTGAAGGCTCACCCGGCAATGGTGGGGCAGGTGGTTCAGGGGACTTGGAGCAGGCCAGAGCAGCGGGGGCGGGCAGATTGGTAAGGGGATAGGAGGTCAGAGATGTAGGATGGGGTGAGGTTATGGAGGGCTTTAAATGTGAGGACCTGGAAGACGTCCCAATGTAGGAACCTGTGCCATGTGTCGAATCACCCATGTCGCAATGTATTTGTGGTTAATGTGGTCTGTCATCACACTATACTACATGCTTTAATTGCATTTTCATCTGAGGTTAATGGTTTGTACAGTCGGTGAGCCCTCCCCCACCAGCCTATTTCTGATGCAAGACAGACAGATTAGACCATGCATTGCAAATGAAAATAGCTGTAGGCTGAGCTTATGCTAGTAAATCACGCTCCTGGTGGTATTCACAACAACATGATATGCTTGCTTGGGTTGTTTACATTCTTTGGGTCTTGGAGTATGTACATTGCCTGAGCCTTCAAATAATACATGTCTAACTTCAGGAATTGTCTCCTTACACCTCCTTCTCAGGCCCCCCCCCCCCCCCCCCCACCCCCTCTACTTACCTGCCTACCTACCCACCCACCCACCCTATGTTCAAGTCCTGCATTAAAGCCTACCTCTGACCACACACACCCTTTCCCCTCTGTAAAACTCTACTAATAATAGACATTATTCTAGTTAAAGGGCACTATAGAGATACAGGTGTATTTTTTCATTGTATGGAGACCTGTAGTGTATTGGTTTGTGCACTCGCCTTGCAAATGAGAGAACCTAGGTTTGATTCCCGGGCAGGGAGAAATCTTAGGCAAGTTTCCTTAGTCCACATGCCTCTCCTTACCTAGCAGCAAGTAGGAACTCGGTTGTCAATTGATTGGCAGATTGCTTTCTGGGGTAATAATCTCATATATGAAAAAAATTGGTGACTCAATTGTCGAGTGTTTGTGGGACACTGCTGTGTGCAATTGGCTGCTCATTTTGCCTACAAAATACTGTATAGTCAATTAACTTTACAGTATATTCTGTGAAGTGCTCTGAGACTTTGCAATGACTTGATAAAGCGCTATATCAAATGCAAGGGATTTTATTACTATTAATGAATGTCCCTTTTCCCTTCCAACAGAAATGTGTATTTTGCAGAAAGAGAGTCAAGAAGACTTCAGGTGCTTGTATTCAGTGTTCATATGGCCGCTGTCCAACATCCTTCCACGTAACCTGTGCCCATGCAGCAGGCATGCTGATGGAACCAGATGATTGGCCATATGTAGTCCTCATCACATGTTTCAGACACAAGACAAATCCCAGTGTAGTAAGTATTTAACTCATTTGCAAATGTTTCTCTTCTAGGATTCACTGAGGAGGAAAGAGCATTCAAAGACTAAATTACACTGTTTATCTACAGAATGTCAAGTGGGTAAAATGGGTGATATGGATTGGTGTAGGTTTGAAATGTAATGCCCATCTGGTTGTAAATTAAACCAAGCCTGAAATATTGATTGAGAAGGTCCGTGTAGGATTAGATCAACTGACTCAAAGTGAATGGATTTGTGTTATAAGGCTGAGTAAAGGTGCATTACGGTATCTGACGAGTTTAATTTCACACAAACCATTCACTTGAAAGTTGTGCCTAGACTATCCCGTCCACCCTGCTGCCCACACACGCACACACAAATAATCCATATTGAGATAAACTGTTTAAAGCATGTAATACTTTGCTGAGGTGCTTGCTTTTCAACTTGGATATATTCAGCATGTCAGTTTAGTAAGCAATTAAACTGGACTGTTGTAGTTAATGGGTTTTCTGAGGTTTCCGCTAGAAGAATATTTGTGCAGTAGTTTAAAAACTGCAAAAATTGATGGTTTTATTGTAACATTATCTCAATGATTTAACTTACATTTGTCAATAAAACATACTGTCTACCTCTGCTCTACCATTGTTGGTCGTGCTATCAGCCACTCTGCCATGATCCTTTAACCTCTGTATCTCTCCGACCTGCTAACTCCCTATTAACCACTCTGCTTCATCCTTTCAGCATCCGGTCTGCTCCATGTCTCCTGCCCGACGGGCCCTACCATCAGTGGCCGGGCTTTCAGCCTATCTCTCCCCATATTCTGTAACTCCAACCCACAGTGCCTTTGCCTAATTTCCTCCCTTGCCTCCTTCAAGGCCAGTCTCAAGACCCTCCTCTTCGATCATGCTTTCTGCTGCCCCCCCCCCCCAAATCTCTCCTTCCCCTCTCCCCCACTCTGCCTCTTCCCCCTTGCTCGGGTCCCGACCCCTGACTGTTCAGCGCCTTGGGATGTCCTCCCGACGTGAATGGAGCTCTATAAATGTAATTCTATTGTTGGTGTTGTAACTCCATACCTCAATCTACCATCTCCTTGCCCATCTTCAGGTGGCACCTAGAGACTTTCTGTGCTTAGGGTCACCTCCTTCTTCTCCCTGGCTCTGCGTCAAATTGTGACATTGTCAACTCCGGGACGCCTATATGTCAAGAGTGCAATGTAAATGCAATGTGTTGTATCCAGTGGTTTGTTTTGGTGACACCTTTGTTTCTGTTTTTCTTTAAAAAAAAGAAAAATAAAACTCTTTTCCAAGACTTATCGATTGGTCAGACGGTCATCTCCAAGCACAAGAATGGAAGATACTACAGCTGCAGAGTTACAGGGGTTTCGTCACAAACCTTCTATCAAGTCATATTTGATGATGGTTCATTCAGTGATGACCTGTACCCAGAAGATATTGTTGTGAGTAGTACTTTTGGTCTCTTCACAATGAAAAAGTGATACAATTGATTGATGCTTTTCAAGAAGTTGCTCAAAATTATATACTAGGTGCTTGGTGTCTAGAACTGAATAAAAGTCACTGTTTTGTAAAATTAAGATGCAGTTCAAACCATTAGGATGTGCTGCAGTTTACTGTGGCTCCAATTTACTACACCCAACTTCCAACACTGAATTAGCCAGAGGCAATGATCATGGAGGCATGGACCAAACGAAAGTCTGTGTTCTGGATCATCAGGTCACAGCTGCTGTTGCTTTCTTTGTGTAACGCCTGGGCAGCCCATTGTAAATTTGTAAATGAAGTGACATGAGCATCACAGATTGCTCTTACCACAGAAAGTGATACCAGTAGCATTTCCTGCAATGCAATGTGCTGTGAGTGAATTCAGCATTGACCCAGCAGCAGAGTTATTATAATTTGACATGTATTTTTTGAAAATCTGAGACATGATATTATTATAGGTTTGCAACGTATTGCTCTGCTACCAAACATAGCAAATTTGATAGTGTATGCTTCTAATAGGAAAATTACATTATAACCACACATTGTCAAAACAACTGCTCTAAACAGCAAGAAAAATGTTGCGCTCCACTTCTCCTAATGATATAGACTTAATACCTACTTAGTTTTACTTCAGTTTTCATTTTTTAAAATTTTTGTAATGCATCATTGGTTCAGAATTAAATTCCGGTTCTAAAAAGCTTTTAGTAAGATTAATACCCTAGATAAACTATGCAAGGTATTGCAACTGAAATCAATAGTTGCGTCGTTTAGTGAATGAGACACTTAAAACAGATTTGCTATATAAATGAGTCATTTCAAAAGAACATATTGGTGGTCTGTTCTTAGATCAGGTCATCCCTGTTCAGATTCTAATAAGAATCATTGTGAGCAAGGCACCTATGCTTGACTAAAGTGTGTAAACTAGAAGGTTTTAGTTTAACATTCCAGAGACACACTTCTAAACGCTCTTGGATGCCACCCCGTGTGAAGGTGCTATATAAACACAAATTGTTAGAAACAGCTTCGATCTAATTTTAAGATTATGTCTAAACTGTTCAGTTTTGGCTCTTCCCTTCACTGAGCATCAGAGAGCTGAACAACACACTGCAACTTATAGAGAATTGTTCTGCTGTGAGATAAGTGAAACCAGCAGAAATTGAGTTTCCTGTAGCTCACAATAATAACAACAATAATAAAATTACATTTATAGAGCGCTTTTCATGTCAGGAGGATACCCCAAGGCACTGAACAGTTAGGAGTCGCGTCCCGAGCATGGTTGAGGGGCAGGCTAGAGGGGAGGGGCGGGAGAGAGGTGGGAGGGTGACAGAAGGCAGATTGAAAAGGAGGGTCTTGAGACCGGCCTTGAAGGAGGCAAGGGAGGAAGTGAGGTGAAGGGACTGTGGGATGGAGTTCCAGAGTGTGGGGGCAAAGAGGATGAAAGCCTAGCCACCGATAGTCAGGCAGAGGATATGGAGCAGACTGGAGCCCGCTGAACGGAGGGATCAGGCACGTTGGTAGACAGTTAGCAGGTCGGAGAGGTAGGAAGGGGCAAGGCCGTAGATGTCTTTGAAAGTGAGGATGAGGACTTTGAATTCAATCCTCTGGGGGATGGGGAGCCAATGGAGCCAGGATTGAGGATTGATGGCCATGGCGCGGATGTGGGGAAGAAAGGACAGTTCTGGGTCAAACAAGACACCCAGTTTCCTGACTGGCTTCGTGAGATGGAGTGTGCAGCTGTGGATGCTGAAGCTGCCAGCGCCTGAGGTGTAGAGGCACTGATGCGAGCCAATCAGGAGGGCCTCGGTCTTACTGACGTTCAGCAATTTCTTGTTCCTTTTTTCTCTCCTGTCATTTATCTCAGTTCTGAGCGCACAATCAGAAATAGCACAAATCCCTGCACTACCGAAGCACATCATAGAGTAATCTGCTTGTTGCCTTTCAACAGTTTGATTTTGTGAAATCTCTTAGGCCAAGCCAAGCATAATAGCCTTAATTAAAACAGAACAGGTAGATGATATGTATTGGGACTCCACATAGATACCGTGAGAGGATAATGGAAAAAAAGTATTCAAACTCAAAGGAGGTATCCCTCATTCTACATTTTTTTAAAAACTAACCCATTGAAACCTGCCACTGCACTGGTGTAGCCAGCTGAAAGCGACGTTTCTCAAATTGGATGCTGTCTGATTGGCATCCAAGACCAGCCCTTTGCCAATTCACTGCTTTACCTCGGGACCTACATTCTATCACCACTTTGAAAGAGTAGAGGGGTTGGGTTTACTGCTATCAGTAAATTAAATTGGTATCTTCCTAGACTGGAGAGGTTAGGCTTTTTTCCACCGCTGAAGAGATGTTCAAGAAGGGATCTAATATGTGTTTCTAAATATAAAAAGGGTTTGATAAGGTTATTATCAAACCCTTTTTCTCACTTGTCTCTAACAAGAATAAGATAGTGGACGTAAAAGGAGCCTTCGCACAGCTGTGAGTGTGGAATTCCATGAAACGGTGGTTGAAGTAGGTATAGTACATAGTATAGATGCGTTTAAGAGGAATCTAGATACGAGGGAGTAAAGAATAAGTGAAGACTCACGTGACATATAAACACCGGCATGGACTGCCGAATTGCTGGTGTCTGTCTGCACAATCGTATGTAAATTTATGTTACAGTGGTTAATGGCAGCTGACCTTATTTCAAATCTGAAAGTAGAGTTGAAATGGGTCCCCACGAGCTGGAAAAACAAACATATCTAGGGAATGTGTCCTTTGAGGTAGGATATTTGTATTCTGATGCCAGCCTGCCTCAGTTGGTCTCAAGAGTCAGGAGGTTGTGTGTTCAAGTCCTACATTTATGACCTTTAATTCATGTGGTATAGAACGCACCAGTCCTGGGGGAATCTCTGCATTGTCGCAAGTGTAATCCTGTAGATGAAATGTGAAACCGTGGTCCTATTAGCCCGTTCAAGTGGCTGTTAAAGAACCCATGGCACTGTTCGCAAAAAGTAGGGAGTTTCAACTCTTGTCACTCACTTCATGAATGTTTCTAGGACATTGATGTGTGACAATTAGCTGCTTCATTTGCTTACAAAATCCACAGTCACTATACTTTACTGGAAACACACTCCGAATCACTCTCTCCTCCAAGTTGTTACATATTGCTTTAAGGGTAATTGGCAATCGGATGTTGACTAATAGGAAGCAAGCAGGAAGCATAAAAGATTTTGGGAAAGGGACTGGGCAAGTGTTGGGAGAGAGTGGAAATGTACTGTTCAAATAAAGGATCTATAGAATCTAAACTGTGTTGTGGATTGACAAATATTATACAAGTAACATTTTCTTTGAAATGTTAAAAATATCTATAGCTCTCGTTTCATTGTGCATCACTACCTTATCACTTCGTAAGCCTGATCTCATACTGTCTGATTTACCACAATCTGGCTCAGTTACGTAGGTGGACAAGTACATTATAGTGAAACATCCATTCAAGGTAATATTATTGAATTTATTACTTTTATTTCAAAAAAAATTAGTCCTATACTTCGGTCATCAGCTGAAATGGTGACATATTGTCTTGTGACAGTATTAATGTTAATACTGTTGCAAACGAAAGATTGCCAAATGAACTTAGGTCTGATTTACCAGATTGGGATAGCATTGATATACCAGTTACCACATTGATGAATTCATGTGTCAGGTATAAAGGTTATGTTTTGAAAGTAGACATCATTCTTCACATGTCTACTTTGAATGAGAAAATACTGACTGACAAGCACATAATTTTGTAGCCCTGGTTGCTATAACACTGTAGTTGAACCCACTGACACCACAGTAGTTCCAGATACAAACAGTACTATTAACCTACTAAATTTAAACACCATATTTCAAAAGTGTTTTTGGGGGGGTTTCATGTTACAGTAAAAGCCCGTTTATCCGGCACCCGCAGGACCTGGCCAATGCCGGTTAAAGCACCTGTCGGATATTCGGGCGGCCCACGGCCGAAAACACCCCCGCAAAAAATTAAAGTTCTTTTAACACACACCATACACACCAGACTAGATAATAACAGAATATTGTATTGGTACTTATTGTTAATACTACTCTCTTGCACTTCTCACCTTTACTGATTGAGGTTTACACTCCAATGATTCTTTTTTAAATGGAGGACGCGAACCGGGTGAAAAAAACGGCAGCAAGGTTTTAAAGTTGCACGATTTTAATAGCGGCCAGCCGATAACCCTATATTCTAGCAAATCGAAATACTGCACCTGCGCGACAATGTGGGTTATCGGCTAGCATTATCGGCTTGCCGCTTATATGGCTTTAAAGTCGCGCTCCGTTTTTGTCATCCGCTTGGCGTGCTCCATTTTAAAAAGAATCACTGGACTATAAACCTCAACCGCAGCATCATGGCTTCAAGCGCAGCATCTACCAGCAAAGGTGAGAAGCGCAAAAGAGTAGTTTTAATACATATCTAAGTTAAGCCTAATTACCGTACTATTAAAATATATCCAAACACTCCTTCTCAGTGTGGCATGTTTGGATTTGGATTTATGGGATTTGAGTTACAGGTGAAAATGAACTATTTAACCTGATTTGCATTTGCAATTTATGTCTAATTAATCAAAATATTCCCTTTTAGCATATCAAATTTACTCTCCAGGTTTGGTACAGATAAGATTTTTTTGTGTTTATAGGCAGTGACTTATCTAAATAAGTAAATTAGTTCTATTAGCATAAGCAATTAATCTATTGTAACTTTTTGCATAATGAAAATACCTGTTTGCATTTCCTAAGTACTGTACTGTAATTTGCACTGGTATGGAGATTTGAGAATTCAGGCATTTAATAATATAATAATAATTCTTGCATTTGATACCATATATCTTATCATGCTATGAGATGTCTCAAAACAGTGTCCCTCAAACAGTCATGGATTGAGTGGCCACAATTTTTTAATGGAAACTGATCAGCCAATTGCAACTGGGTTTCTATTTAATAGCTAGCTTAACAGAGGTATTGGAGTAAGGAAAGTTGCTGAACGTTTCGCCTCGCTTAAGAATCAAACCAGGATCCTCTCGATAGTGAGGGACTAACCAGTACTTGGTAAGCAGGATAGTGGCTTTCTACTAAACAAAAGTTCAAAGTGAGCCATGAACTAGCAGTCAAATGTCGCAGGTTGACTTTATAACCATTGGCTTTAAGGAACAGAGGGCAGAGATCTAACGCTGAATCAGAACATTGTAATTTTCTACATTTAAACCTCATGTTAGACTGTATGAATCAAACTCTGCTTCCTAGTTCTATATTTTATACAGTTAACAACAAAAGAATATTGAACAGATGACTGCCAGAATATGCTGTGTTGAGCCCAATCTGCACTAATTGGGATCAGCCCCATTTTGGATAAGCAAACATTGCGTATAAATGGACATGATGCAAAATATAAATTGCCTAACTAAAACATTGTTCCATCTGGCGCTGTACTGTCACTTTGCATCCCTTCTCTCTCTCTTGCTCTGACTTTTTTTCTTTCACTCTGACCTTTGCTCGCTCGATCATTCACAACTCTCTTCATTGAGTTTCTCTAACTCTGCCTATCTCATTTCCTATCTAAGGCTGTGTAGGGGAAATAAATTTTTGCCTGGATGAACATACGGAACTGATGGGTACTGATTCCTTTTCTGTCACATTTACAAGGATGGTCCAGTTTGTTTGAGCACTAGCATGTTCAGATCAGCACACTAGATGCACCTCATTTGTTTTAGCTTGGTCATCTTTACCATGCATCTTCCTCTTAACTGTGCGGTTCTCCTGTGTGTACAAGTCTAACATATGACTTTGCACGCATGTAGATGAACAGCAGTGTCAAGTGGTGGCAGGCAATTTAGCGGAGGATAGAACACCTGTCATTCTTCCATCACATTGCCATCGAAACTGAATGTCTTTGATTTTCTGATTAGCTCAGCATCAACTCGTTGGCTTCCATGAAAAGCTGTGCGTCATACCATCAGGCGTCATGAGCAGCGGAGCAATGTACAACCCAACGTAAAAGAATCCAGGTTGTTTCCAGGCCAATATTCAAGTTGTATTATCTTACCAAGAAGGGACAATGGCTGTTGTCAACTTGTACTTGCCAAAACAAAAGTACAGTCTTTCTCGTTTGCTGAAAGATTGAAAATGTTAGATTGATATGTTAGATTTTTTTTTGTGTGACTCATAATGAAAGAAAGTATTTGTGGTGTGCTACCAGTGTTGAATCAGCAGCAAAATTGTGCATGTGTATATGGGTCAGTAGGGAATGGAATGAGGCCTTTTCACTCCTGTTCATTCCTGAATGTGTCACCTCTCCAGACCTTGATCTTTCACTACATCGTCTATCATCTTTCCGCTGCCCTATTAGCCCTTGTTTCCCACAGTTGAAATGCCAAGCTAACAATGCCAAGCATCTTGGGAAGTTCTCCTGACATAAAAGACTTTATGTAAATTTGTAGGGTGCATGTATTATGTCAATTCTGTTTACTCATTAACAAAGAGACCCTTTCAAAATAAAAGTGGCAAGTTTACTTTATATACATATATATATTCTAATATTCTTAAACAATAAATAGTGCTTTGTTAGCAGATATTCTAGAATATAGAAGATCAGAGGTTATCTTGTAGAAACCTATCAGATTATTAAGGGGCAAGACAGAGTAGATAGTGGGAGAATGTTTTCCCTGGTTGGAGAAATTATAACCAGGGGTCACAGTCTTAAAATTAGGGGTCAGCCCTTTTGCACTGAGTTGAGAAAAAACTTCTTCACTCAGAGGGTAGTGAATTTATGGAATTCTGTACCCCAATGGACTGTAGATGCTCAGTCGTTGAACATATTCAAGACATTTCTTATGGATAAAGGGATTAAGGGATATGGGCATAAGGCGGGTAGGTGTAGTTAGAATAGATCAGCCATGATCTTATTGAACGGCAGGGCAGGCTCGAGAGGCTGAATGGCCTAATTCTGCTCCCAATTCTTATGTTCTTATTATAAGGGATTGCTACTGCTGTGTGTTGCATCCTGTATGTTAAAGGAGGTGGAGATGAAATCAAAAGCTTGTATGCATTATCCAAGTAGAGTTACTTTAATAAATGTGTTTTTCCCAACCCCCCAAATTACTTGATTCTGTCTTTATAATTTTACAACACTTTTCTTTTTTAAATTGGGCATGCAGCTGAAGGGCACGTTTGCTTCCTCAATCTTTGTATTATATTGCAGTGACTTTTTACTTCATGCCCGGCTCTGGTATTCTGCAACGCCAGACAGACATCGTTCATCTTATTGTTGTAAATGGTAACAAGAAGTTTTGTACTTCAGTGCCCACAGGCCAGATGCATACCTTGCTAAAATACTTTTTGAGTTGATGCCAACATTTGTCATGTGTTTTTTTTGTTGCCGAGTAAATTTGTGGTTGCTGAGCTACATTGGCTTAACAAGGTGCTACCTGCAATCAAAATCCAGTCTATTTTCAATTTGCTCAGCTCTGTTTGGATGTGCAGATGAAAGTCTCTCGAATGGCTGCTTTTGATCAACACTCAGCGACAATGGTGTATAAGATGTCGTTTTTCACTGTCACAGAATGCACGGATGGGCAAATTGTTTTTAAATCCCCATAATTGAAATTAAATTGCTTTCGTAAGATTGTCGTTTCCTTCTCAAACATGCTTTAGTTGTTGGAAGGGAAGCAAAGAGTTGATGAAGGAAAGCTAGATCTGATTGTTCAATGATCTGTTTGTGGGACACTACTGTGCATAATTGACTACCATATTTCACCCACAAAATACACATTCTGGCTAGTGTATTTCACCCACAAAATACACATTTTTTGTGGAGTCCTGTAGCTCAGTGGTTGGAACACTCGCCTTACAAGCAAGAGATCTGGGTTCGATTCCAGGCAGAGCGAAACCTTGGGCAAGTTTCCTTACTCCATATGCCTAATAATAATCACTCACACAAAAAAATAATAAATTGGTCAATTCAATCCATGACTGTTTGTGGGACACTGCTATACGCAATTGACTGCCACATGTCGTTCACAAATATACTGTCAATTCATTTTACAGTATATTCTGTGAAGCTTTTTGAGACATCTTAACAATGATTATCCTATATCAAATGTAAGGATTATTAGAATAATGAACTGTGTGAATATGTCCATTGTTGCATCTAAAGTCTGCTCAACCCTGACCAATCAGACAATTTGAACGTCACATTGGTGGGCAAGCAGAAAGCAACTGCAATTATTTCAGTAAGGTTTTGTTTGCTTCCAGTTTTGAGAGCATCAGTGTTTTCCTTATGTTGAGGCACTTTTATTTTTCAGATGATTATAATATTCCAGTGATAATTATGTCATTAAATGTTACATTTTTCATCCCAGTATTTTAATGATCCTCATATAAGTGTGCAGGAGTGGTGAACTCCTTACTTTGATGGGTGAACTTTTGTGCGTGCAATTAAGGCTGTCACTTTTGTCAACAGTTATTTGGGGATTTATTAGTCTCTAAAAATAACGCCTGAAGGTTTATTCTCCTGTTGCTTCCGTTGAAAATAAATATTGTTTATTTTATGGACATAGGACATCCTTGTTTCATTCTTTTGCTAAGCAAGGTCAACCAGGGAAAATTAGAGCTAGTTTGCACTCTTGATGGTGATATATTGAGTCTGTATGCATGGTATTTCTAGAGGATAATGTAAATCTGTACCAGGAATAATCTTCATGTTTACATGAAAGAACATTATCTAAATCTGTATGCTCAGGAGGACTTTGGAACTGGTATGCTCTGAATTCACTTGAAGATACAAGTCTTTAGAGATCATCTCTGCTATTTTGTATTACTCACGTACTTTCTACTAGTATAAGAAGATTGAATCAATGGTAGGCTTCTTATCATTGGGTATAGGCTTATTTTATGAAACGGAATTTATAAATGTAGTTCAATTTTGATATTCTCATTTTCTTTGCCTCAGCTCCCCCCCCCCCCCCACATTTTCAATTTCCATTTACAAAATTCTCCTGATCCATTTCTCGTTTTTGTTTGTGGACGGGCAGAGCTGCCAACCCTCCCGATTTTTGCGGAAGCCTTCCGCTTTTACATGCTCCCTTCCGCCCTCCCGATCCCAGATAAATAACTTCTGATTTTTTGTCATTTCATAATTTAAGCTAAATCCACCTTGCACTACCTATGTTTAGTAGGAGAAGGATGGAAGAAATCAGTTTAATGGAGAAGAGAAAGTGAAATACTATAGAGAGAAGCATTGTGTTTACCTTAATCCTAAGAGAGAAGCGTTGTCGCTGGTTGATTGCAACATAGCAACTGGGTCCGAGTGCTGTACTCTAGCTGTTCGCACACACACACAGCACCTGTAGATCCACGAGTGCAGCTAGACCACGTGGAGTAGTAAAGATGCTGATTGGCGGGAACCACAGAGCGGATGAATAGACACCAATATGCGGATGAATGCGGTCCCTTGTTTGGAGGAGTGAAACTTGAAAATTTAAACCACGGATGTAAATCGCGGACACGCACAATTAAGGTGTCCAGGGTGCCTGGATGCCTGTTAATGTCGAGCCCTGGCTTAACTATTGGCTGATACTGAAGTGATAGAGGCAATAACAAAATCCTTCCTGAAAATGTAACAAACCTTACTGCAAAATTACTTCAACCTTCCTGAAAATATTCCTTGAAGGTTGGCAGCTCTGGACGGGTGCAGCATTGTGTGCTAATGCTTTTTTAGTATATACAATATTTATACAGTATTATTGTTTTATCATACTTGAAGCGCAGTGGTTTGAGCACTCGCCTCGCAAGCAAGAGATCTGGGTTCGATTCCCGGGCAGGATGACATGTTAGGCAAGTTTCCTTACTCCACACGCCTCTGTTTACCTAGTACAATAACAACAACAAAATTGCACTGATATAGCGCCTTTCATGTCAGGAGGACATCCCAAAGCGCTGAACAGTCTGCAGTAAGTAGGAACCTGGTAGTTAGTCAATTAGTGGATCGCTTTTCCAGAGGTAATAATTCAATGGATGTTTGTGGGATGGTGCTAAACGCAATTGGCTGCCACATTTTGCCCTCAAAATATACAGTCAATTCACTTTGACAGCTACAATACACTCAATTCACAGGGCTTTAAGACGTCTCAAAGACATGATATGGCACAATATCAAATGCAAGGATTATGATTATTATTATTTATTAGTCTAACTTTGACCAGAATTCTCTTTGTACTAACTATTGTAGCTGACATGTCTCAATAAGTTTTATCTTTCTCCAGAGCAAGAATTGCTTAGAGCTGGGTCCCCCTGCCGAAGGAGAGGTTGTCCAGGTGAGGTGGACCGATGGACTGCTGTATGGTGCAAAATATGTGGCATCAAACATAATTTACATGTACCAGGTAAGAAGCAATTTGCATACACAATTTTGTGAAAATATATTTAAATCGTTTACTTTTTTGCCTTTTATTCATTGTCATATTATGTTCTATTCTTATTTACTGTTCCATCTTTTGCTTCCTCATTTATTCTATATTTCTTTCTGACTGAATCTATCCATGATAGAATCAGAAGCCCCCGGATTCTATCCAAGATAGAATCAACAAGGCGAGAGCATGTTCTTTGATTATTTGCACGATATAGCTTTCAAGAGGCCACTAAATTAATTTATAATTGAAACCTGCTTTGAGCGGATAATTTTATAAGATTATGCACGTTGTAAAAAATATATATGTGGGTAGTTAAAATTTTATGCTGGTTGATCTCTTAATACAAGGAATCATATGTGTTAAAAAATATGATTGCCTTAGTGCCTTCAGCCACTATGCACCGAGGCTCTGGAACTCCCTTCCTCAATCTCTTCGCGTTGGCCCCTCTTTTCCCATTTTCAGGAATCAGTTCTTTTCTATCATCCCCAGAAACACAATATTCTATTCTATTCTTCCTGAGGTCTTTCTAAAATGTTGTCAACAACCAATGTGTCAATCAATAATATTGTCAACAGTTGTAGGATTAACATTTCTAATTTAAGATCACATTTTGAGTCCTGGAGCTCCCCAGTGGAGTCCTGTATTTCGGTAATTATAGCACTCGCCTCTCAGGCGAGAGACATGGGTTTAGCGGTAAGTCGGAACCCGGTTGTTAGTCAATTGGCGGATCACTTTTCTCGGGCTAATAATTCCTTCAAAAACCATATATTTTAAATTGGTTACTTCAATCCATGACTGTTTGTGGGACACTGCAGTGTGCAATTATTTGCCACGTTTTGCCCACAAAATATAGTCAATTCACTTTACGGTATATTCTGTGAGCGCTTTCAGACCTCTCAAAGACGTTTTATGCCGCTTTATCAAATACAAGGATTATTATTAGTAGTAGTAGTAGTAGTACTACATCACCAGCAAGATATAACGCCTGACATGTACCAGAAATTCCTAACAGGTTCTGCTTCTCTCTTTCAATAAAGTGTATTGTTCAGCTCAGGGTCAGCTCACATTCACATTTTCACCTGGTCAGTGTTTGTTGTCTGTACTAGCTGCTGCTTGATTAGTCTTGCTACTTGTTAGCCTCATTTTATCTCACTGGAATGTGGTGTTCCCGTTTTATTCAGAGCCTCTCCCACTTATACATAGCCCCAGTACACTGTGCTCAAGGGCCTTCATGAGCATACCATGGCCAGGATTCATCCATGCTATTTTTTTTGGTTGTCCCTCGCTCCTCATCTCCCAGTTCCATCTCCTAGTCCCCCTCCTAACTGATGTGATCAACCTCTCGTTATCCGCCGGCACTGTCTTCACTCCTCTGAAAACTGCTGCCATCAATCCCATCTGAAAAAACCTTCTCTCGACACATCCCTACTCTCCAGCTATCGCCCCATCTCCAACCTCCCATTCCTCTCCAAGGCCCTGGAACGAGTTGTTGCTTCCCAGCTTCACTCCCTTCTCTCTCGCCACTCCCTCCTCAAACCCCTTCAATCTGGCTTCCGTGCTACCCACAGCATGGATACAGCCCTGGTCAAAGTCTCTAATGACTTTCTAAACATCTGTGCCCTGAGCTCTCTCTGCCTCCATGTCCTTCAAGATCTCTCCGCCAACTTCGACACTGTTGACCATTCCATTCTCGTTTCCCCATCTCCGCAACATTGCCCGACTCTGCCACTACCTGACCCCCAAAGTTGCTGAAACCCTCATTCATGCCTTCATTACATCTTGGCTCAACTATGCAAATGCACTGCTTGTCGGCCTTCCCAATTCCTCCCTCCACAGGCTGCAGATAATCCAGAACTCTGCGGCCCGTGTCCTCTACCGTTCCAAACTCTGCGACCCCATCTCTCCTATCCTCGCTGACTTTATTGGCTCCTCATCATCCAGAGGATCTAATTCAAGATCCGGGTCCTCACATTTAAAGCCCTCCACACTCTCATCCCACCCTACATCCATGACCTTCTATCCCCTTACCAACCTGCCCGCCCTCTCCGCTCAGCAGGCTCCAGCCTGCTCCATGTACCCGATCCATCCGCCCCACCATTGGCAGATGAGCCTTTAGCCACTCTGCCCCCAACCTCTGGAACTCCAGCCCGCAGTCCCTCCGCCTCGCCCCCTCCCTGCCTCCTTCAAGTCTCGCCTCAAGTCTCTCCTCTTCTTGGAACTATCGGCAACTCCTAATCCCCACCTTCCCCCCCTCCCCTTGTCCTTAGCTCTGGTCTGAAGCAGTGACTGTGCAGCGCCTTGGGAAGTCCTCCTGACGTGAAAGGCGCTATACAAGTGTAATTTTGTTGTTGTTGAATGTCTCACTTTCAAAATCCAGTTGCTACATTTAGTAAAATGCCTTTCTATTCCCCTCATACAGCTCTATAGTTTTCTCATTTATCCTCGTACAGTTGAGAACAGCAAACAATATATTTGGCTTCCTTTCTCATTGAATGTAGCAAAGTATTAATCTGATTTTGATCATCTTTTCTATTCTGCCTCGAAGCAATTCTAAATCTTTCAAATCGCTTTATCCATTTTCCCTATTTCTCTGGGTTACTGAAATCAAATGTATCTAATGGACTCATGTAAAGAGAAACCATTTTATTGTGGCTTCTCTCACCAGTATGCAAACCTTTTTTTCTCTGTTCCCTGAGACACAAGCCTCATCTCTGGATGATTCTTATAACAATTTAACCCAATTGCCACCTTGCAATTATTTTTCTCTCTCTCAGCCTTTGCGTGGTTTCACAAAGTCCTGTTCCCCTATGTTTTTTTTCTGCAGTGCAATGACCAACAACTCAAGAATAAATGAAAGAATGATAATAATCGTATTTAGCAGTAGCTAATTGTATTTGGTATAAGTATTTAACTGAATTTAGTCGTCCAGAAGATCAGGGTGTGTGAGTGCCATAATTTTCATGGCAGATAATGATGATCTGTCACTATGTTCAGTGCCTCATCTTCCGTAACATGGATGGAGTGACGAGAAAATTAATGGTGTCAGACATTGTTGCACTCGACTCATCTGCAACAAAAAAATTCATCAAATCAATAATAAATAGTACTTTGTGACATTCCACAGCCTCACCCACTCTCAGCTGATTTGCTGCTTCCCCTTTCTACTCACTTCACCTCAGGCGTTGTGTTCACAGACTAGCCTGACATTTGGGTGTTAGACTGGGGAGGTGGTGCAATGTTAGAGATGCCGTCTTTCAGATATGGCCCATTCTCCAGATGGATATTAAAGATTCCATAACACTATTTGAAAACAGAAGATAATTTTTTCTTGGAGTCCTGGCCACAATTCTTCATTTAATTGGGGCATTCATCTCATGGTTGCTTGTGCAGAACTGCCAACCAGTAAGTTTTTGCTGTATTTAGTACGGTAAATTGAAGTAAATACGGCAGTACGATTTTTCTTGGTAAAATACATTTTTTGGAAAATCCGAATATGTTCCATGCTTTCTCTCTCTCTCTCTCTCTCTCTCTCTGTCTGTCTGTCTGTCTGTCTGTCTCCCTCTTTCTCAGTCTCTCTCTCTCAGTCTCCCCCTGTCTCTCTCTCTCTCTCTCTCTCTCTCTCTGTGTCTCTTTCCCTTTCTCTGTCTCTCTCTGTCCCAGTCTCTTTCCCTCTCTGTCTGTCTCGGTCGCGCTCTCTCTCTCTCTCTCTCTCTCTCTCTCTCTCTCTCTCCCTGTCCCAGTCTCTCTGTATCTATTTCTCTCTCTCTGTTTGAGTGTCTCTCTGTCACAATCTCACTCACAGTCACTCTCTCTGTCTCAGTCTCTTTCTCTTTAACTCTCTCTCCCTGCCTTCAATAGCAGTGCTACCTACCTTATGCCGTCGCTGGTACACTGTAAATGTTAGCACTAGGCTAGGTGCAAGGCATCACTGGGAACTATTTGTTTCATATACGGAAACACAGTAGGGACCCCCCTCCTGGGGAAAATACTTTTTTTTTACTACAAAATACTGTTTTTAGCTTTCAGGAGTACTTTGTTTTGTTAAAAAAGATTGGCAGCTCTGCTTGTGGCCTTCTTGATGCAAATGGCTAGTACATCTATCTATAACAAATCAGTCACAGGAAAAAATGAACTGTGAAGCTTTGTGAGACATTGATGTGATAAAGAAAGTATCTTTCCTTTGCTTTGATTTTCACATAACCAGATGATTCTGAAAGATTAATTCTACAAATACATATTTCTGGCTCTCCATTTGAATTTCACTTTTTGTACAGCAGATGACATAGCTTGAGCCAAGCAAACAATGTGCATATGCTCCACTTCTAATTAAAAATCAAGCCAATTTACTCCCTTCACTTGCCGGAGTGACCAATGTTACAGGACTTAACATTTAAATTGGCAGGCTGTTCGTGAGCAGCGATTAACCAATTTTAATGCATTAGTACCAAGGCATATTCAGCTACTTTTATATTAGAAATCTGGAGGGATGAAACGCAGAGGTGATATTAGAGATTTGTTGCTCTCAAAGTACAGCTGCTGCTAATACATTTAAAACCTGTGGTTAGAATGCAAGGTGGCATTATATAATTGGTGCATTTAATGAGAATTGGTATGTTAAACACTTTTGTTCATTCACAAGACTTTTTCAAAAGTTATTTTCCTATTTGACTGATACCAAATTAGAGTAAGAGAGGGTGGTTGATTGTCTTAATTATCAGGTAATCTCACCCTTGGTCTTTTTGTCAAGGCTGTTATTCAGGTAACAGTGATTGGGTTGTGGGGAAGGAACTGTCTGAAAGGCCTCAGAGTGAGTGTCTTTTACATTGGCACCGACCCTTTTCATTTAGGTGATGGAGCAATTTGCTGCAGAGGCAACAGGAGATGTGATGCCAGAAGCTGTTCTGGCTATGATTGGCGCCAGGAAATCTGGCACTTCTCATTATAGACTCCGCCAGCTAGCAAACTCAAAATATAAATCGATGTTACAGTTCTGATTGTCAGCTCAAATGTAATCTCAAATAAGAATTGGGTTTGTTTCAGGAGTTCTGTGTTCTGGGAGCAAATGTGAATTAGTAACATTGGATTGCTTTGCTTGTATATCTGTCATCTGTTTTTCTGGAGTTCTGGTTTACCACGATCATTTTGCTCAGCCTCATCCATTTAACACTGTTCTTTAGGTGGAGTTTGAAGATGGCTCCCAGTTTGTCGTCAAGCGAGATGATGTTTACACTTTAAATGAAGAACTGCCAAAAAGGGTTAAATCACGGCTTGTAAGTATTCTTCTTGTGACATACTTTGAAATGTGTTACTTTTGCATTGGATTGGGTTTGAGAAACATTTATCATGTTTCATTCTTTCCACTCTGACTTCTGAATTTGCTTCAGTTTGGAATGTCAGCTTGGCTCAGTTGACAGCGCTCTCATCTCTAGGTCATACAGCTATGGGTTCTGGCTCTTGAACTCAAAGTCTTGGCTGACACTTCAGTGCAGTATTGGGGGAGTTTGGCATTATTGAAGGTTTCATGCTTCAGGTGAGACATTAAACCAAATTCCTATTGTTAAGCTAGATATTAAAGCTCCTGTGACATTATTCAAAAAGAAAAGAACATTTCTGCCAGTGTCCTGGCCAATAATCATAAACATTGACGGTCATTTATACCTATGCATATATATATATGATATTTATAACACAAATATATACAGTCAATTCACTTTACAGTATTTTCTGTGAAGTGCTTTGAGACATCGATAAGATGTGAAAAGCGCCATATCAAATGCAAGGATTCATGGAATCATAGAATTTTACAGCACAATAGGAGGCCATTTGGCCCATCTAGTCTGTGCCGGCTCTTTGAAAAGAGCAACACAATCCCACTGCCCAGCTCTCTCCCCATAACCGAACAGACCTGTTCTCCCTAAATAAAGATCTAATTGTCTTTTAAAAAAATTATTATTATGCTTGTTTGAGATCCCTTGCAAAATGGCTGCTGTATTTGTCTACAAAAACTGTCATCGCACTTTTGCAATAATTACTCAAATGTGCTTTGATGAGATTTAATTTATAATTGTTCTGTTTTTTCTTGTATGGTTTATTTTAAGAGTCACAACAATCCACTAATGTTCTCCTTCTCCCATTTTATTTCCTTATGGCACAAAGCCAAGCTTTGGCTGTGCAGCGATCTGTCTTGCTCTGCCAGCGCTTTGGGATGTCCTCCTGATGTGAAAAGCGCTTTACAAGTGTAATCTTGTTGTTGCTGTTGCTCACAAACCTCTCTTGTCAATAATGCCCCTAAATCTGCCACAAGGAGGTGTGCGAGAGTGGTGTCTTAACAGTTTACCACTGCATTGCCATCTGATGGTACAATCAAGACTTCAAGCTTGTGTGAATTAATGTAGTTTCTTTTCTTTCTCCTCCCCCCTCCACCCCCGCACAAAAAAATGGAAAGAACACGCATTTTCATTGCACCTTATTACATCAAAATGTCTCCAGTGTGCTGCAGTAATTACCGTCAAGGGTAATGAGGTTTTACTGGAGCACGGCAGCCATTTTGTGCACAGCAGGGTCCCATATATAACCATGAGGTAAATGTCCAATTAATCTGGAGGATTATAGGCTCGGATGCTGGAGAAACTCCCTTCTCTTCACAAATAGTGTATTTAACATCCACTGAAGAACACCATCTTGGTTTTGCATCTTATCTGAAAGACAGCATCTATATTGTGCATACAAATTTCAAAGTGGGACATTAGCCCACAACCGTTGCAAATTCTTTCAACATTCAGGTATAAGCAATAACTGTCACATCCCACAACATTACAGCAGATGTCTAACTAAAGAGGAAAACACTTGAAAATGTATTTCTTGTTAATTGCATAAAATCTGCATTGTTGTTTTGAAAAAAAAGCACGTGTTTGTTTTGCTGCCATATTTTTGTTTACCGGTAGTAACTTAACTCATCATTTGACCTTTAAATAGCCACAATTTAATGCAAAATATGTATTTATTAAAAAGCTCAAGTTAAAAACTGAATAGCACAAATATTGCATAGTCTTGGCAGATGTTTAGCTTCACTGTGATATTACAAATCTGCCTCAGGGTTATATAACTCAGTAAACGCTAATGGTAAATGTGGAATTTGCTCATCAGCTTTATTGAGGATTGAAATCGAGACGGGAAATTTCTATTTCTTTTCCAAGCTATGAAATGTGGCTTCTATCCCAGCATTCTCAACCAAATAAATCATCCCGGGGCTTTAAAACACTTTTATGAATGATTGCTACTTCTAAGAGCCATCACCCTCAAAAGAGACACCAACCAAAAATTAATCTGCCGTCTGCATTCGACTTGTAATAATTTTCTTGGACCAGACTATCATCTTTCAGGAAGCATTGTGTCTTCGTACCATTAATAAATTGTCAAATTTTAAATGACCAGGGTTGGATGGATTCATAACTTAAATTGTGTAAAGAAATGAAATCCAGGTTGTTGTTGCCTCAGTGAAAATATGCATGAGTCGAGCATATCCACAGCTCCATGCTCAGAGCACATCCCTTATCTCCTTACTTGCACATAGGAAAATGCTGCATTATTCAGTAATCACAGACCCATTTTGATGTTCCGTGTTGATTGTAGCAGTCATGTAGCTCAGAGATTGATGTCGAAAACCTTAGGCAAGTTTTCTTACTCCACACACCTCTGTTTACCTATCAGTAATTAGGAACCCAGTTGCTAGTCCATTGGCAGATGGCTTTCCACGGTAATAATTCCCCCCCTCCCCCCCCGCCTAGAAAAAGGACTGTTTGTGATACACTGCTATATGCAATTGGCTGTCCTGTTTTGCCCACAATATACACAAGTCAGTTCATTTTACAAAATATTGTGTGAATTGCTTTGAGACATCGCACCATGATAAATGCAATAATTATTGGTATTATTATACAACACCTGCAACAAAATTACATTTGTATAGTGCCATTCACACCGGGAGAATGTCCCAAGGCGCTGGACAGTCTGTGTTTCAGACCCGAACTGGGGTCAGGATTGGGGACGATGGAGGGAGAAGAGGGCATTTGGGGTGAGCGATGGGCCCGTCGAAGAGGAGGGTCTTGAGGCGGGACTTGAAGGAGGCGAGTGAGGGGGCGAGGTGGAGGGACTACGGGATGGAATTCCAGAGGTTAGGGGTAGAGTGGCTGAAGGCTCACCCGCCAATGGTGGGGGGTGGGTCGGGGGACGTAGAGAAGGCCAGAGCCTACTGAGCGGAGGGGTGGGCAAGTTGGTAGGGGGTTAGGAGGTCAAAGGTAGAGTGTGACGAGGCCATGGAAGGCTTTGAATGTGAGGACCAGGATCTTGAATTGTAAAATGTATATAGCAGATTTTTCTAAAATGTGGCAAAGCTAACTTAATTTATCCCATTTATCAAGTAGCTTTGATTTTCTTAGAGGCATTCTTAGAAGAGCAAATGAAGGTTGGAAACCAAACTAAAAATCAAGTAAATAAAAAAAACATGAGCTGAGTCGTAGAATATGTACTAACTATATTTTATTTGGCTTTCATGTGTCTCAGTGTCAACCTGTCTACATTTATGCCATAAACTGGTTCATTTATTTCCAAATACTTACAGAGACTCCAGAATTAGAGATAGAGACAGACTACATAATAGATAACCATATATAAGCTATGCAGAGTTCCTTCTAAGGTTCAACTGATAAAGCTACTAAACAATGCAAAATGAATCCATACTGTTCAAGGTATCAGTGGCCTCAGTTTCCCCTGGGCTGGTAAAGGAAAAAACACAGTTGAGGGGTTCCGGTTGTTATCCAATAACCCACCTGTAATGTGCATGAGTGGATGAAACATCATTTCTACTAACAATACTCCTTGCATTTGATAGAACACTTTATCACATATTTTAGACTCGTCAAAGTGCTTCACGGAATATACTGTAAAGTGAATTGACTAAATTTTGTGGGCAAAATGCAGGAGTCAATGCAGTGCACAGCAGTCTCCCTCAAAAAGTCATGGATTAAGTAACCATTAAGTCAATCATTTTTTTTAAAAGGAATCCCCAGAAAATCGACTAACAATCGGGTTCCTGTGAAGAGTAAGGAAAGTTACCCAAAGTTTCGCCCAATTGAACACTGGTTCTTTCGCTTGAGAGGCGAAGTGCTCTAACCACTGAGCTACAGGACTCCATAATAACTAAATATAGTAGGTGCTTCGTTCTTACAGTTAGAAATGGTCTATTTTGAAAATAAATTAACTTGCTTCCAGGTTTTCAAATTCAACCCTCAAGTATCTTAATATTAATTCCTGCATTATTTTCCCTCACATGTATAACAATCTTCTTGACCCTGGCTATGCTGTGTCCTTCTCAAAACAAAATTGGGGTGTTGAGAATGTAAAGGTATCCTCCCTGTATCTGAATTTCTAATCAATCATTTAAAAATATTTAAAAATCTTTTGTCAATCATTTAAAAATATCTGTAGACTGAATAATGAATCCATAAATCTTTTAACGTAACGAATTAACGATTGCTAAAGTAACTTTTTGTGCAAAACCCACTTTAACCATTAACGGGTCTTGTCCAAGATGCATATTACTTAGATCTGCTTTAGTAAGTCATATGGTTTCTGTATTAAACACTAATAATGGTGTCAAGTTTAGAAGACTGGTCAATTGTTTCCTTTGGAGTAGCTGCTGAGTTAGAAAGTTGTGGGTTCAAGCCCCATGTCAGAACTCAGAGGGCAATGAATTTATGGAATTCTCTATCCCCAAAAGGCTGAAATTGATAGATTTCTTATGGATAAATGGATTAAAGGATATGGGGATAAGGCGGGCAGGTGGAGTTAGATTAGAAGATCAGCCATGATCTTACTGAATGACGGGGCAGGCTCGAAGGGCCGAATGGCCTACTCCTGCTCCTATTTCTTATGTTCTTATGGAATTTTCAACTCAGTCTAGGGTTAACCTACTACTCCAATGCAATGCTGGGGGTGTGCTACAATGTTGCTACATTCTCGCCAATGGAGTCAGGCGAGAATGGGGAAGATGGGGTCGCGCAGCTAGGAGTGGTGGAAGATACGGGCCGCAGAGTTCTGGATGATTTGCAACCTATGGAGGGAGGAATTAGGAAGAATGACAAGCAGGGCATAGTCGACATAGTCAAGCCTGGACATGATGAAGGCATAGATAAGAGTTTCAGCGGCTTGAGAGCTGAGTTATTGGCGGAATTGGGCAATATTGTGGAGGTGAGGGAAGGCAGAGTGGATCACTGTGTGGATGTGGGGAAGGAAAGATAGTTGAGCATTGAACAAGACATTTAGGTTCATGACTGACTTGGTGAGATGGAATGTGCATCCATGGAGGTTGATGCTGCCAGCGCCTGATCCATGAGGGCACTAGGGCGAGCCAATCAGGAGGCCCTCGGTTTTGTTGATATTGAACTGTGGGAAGTTAGCTCTCATCCAGGACTTGATGTCTGACAGACAGTCTGTGGTCCTAGAATCGAGGATAGAGGCGGAAAGATAGAGTTTGGTGTCATCCATATACATGTGGAAGTTGACCCCATGTCTGCGGATGGTGTAGATATTGAGAAGGAGAGGACCAAGGACAGAGCCCTGGGTAATGCCACAGGTGACAGTGCGGGGGCTGAAAGAGAAGCTGTTAGTGGCGACAAACTGGAGACAGTGGGAGAGGTAAGAGTCGAACTGGGCAAGGGTAGGTCCACGAAGATTGAGGAGGTGTAGGAGGATGGATGGGTCGACAGTGTCAAACGCGGCAGAGAGGTCAAGGAGGACCAGGAGGCAGAGAGAGCCCAGATGTGGGCAGCACGGAAACCAAATTGAAGCATAACTGAAAGGCACTTAATATCTATGCAAATTGGTTGCTTTATAAAATGTAGGAATATTTGGTGGGGTGATGGGTCGTCGGGGCAGTTCTGTGGATTACTCTTCTTTCCTCTCAACTCATTCACTCCTTCAACCCCTCCAATCAGGTTTCCGCCCTGCTCACAGCACGGAAACTGCCCTGGTCAAGGTCACTAATCACATCCTAACCGCCTGCGACCAGGGCTCTCTCTGCCTCCTCGTCCTCCTTGACCTGTCTGCTGCGTTTGACACAGTCGATCACACCATCCTCCTCCAACGTCTTTCCTCCCACCTCAACCTTCAAGGCACAGTCCTTGACTGGTTCCATTCCTACCTGACTCACCGCCTACATTTTGTATCTTCCAACGGTTTCTCCTCAAACCCCCGCACAGTTTCTCATGGCGTCCCCCAGGGCTCTGTCTTCGGCCTCCTCCTTTTCACCATTTACACGCTCCCTCTGGGCGATGTCATCCGCAAACATGGAGTAAATTTCCACATGTATGCGGACGACACCCAGCTGTACCTTTCTGCCTCATCCCTCAACCCCCAGACCATCGATGTTCTGACAGCATGTCTGTCCGACATTGAGTCCTGGACGAGGGACAACTTCCTCCAATTGAACGTGAGCAAGACCGAGGCCCTCCTGATTGGCTCAAGCCAGCGCCTCCGCACATCGGGCGCTGCCAGCCTCAACATCCAAGGCTGTACTCTCCACCTCACAAAGCCAGTCAGGAACCTCGGCATCACGTTCGACCATAAACTCTCCTTCCTCCCCCACATCCGTGCCTTGACCAGCACCGCTTATTTCCACCTACGCAACATTGCCAGGCTCCGCAACTATCTCACCCCCCACGCTGCCGAAACACTCGTGCACGCATACATCACCTCACGGCTGGACTACGGAAACTCTCTCTTCGTCGGCCTCCCCAGTTCCTCCATTCACAGGCTGCAGATCATCCAAAACTCTGCAGCCCGTGTACTATCCCGCACCCGCCTCCGCAACCACATAACCCCCATCGTCGCCCGTCTCCACTGGCTCCCCATCCTCCAGAGGATCGAGTTCAAGATCCTCGTCCTCACCTTCAAGGCCTTACACGGCCTTGCCCCGCCCTATTTAACCGATCTACTCACCCCCTATAAGCCCACCCGGACCCTCCGTTCAGCAGGACTTGGTTTGCTCCAAGTCCCCCGCTTGAACCGCCCCATCATCGGAGGCCGGGCCTTCAGTTTCTCCGCTCCCACCCTGTGGAATTCCATCCTCCAATCCCTCCGCCTTGTTTCCTCCCTTTCCACTTAAGTTGTTGCTGTTGTTGTTCTGCTTCAAAGAATAAACCTGGGTTGAATTTACTGCTTTATTTCCTAACGCAGTTTATAGACATGAAATCTGAATTGTGCAAATGGAATTCCTTCTGGTGACAGCAGAACAACCGTTAATTCAGAAGCCTTCTTCATTCAAACTGATCTTGCGATTTTCATAGATTGTGAACCAATGGGTATAGTTTGGTAACCATCTCACATTTGTCATTGGTGCTTATGTGTAATCTCAGGCGAGGTTCCATGGACCCGTAGGTAGGAGGTGAGACTTTGATTTATTGTATCAAAGTTAGCATTGCATGTTAGACCTTTTATATATTTCCTAACTCACATTATGTTTTTCAGTCTTCAGCTTCAGACATGCGCTATGAGGCTACGTTTTCCAATGAAAGCATTCAGGCCAAAAAGCGACCGAGAGTCTTGAATTCCAAATTCATGAATGAGTACGTGAACGATCCAGGTTATCGCACGTTCTTGGGAAACTTCTTTCAAACTCATTGTCGTCAAGGACAATAAAATCATGCTGACAGCCAAAAAGAGAACAGTTGTTTCTTTCGAACAGTGTCTTCAATAAGACGTCTGCCTATGCACTGCTTTGGATGCAATAAAGGCAACGCTGACCAGTTTAAAACAAAAAAGTGAAATAAATACTTGCTGGAAAAGTGAAGGAAGATTCCTCTGCCTACATTCAAGAATTCAATCCAGGTAGCATCATATTTGCATCATATTACAGAATTGCGCCTTCCTCTGAATAATGGAAAGCGACACTGAAACATCTGGATTCTCTTCCTGAGAAAAAGAACACAAGAACTTTTGTGGATATGAATGAATAACTTTTCAAGTCTCTCTCAGGAATAAGATTTTCTGATCTGGGAGAGACTTTAAAAATATTAACATGCTTATCTGTACTAAAATATTTTTGTACTCTTGCTATCATTTCCAGTAATGTTTGTTGCACTTATTTTTGTCTTTTAGTTTTATTTGACACCATTATCGAATCACTCTTGTTTGGCTCTTTCACTTTCGTTCAAGCATACTTTGCAAATGAAACAGCAGGGTTTTATATTGAACAGAAGGAAAATGAATGGCAGGTAGCTTGCTTGCAAGTTCATTTCATGTTGTTTGGTGCTCCAGCTGTTTAAAGCAACTCTCGGAGGATTTTTAAATTGTCATCGAGAGCCCTATTCTATCCTGTCGAAACCAGATAACAAATGAACAGTTTCCTTGTTGGGTAGGATGAGATTTGTTGCAAACACCTGCAAGAATACTATTGTATCCAGTAGCATTTCTAAATTGGTTATTGAGGATGAGATAAGCAAACTTTGCTTCTTTTAATCCTTTGCCTTTAGCAGGATTACAAAAGTTATATATAACGTGCATTTACATGACTGACTTTATGGTGTGAGAGGTTTTCTACTGTTGGTAAAAGGGGCTTAGATGTAGCAAAGGTGTGTGAAGTTTGAATTGTTTGATATACTCAACCATGAACATGATGTTGCTGCATTAAAACTGTTTGCTCTCATTGTTATTTCGATTATTTCATGTCATTTCCCTCTTTAACCATCTGCAGTTTGTTATAAATGGACAAAGTAGAATAAACTGCCAACACTGAGCATGTTCTACTCTTTTGTTCCAATTCTGTAGATGACTTTTTTGCAATAGTAGTCTGATGCAAAACATATCTCCATAAGGTCTGTATTCAATCAGCTGAATTATGAAATGTGTGTTTCTTACCAGATCTACTGCAACTACATTTCCTTTTTCAATCATACATGTGTATACACACACACAGTAAAATAATCTGATCTTTATAAATCTCAAAAGTCATAGATCTACCCAAATCCCATTAAAAAGTTTATATTCTATGCAAAGTTTGACACAATTCATACTTTACAAAACACATATTTTATGTATGGTCCCTGCTGATACAACTTATGTGAGGTTTGCTACATGCATATTGTTTCACCCCTTGTTTCACTCCTTCCCGAACACCCCCTTCCCAGCTCGGGTCACACGCCTCCTGTGTAGCGCCTTGGGACGTCCTCCCGACGTGAAAGGCGCTTTATAAGTGTAATTGTTTTTTTTTGTTGTTGTTGTTGTTGTTGTTGTTGTTGGATCATCATCCCATTCTTTGATTGTGGATATTAATTTAGGTTCTGTCTGCCTTGTGATCAAATGGACATAAAGATACCAACTTTTACTGTTTGAGGAAAAAAACTGGAATCTTTTTCCTGGTATCTTGGTTTATATTCCCTTCCTAAACCAAATTTACCCCAAGTTCGTCTGAATAATAAATCGATTGATATAGTCATTTTGTCCAAGCATCTCAAACTGCTTTGCAAATTTTATTGTGAAGTGTAGTGACTATTTGCAGATGAACACGGCAGCCAATTTACACACAACAGTGTCACACAGGCAGCCAAGAAATGTATGACCAATTTATCTGATGGATTGTTGACCAAGTCACCAGAAGAAACTTCCTTCTCTTTGATGTCCACCTGAATCAGCAGACAGCTTGGTTTAAAGTCTTGTTTGAAGGATGTATGTACAATAAGCACTCCCCCAGCCGTGCATCGGTAACAGAACTTTGCGCTCAAAGTTCCAGTTTGTTGCGTGAACCCACAACACAGGGGAAAGACTACTACAAACAGAGCCAGGTTGATAATTCAACCACTCATCTTGTCGTTGGTATGTCCTTCCAACGTGAAAGGCACGATACAGATGTAATTTTGTTGCTGTTGTTTATGGGATTTTGTTGAAGCAGAATAGCAATCTGGTTTGCATATATAATTATATTATCATTCAGTTTTGGTCAATAAAACATTTCAAGATGTTTATTTTTATGTGAAAGTTGCTAAATAAAAGTTATTGTTACTCAATCCCTTTTCGATCATGTTGTACATCGAGCATTAAAACAGCAAAGGTGTTATTTTCCGCAACTTCAGCTAATATCATCCAGAGGTCAGTCTGCACTCAGAACAGAGTTTGAGCTGCAGCTCCTCCTTGGTATTGTAGGTCTAAAGAGTAAACCTTTCAACCTTGAACTTTTTAATAGCTTCACAGCAGGGGCAGATCTGGGCTACCAGTCAGTCAGCTGGCGAGCTGTGTGAAAACATCACCACAATCATGAAAAGGTACAGGTAAGTGAGTCAGTTTTGACTCCTCAAAGTGTTTTGGGGGGTGGCATAGAGGGATTCATACGTCGTTGTCAATTAGCATTGACAAAAGAGTATTTGCCCCACTGTGACAGTGCTGACTAGAAGAGCATTGATCAGTCCCAATTCCCTTTTGCCTTTTCCCCATAGACCCGTAAACCATTTATTTTTAGATATCTAGCTTGTTCCCTCTTAAAAGCTAATATTAACCTTACCTCAACCACCACACCCAGCAAATCCTAGCATCTCTCTGTAAAAAGAATTCTTCTGATCTTCCCCCTTTGCCTCTGGTAAATTAATACTCTAATTACTGAATCACTGATCTGGGAAATAATTTCTCTATCATATATCAAAAAACCGTCATAGCTGATAGATTTGGAATTAAGTGGCACCTTGCTCGGTGAATTGATTTGGTGACTCAATATGTTGTGTTTACTAATGCTGTGGTGTGAGGATCACAGTGGTGGCTCCAAGGTGTCATGAATTTATCACATGACATGAGTACAGGAAATGGACCTTCCAGAAAGCAAACAAATAAATAATCTTTGCATTTGATATAGCGTCTTATCACGTCTTCAAGATGTCTCGAAATGCTTCACAGAATATACTGTAAAGTAAATTGACTATTTTGTAGACGAAATGCAGCAGCCAATTTTTCACACAGCAGTGTCCCAACAACAACAACAAAATTGCACTTAGATAGCGCCTTTCACGTCAGGAGGACGTCCCAAAGCGCTGAACAGTCAGGTCAGGACCTGAGCGGGGTGGGTGGGGGATGGGGGAGGGTCGAAGTAGGGGGAAGGAGAGTGGGAGAGGTGGAAGAGTTAGTGAGGCAGCTGAAGGCACGGTCGAAGATGAAGGTCTTGAGACCGGCCTTGCAGGAGGAAAGGGAGGAAGTGAGGCGGAGGGGCTGCGGGATGGAATTCCACAGTGTGGGACCAGAGCGGCTAAAAGCCCGGCCACCGATGGTTGGGCGGTTAGGGTGGTGGACGCGGAGCAGACCTGAGTCTGCTGAATGGAAGGTGAGGGCAGGCTGATAGGGAGACAGTAGGTCAGAGAGATAGGCGGGGGCAAGGCCGTGAATGGCCTTGAAAGTGAGGACAAGGATCTTGAATTCGATCCTCTGGGTGATGGGGAGCCATTGGAGATGGGTGAGGGTGGGAGTGATGTGGTCGCGAAGCCTGGTATGGGAGAGTACACAAGCTGCAGAATTCTGAATGATCTGCAGCCTGTGAAGGGAGGAGCTGGGGAGGCCGATGAGGAGAGTTCCCACAGTCGAGCCTGGAAGTGATAAAGGCGTGGACAAGGGTTTTGGCGGTGTTGGGGGTGAGGTAGTGGCAGAGTCTGGTAATATTGCGAAGGTGATGGAAGGGTGTGCCGGTCATGGAGCGGATGTGGGGGAGGAAGGATAGCTCAGGGTCGAACAAGACGCTCAGATTCCTGATTGGCTTCGAGAGGTGGAGAGAGCAGCCTTGAACACTGATGTTGGCAGCGCCTGAGGTGCGGAGGCGTGACGTGAGCCAATCAGGAGGGCTTCTGTCTTGTTGACATTGAGTTGTAGGAAATTTGCCCTCGTCCAGGACTCAATGTCCCACAAACGTTCGTGGATTGAGTGATTTCACTAATATTTATTTTGAATGAATGATATTACCCCTGGAAAAGTGATCCACCAATTGGATCAACCAGTCAATTGTGGTAAGATTCTTTCTTACTGTTAGGTAAACAGACGTGTGGAGTAAGGAAACTTCCCCAAGCTTTTGCCCTGCTGGGAATTGAACCCAGGTCCTCTCACTTGCGAAGCGAGTGCTTTAATCACTGAGTTACAGGACTAGACTATTAGTGGTTGAGCCAAGGTCTGTTTTATTCATGTTTTAGCCGGATCAAAAATGTCAAGGAGAATGATGAACTCCAGGCATGTGGGTGTTAGCTGGGATTAACAAGTACTCTGGAGGGATCAAATAATGGGAATGCAAGGCTTATTATACATTTATAATAAAACTGGAAACACAAAAAACTTTTAAAGTGTTCAAAATCATTACATGAAAATCACTGATGAATGCATGATGTACTGTTGAATAACTTCCCCCCCCTCCCACGGTAGTATTTTCTGCGTGAGATTCTCCTGCAACAAGTTTTTTTTTAAAAAAAGCTTTTTATTTGCAGATGAGTTGAAGGCCTTAGTAAATTTATGCATCGGCAATACATTTGTTTGGATGTTGTTTGCTGTTTTCAGAATTATAATCTAAATGAGAAAAGCACATGGTTCCGAATGAAGACTAAGCTTTAGGTAGTTAAATTCCCAGCCTGGCTTTTCTGCTGTATTTTCTATATATTTTTGATCTCTTGTGCTAAACAGTAATAATATTATTATACGTTAAGAAATAATCATAATTCTTGCATTTGTTATAGCCACTTATCACATGTTTGAGACGTCCCTAAGCACTTCACAGAATATACTGTAAAGTGAATCAACTAAATACCAAGATAATGTACAACGTACTTTTAGACTTCCATATATACAACAACAAAATTGCACTTATATTGCGCCTTTCACGTCGGAACGACGTCCCAATGTGCTGAACAGTCAGGTTGGGCCGAGCGGGTGAGGGAGGGTCGGGGTAGGGGGAAGGAGAGGGGGAAGAGTTAGTGGGGCAGCCGAAGGCGCAGTCGAAGAGGAAGGTCTTGAGACCGGCCTTGAAGGAGGAAAGGGAGGAAGCAAGGTGGAGGGGCTCCGGGATGGAGTTCCACAGTGTGGGAGCAGAGAGGCTGAAAGCCCGGCCACCGATGGTTGGGCGGTTAGGGCGGTGGATGCGGAGCAGGCCTGTGTCTGCTGAACGGAGGGTGCGGGTAGGCTGGTAGGGAGACAGTACGTCAGAGAGATAGGTGGGGGCAAGGCCGTGAATGGCCTACATCACTGAACCAATGGATAAAGATGTGTGAACAGCTGACTGCGCTTTGCCGTCCTTCTTTTTATCCCCATTTATGTGACTTTGGACTTATAGTCCAAGCTAACACTCCAGTGTAAGCCTGGGGAGGCACTGTGTTGTCAAAGGTGTCGTTCTTCGGACAAAAATCCCAGCATTCAAAAAGAGCAGGGCAATTCTAATAATCTGGCCAATAGTCCCTCGACAAAAGTGGTCATTCACTGCATAATATTTTTAGGTTAATGCTGTGAAGCAAAATGGTTTGTGTTTTCTTACAAGTACATAGTCACCGCATTTTACAGTGGAAAAAAAATCTGCTTTCGGTGAATTTAAACATTTTGATGTGACATGGTGCTTTTTATCAAATCAAGAATTACTTTTAATATCTCAAAACCAGTAGGTTGTTAGACTACACTTCCCACATGCATCCACTGTAACTTGTAAAGGCCAAAAAAGCATAAATATACCCATATTTTTAATTTAAATGACATACAGCATCAATAGCATAACACAGAATCTTCACAGCCGCCATACATACAAGGTGCCTGTTACCTAATTTGACATACGCGGACTCACACCACTGCAGGATACCTGGTATCATAATATTGCTCCACCGACTGAATGGTATATTTACCTGTATGTAGTTCAAGTTTAGCAGTAATTGAACAGACTGGGTAGTGTATAAACTAGCTGCTCGATGAAGAATAGTCATTTATTGACAGTAAACCACTGTTTGTGAAATTCACTGTCATCCCTAAAAGTATGGCTTTCTATGACTGGGTAAAAGGTACATGATAAAGCAAAGGTACCACTGAAGTCTTGAATCTGATTCCACTTCTGTATTGAATTAGATCTCATTGAGACAGCGGATGGGGTTAGCTACAAATGGTTTTAGGGACTGCTGCATTAATGGCTATCAGATGAGGATAGAATTTTGTTGAGTTCTTAAGCTGAACAACCAGCAACAACAACAAAATTGCCCTTATAAAGCACCTTTCATGTTGGGAGGACATCCCAAAGCGCTGAACAGTCAGGTCGGGTCCCGAGCGGGGGTGGGGAGGGTTCCTAGGGGAAATGGGAAGGAGAGTGGGAGAGGGGGAAGAGTTAGTGGGACAACCTAAGACGCGGTCGAAGAGGAAGGTCTTGAGACCAGCCTTGAAGGAGGAAAGGGAGGAAGCGAGGTGCAGGAGCTGCGGGATGGAGTTCCACAGTGTGGGAGCAGAGCGGCTGAAAGCCCGGCCGCTGATGGTTGGGCGATTATGGCGGTGGACACAGAGCAGGCCTGAGTCTGCTGAATGGAGGATACGGGCAGGCTGATAGGGAGACAGTAGGTCAGAGAGATAGGCGGGGGCAAGGCCGTGAATGGCCTTGAAAGTGAGGACAAGGATCTTGAATTCGATCCTCTGGGTGATGGGGAGCCATTGGAGATAGGCGAGGGTGGTGGAGTGATGTGATCGCAACCAACCATGATGTGTAAATTCTAACCATCCTGACCAATTGGGTGGTGTTTTGGGGGTAAGGGGCTACCTATATAGCATAGTTTTGAACAATTTCCCAATTAGCATCAGTGCTATCATTAGAGGCGGACTGTGTGAAAGAGAGAATCAATGATTTATTGCTTCCAAATGCCAAGTGTGTCAATTTTTAAAAACTCCTGATATGAGGGTACGCCAGTTGAAGGCGTAAAGACATAAAGTAATATGATTTGATCTTGATTTCGAGTCTGGTAGTGTATTGGTTAGAGCACTCAATTCACATTGGGAGAAACTGGGTAGATTACCTGGTTATCGGCAGGGCGAAACCTTGGACAAGTTTCCTTACTCCATATGCCTCTGTTTACCTAGCAGTAAGTAGATACCTACTTGTAGGTTGATTGCCAGATAGTTCTCCAGGGTTTGAAGTGCTCTGAGACGCCATCCGCTATATAACTTGAAATTGTTGTTGTTAATAATCTCTCTCAAAAAAAGATTTAGTCACTCAATCCTCATCTGTTTATGGGACACTGCTGTGTGCAATTGGCAGTACAAAATATACAAGTCAATTCACTTTACAATATATTCTGTGAAGAACTTTGAGACGTCTCAACAATGTGATAAGGCACTAAATTAAAGGCAAGGATTATTATTAATATTTGCTGATGAATGTACACAGCCATAATAGAGTTTGGAGCATGATTGCTCAATCCACCGCAAAAAAAGGCAGGCAAATGATTACCTTGATATGTTTCTCTAACAAATTAGAAACAAGAAGACAGCATCCACAAATAGTAATAAAAAACAACCAACTTATTCAAAAGTAATTTCCTAAAAATAATAAAAGGCAAACAATTTAAGTTTTTTTTGAAAACTACTGTATTTGAGTGCTTTCATTTCACGGACTTCTGTGCACATGTTGTTTCATACATTCAAGAGTGCAGAATGTAATGGGGAAAATCTGCAAATCAGTATTCCTGAATGTCATAAAAGAATATTTTTGGAAATGTATTGAACTGCGTGACTTTAATTTGCATGCATCCAAATTTTAAAATGTATAGAATTTTTTTAATATAGAAGCAGCTTGGCTCTGTAGATGGGACTTTCTTATCTTTGAGCCGATAGTCTACGCTTGCACAATCGTGTAGTGGGTGTGTCCCGCATAGTCAGAGATGCTGTCTTTCTAATGGGACATTAAACTGAGATCCCGTCTGGTTGTTAAGGAGGACGTGAAATATATAATAATAATAGTCCTAGCATTTGCTATACCACTTTATTTCTTTGTTGAGACATCTCAAGGTGCTTCACAGAATATACTGTAAAATTAATTGTCTAATTACTTTGTGGGTGAAACACGGCAGACGATTGCGCACAGCAGGGTCCCACAAATAGTCGTGGATTGATAATAAACAATAATAGTAATCCTTGCATTTGATACAGCGCCTTATCACGTTTTCTAAATATCTCCAAGCGCTTCACAGAAATTACCTAAAGTGAATTGACTATATTTGTGGTGAAAGTGCACAATTGTGTATCCCACAAACAATCATGGAATCGATTGACGTGATCAAATTATTATTGTTTTTTTGAGGGATTTTTACCCCCGGGAAACGCGATCCGCCAATCAACTAACAATCGGGTTCTTACTTACTGCTAAGTAAACAGAGGTGTGTGGAGTAAGCAAACTTGCCCAACATTTTGCCCTGCTAGGAATAGCACCAGGTCTCTTGCTTGCGAGGTGAGTGCTCAAACCACCAAGCTACAGGACTTATAAAATATAAAATATCCCGCAGTACCACCCAAAAAGAGAAAGGAGTTTCTCTAGGTGTATTGACTGACATTCCTCCAGAAAAAAAATGGTTGTTTGCCTTGTGGCCATTTGGTCTCACCTTCTCACTACACTCGAGAGCGACAGGGAAAGAGGTGGAATGGCAAGTATTAGGCAGCCCGGACAATGATGGATGCTAATTGACCCACTGTGAGGCCACATCCCTGCTGCCTATAAATTCATAGGTGGTTTGCTAACAATGTACTTATCTGATGCTGTTGTGGATGTTGCAGCAATCTTAATCTGTAATTGTTTTAAGTACCCACACATGGATGGAAAACTAATTCTGCCCAGTTCGCAGTTTTGAGGATGTGACCTTCAGATATAAAATCCACAACCATGAAATGGAAGTATAACTACCCCCACCCTGTGAAAATCAGTTTTGAAGTGTTACTGTTGTGTAAAATATCCAGGCTTGTTTTTTGGCATTGAGATCTTTGAGTTATTCTGACTTGAATATGCTTCATACACAAAAAAAAATTCTGCATGACCCCTGTCCCCGCACCATCGAACACCGTGGTTTAAGCTACTAATACCCGAAAGTAGGGAACTCTCTGCCACAATCGCTCTGCCTTGTCCCCTCTCTACCCATCTTCACATTGCACCTGAAGATGTACGTCTTCGACTATCTCTACAGTCATCTCCCCTCTGCCTCGGCAATAAATTACGCCATTGTTAAGTGTTCAGAGACGTTCTCTGTGTAAAGGTGCTATATATATGCAAATTGGTGTTGTACTCAAAGTTAAGTACAGGGAGGCTTGTCCTGCAGGTTCAATGTCTCAGACCTTCACTTTCAAGGCCATTCGCGGCCTTGCCCCCTCCTATCTCACTGATCTGTCGTCTCCCAATGAACCTCCGTTCAGCAGGTTACGGTCTGTTCCATGTCCCCCGCTCGATCCGCCCTACCATCGACGGACAGGCCTTCAGCCTCTTTGCCCCGAACTCCATCCCACACAGTCTCTTTGCCTTGCTCCCTCCCTCCTTCAAGGCCGGTCTCAAGATCATCCTCTTTCATCGTGCTTTCTGCTGCTCTCCTAACTCTCTCCCGCCCCTGCCTACTGTCCTGCCTTGGTTGGGTCCTGACCTGACTGTTCAGCGCCTTGGAAATATTCTCCAGAAGTGAAAGGCATTCTAGAAATGTAATTTTGTTGTGTTGTGTTTTTTTAAATACAAACAAAATAAATGGCCACCTGCTATTTATCAGGTTATTGCTGATATCCCAGTCAGGAAGTTCTACTGAATAGTGTGCTTGTGCAGACGCTTCCAATGTGCATGCGCAATATAATACAAAATTATGTTTACACAGCTCCTTTCATGTCAAGGGGACATCCCAAGGTGCTTTAAAATCCTAGCTTGGCTCGTGAGCTAGTGGGGGGTGGGGAGCCGAGACAGGAGGAGAAGGGAACGATGACTGAGAGTGTGGTCAGACAAACCGTGAGAAAGCAAGCGAGTCGGAGAGATGCCGGGATGGTAGTGAATTGAAGAGTAACCCAAAAACCTGGAGGTTGCTAATTTTTTGGCATGGATGACAGCCAATCAGTCCTGGAACCCAAATGTAACTGTGCTTCCAGTTGTTCAGATCCACAGGACACCCAACGCATAATGCGAGCTAGTGCAATAATGGAGGAGAAGTTTCACTTGGTTCTCCTGTGTTGGTCTAAGTGTCATCATTTTGATTCTAAGCTAATGTTGAATAGGGAAGAATACTTTATCCTCTGCAATTTCTGCAAGAGATGTTTAGATGCACTTACTCTCAATCCTACTGTAGTTTTGTAAAGCGTGCTATTGTTGGTGGAAAAACACATTTAAACCACATCGCGAAATGTACTTGCTTCTTGAATGCACCTACGGATCTCCAGTATTTATCTTGCTGTAGGAATCGCATTAAGAAACAACACAAATTAGCCGCTGTTATATCTTTATTGCAACAAACATAATGTTGCACATCTTTGTCCAACAGTGCATGTTCTTCAGATAATTCCACTAGTGAGTTTCCGGTAAAGGTATTCTTCTGAACTGCTTAAGGCTGTCACCTCATGGCAACTCAATTGTGTATCTAATTTCACGGTGTTGCTTTTTATACAGTGTAAGCAGAGCATACCCTAAAGGCCTAAAATGTAGTGTTGCTCAGCTCATGATTACCTTAAACAACTTTTCATTAATGACTTGCTCTCAGATCAGTACAGGACAACAAAAGGAATGAATTTATGCATTGTCTTCCTGAACATCAAAGTCTATTTTGTGTGACTTGAGTCACAACAAACAATTGTGTCAAATTAAGACGTTGATTTGTAAACGTTGCAGTCTTGTGGTCTTCTGCAAAAAAAAAGGAAAATCTATTGACTCACCTATCTTCAGAGAGAAAGCCTTGTTGTGACAATTATCTGGCAGGTGCTGGTTTGGATGCCTTTCAGTAGTTTTAATAAGAGTGCTGTGGCCTATCAGGTGTGGCAAATGCAAATGTGCAGAAACGTGCAAAGTAGCAGGTTCTAACTTACTTTCCTTTGACACCATAGACATGTCGGAGAGGAACAGAGCACTAAATCTCAGCAAGAAAAGGGTGAATATTTCCCATTGGCTCAACAAAAGAAATTCAACCCTGTAGCTATGTGTGTAAGGGGCAACTGTTGGTGCTTCACAATGTAGCAAGAGGAGTTGGCTGTTAAAATAATTTAATATCATTGATGTCATTCATTGCGAGAGCCAACAATCCAAAATACAAGACAGTTACATTGAAAACCTTGACTAATTTACAATTTTAACAGCTGGCCGGCTGTCACCAACAGATTGTTTTGTTTTCTAAAGTATGTTACTCTTTCACTTAGAATCATCCCCACATTTAATATAGTGGTATATCACGTTGTCGAAACATCTCATGGAACTTCACAGAATATACTGTAAAGTGCATTGACTGTATATTTTGTGGGCGAAACCTGGCAGCCAATTTCACACTGCAGTGTTTCACAAACAGTCATGGATTAAGTGACCACATTTTTTTTTAAAAAAGGATTATTACCCCCAGAAACGTGATCCTCCATTCGATTAACAATGGGGTTCCTAATTACTGTTAGGTAAATAACTACTGCTAAGAATCCAACCCAGGTTCTCTCGCTTGTGAGGCGAATGCTCTAACCACTACACTACAGGACTCCACTCATGTATTGTGGGTGAATGCAGCAGCCAGTTTGCACGGACCCATGTTTTACAAACAGCCATTGCGTGAATGGCCAATTTTATCTTGGAGAGATTATTGGCCAGAACACTGGAGGAAACTCCCTTCTCTTTTGGAATAGTGCCACAGAATAACCATATCTTGTTTTGCCATATCTGAATTCTCTGTCTGATCTCCCTAAGCCACGCAGTTCTTGGGGCTGTGTTCTGCTCGCTACCCTCCACCAACAGGGTTGTAGCTCCCTCTGATTTTCCTCTCTGTGGGATGTTGCTTGGCTTCAACTCACTTCTTTCTTGAAGTGGCCCTGGACTGTAAATGGATATCTTGTCTGAGTGATCGATCCTGCCTCCCATCACTCTGTGATCCACTGAATGCTGATGTTCCAACACTGTATTGCCCAAACAAGTTTTAACACAAGTAAAGGGGTAATTGGAAAGGCTGATACAAGAGCATAATATAACAACAACAACAATTTACATTTATAGAGCGCCTTTCACGTCGGGAGGACGTCCCAAGGCGCTGAACAGGAGGCGTGTGACCCGAGCTGGGAGGTGAGTGTTTGGGAAGGGGTGAAACACGAAGGGGAGGTAAAAGAGTTCGGGGTGGAACAAAAGGCACGATCGAAGAGGAAAGTCTTCAAACCGGCCTTGAAAGAGGAAAGGGAAGAGACGAAACGGAGGGATTGAGGGATGGCATTCCATAAGGTGGGAGCGGAGAAACTGAAGGCCCGGCCTCCGATGGTGGGGCGGTTCGGGCGGGGGGCTTGGAGCAGGCCAAGTCCTGTTGAACGGAGGGTCCGGGTGGGCGTGTAGGGGGAGAGTAGATCGGTTAAGTAGGGTGGGGCAAGGCCGTGTAAGGCCTTGTAGGTGAGGACGAGGATCTTAAACTCGATCCTCTGGGGGATGGGGAGCCAGTGGAGACGGTCGAGGGTGGGGGTTATGTGGTCGCGGAGGCGGGTGCGGGATAGTACACGGGCTGCAGAGTTTTGGATGGCCTGCAGCCTATGAATGGAGGAACTGGGGAGGCCGACTAGGAGAGAATTTCCGTAGTCCAGCCGTGAGGTGATGTACGCGTGCACGAGTGTTTCGGCAGCGCGGGGGGTAAGATAATTACGGAGCCTGGCAATGTTGCGCAGATGGAAATAGGCGGTGCCGGTTAAGGCGCGGATGTGGGGGAGGAAGGAAAGTTTTTGATCGAACATGATGCCGAGGTTCCTGATTGGCTTTGTGAGGTGGAGAGTGCAACCTTGGATATTGAGGCTGGCAGCGCCCGATGTGCGGAGGCGCTGGCTTGAGCCAATCAGGAGGGCCTCGGTCTTATTCACGTTCAATTGCAAAAAGTTGTCCCTCGTCCACGACTCGATGTCGGACAGACATGCTGTCAGAACATCGACCGTCTGGGGGTTGAGGGATGAGGCAGAAAGGTACAACTGGGTGTCATCCGCATACATGTGGAAATTTACCCCATGTCTGCGGATGACGTCGCCCAGAGGGAGCGTCTAAAGGGTGAAAAGGAGTACATGTAGTATATCACATTGTACAACAGAAACAAACGGGTGATATAGACACATTTTCTGTAGTTTCTTACAATTGTTGAGTGTTTCGTGTATATTGATAGTGTTGTTTCGTTGCTGTGGCATCCTAAGAACCTGGGAAGGGATCGCTTTATAGCGTTTTTGTGTATCAAAACATTCCCAAAGAATAGCACAGAAGCAGGCCACCCGTCCCTACCAATCCGGGCCTTTGTTTATACTCCAATTTGAGTCTTCACCCAATCCTTACTCCCTACTGCAAACTTATTTTCGCTTTTCCCACATGTGAAGGTCCGGCTTCCTCTTAAATGCATCTACATTATCTGACGGAATCACCATTTCAGGCAACAAGTTCCACAATCGTGTTACCCTCTGTAGGAAGTACTGTACTGTAGTTCTTCTTAAATTCCCCCGAAGCTGGAGCATGAACAACTAGCATGGACTGGCTGGACCGATTGACCTACTTTCATGCTGAACAGTGTATGTGAATATTTGTAAAGACTTTATATCAAATCTAAGCACTATTGTTATTGTAATCTCTGAGATAAAATCTAAATGTATGTAATCTCCCTCTCACATGGATGAAACCAGTGGAAGGGTTTAATTCTCTAGTCTGCTGGGCTATTGCTAATGCCGTCTTGACACAAGCCCCTTTGACATATGTTTATTTTTGTCAACAAAGTCCATTAATTTACTGACCCTGATCCCTGCATGAACATGGACTAATAATGTACCTTTGTACCTATAATAAATTGGTCATTTCAAACCACGACTGTTGTCGGGACACTGCAGTGGCAATTGGCTGCCGCGTTTCACCCACAAATGTAGTCAATTTACTTTACAGTATATATTGTGAAACACTTTGAGACATCTAGAAGATGTGAAAAAGTGCTATATCAAATGCAAGGATTATTATTATTATTAGTTGTTAAGTTACAGCTTTTTCATTACATTAATCCTTATTTTCACAACAGCAAGAGAGTGAATTGAATTCAGTTGCTAGTGCCAGTCAGTAGTATTTATCACAAGCCATTTTTTTTCACACAAAAAAAGCAATAACCCTGAACGCCTAAAATAAATGAGGGCAGCTGCTGGCAACAAATCCTTTTGCAGTTTTGTTGAAAATCTGTCACCTAAAGAATTCTTCCACGATTCTGTTCAGAGAACTATCCATTTCTCCAGTGACAATAGTCCAATTTCAGAAAACTCTTGAGTCTCAGGATAATAAATGGAAGTTTAATTCCTTATCAAGTTGAGGAGAAAGTACCTCAAGCTGTTTTTTGAACAAATCCATCTTGCTCAGAGTGCGAAACAGGCTCCTTAAGGATTTTGCTGAGTGAAGGTGTAACATGGCAAATTTAACCCTAATAGTAATCAATATAAGGCACATTAACCTTCTCTTCACCATTGTATTGGATCAATTCAGTGACAGAAAGAAAAGGCAGACAGTATACCATTTGCAGTAAACTGAGAACTGGCAGCTGGGCACTTAATTTTTTTTAAAAAAACATACAATACGAGACATGTAGGACAAATGGCTATAAGAACGTTTAACATATTCTACAATGGTAAGCTGCTGAACTTGCAAAATGTGCTAAGAGCTCTCAAACTGTGCAAATCAAGAGATCACAACAACAACAAATTAGACTTATAGAGCGTCTTTCACGTCAGGAGGATGTCCCAAGGCGCTGCACAGGAGGCGTGTGACCCGAGCTGGGAGGGGAGTGTTCGGGAGGGGGTAAAAACGTGGGGGAGGTCGAAAAATTAGGGGGGGAACAGAAGCCACTGTCGAAAAGGAAAATCTTCAAACCGGCCTTGAAAGAGGAAAGGGAGGAAACAAGGCAGAGGGATTGGGGGATAGAATTCCACAGGGTGGGAACGGAGAAACTGAAGGCCTGGCCTCCGATGGTGGGGCGGTTCGGGCGGGGGGCTTGGGGAAAGCCAAGTCCTGCTGAACGGAGGGTCCGGGTGGGCTTGTAGGGGGAGAGTTAATCGGATAGCTAGGACGGGGCAAGGCCGTGTAAGGCCTTGAAAACGAGGACAAGGATCTTGACCTCGATCCTCTGGAGGATGGGGAGCCAGTGGAGACGGGCGAGGGTGGGGGTTATGTGGTCACGGAGGTGGGTGCGGGATAGTACACGGGCTGCAGAGTTTTGGATGACCTGCAGCCTGTGAATGGAGTAGCTGGGGGGGCCGACGAGGAGAGAGTTTCCATAGTCCAGCCATGAGGTGATGTATGCATGCACGAGTGTTTCGGCAGCGTGGTGGGTGAGATAGTTGCGGAGCCTGGCAATGTTGCGCATGTGGAAATAAGCGGTGCCAGTCAAGGCACGGATGTGGGGAATGAAGGAGAGTTTATTGTCAAACGTGATGCCGAGGTTCCTGACTGGCTTTGTGAGGTGGAGAGTACAGCCTTGGATGTTGAGGCTGGCAGCGCCCGATGTGCGGAGGCGTTGGCTTGAGCCAATCAGGAGGGCCTCGGTCTTGCTCACGTTCAATTGGAGGACACAGAAGGGTTTATTTATTCGTTTTAAATTGGAACCTACAACTTGCACTCACTGGGATTCCTCACTCAATGTGCCTGTCCCACTCCAGATTTTTACTCTTTGGATTTTAGTTCAGAGAATTTGTCTAGCATGAATGGCGCTATATAAATGCACTGATTTTTTAGCTGGTTAAACGCCAGCAGTGCGCAACACAAGCTACAGAGCCCCCAAACCTTGGTTCATGCTAACCTGTACTTGCTATTCCAGACACAGGGAAATTTCCATGTGTGGGTGGCATATGTATGTGGAAATTTTAATCTGGTTTAGATGCTGTTAAGCATTGTGAAGTCCTGTAGCTCGGTGGTTAGAGCACTCGCCTTACAAGCGAGAGACCAATTCCATGCTGGTCAGAGTGAAGCCTTGAGCAAGTTTCCTTACACCACACTCCTGATAATAATCCTTCCCCATAAAAATTGTTCATTTCAATCCACGACTGTTTGTGGGATACTGATGTGTGCAATGGCTGCCACATTTTGCCCACAAATGTACAGTCAATTCAGTATATTCTGTGAAGTGCTTTGAGACATCTAGAAGAAGTGAAATGTGCTATCTCAACAACAACAACTTGGATTTATATAGCGCACTCCATGTCAGATGGCGTCTCAGAGCGCTTCACAATAGCGCAACCCGAGGCCGAGCCTGGGGGAGGAGGAAGGTGACCATAGGTGTGGTCGAACAGAAAGGTCTTTAGACGCCACCTGAAAACAGAAAAGGAAGGGACGAGGCGAAGGGATTGAGGAAAGGAGTTCTAGAGCTTCAGGGCGCAGTGGCTGAAAGCATGGTGCAGCATGCTTGATGGTGGAGCAGAGGATTCAGAGGACAAGGAGGAGACTGGGCCCAGTAGAGCAGAGAAAGTAGGTACTGCTGTGAGAGGACGTTAGTGAGGTAGGTGGGAGTGCAGAGGATCGGAAGGATTTAACCACAAGAGTGAGGATTTTGAAGTTGATTCGCTGTGTGATAGGGAGCCAGTGAAGTCTGGTGAGGACTGGGGTAGGGGAGCAAAGTTTGGTTCAGATGAGAATGCAGGTGGTGGAGTTCTGAATGAGCTGGATTTTGTGAATGGTGGTGGAGGGGAGACCAGCGAGGAGCACGTTGGAGTAGTCCAGCCAAGATGTGACAAAGGCATGGACCTGGGTTTTCGCAGCTTTGGGGTAAGATATTGGTGGGGACGGGCAATGTGGCAATATCAAATGCAAGGATTATTATTATTATCATTATCATTATTATTATTGTGATGGGTTTTGATATCTGTTAGACAACTGTCTTGACCAAAAATATCTCTTTGGGATATAAAGGCAACAATGGCAACCAGCTAACCCAAAGTATAACATTAGCACTTACCAGTTGAGTAAGTGTGGAGTCCTGTAGCTCAGTCGTTAGAGCACTCGCCTTACAAGCGTGAGACCTGTGTTCAAATCCAGGCAGGTCAGGATGAAACCTTCGGCAAATTTGTTACTCCACATGCCTAACTTTCCTTACTCCACTAATCCCTAAAAACAATAATAAAATCGGTCATTTCAATCCACGATTGCTTATGGGACACTGCTGTGCGCATAAGAACATAAGAATTAGGAGCAGGAGTAGGCCATTCGGCCCTTCGAGCCTGCTCCGCCATTCAATAAGATCATGGTTGATCTTCTGACCTAACTCTGATTACCTGTCCCATCCCCATATCCCTAATCCCTCTATTTTTCAAAAATCTATCAGTCTCAGCCTTGAAAATGTTCAAGGACTGAGCATCTACAGCCTTCTGGGGTAGCGAATTCCATAAATTCACTACCCTCTGAGTGAAGAAATGTTTCCTCAACTCTGTTCTAAAAGGCTGACTCTTAATTTTAATACTGTGACCCCTGATTATAGATTCTCCTACCAGGGGAAACAGTCCCTCAGTGCCTACTTTATCTTGCCCTTTAAGAATCTTATATGTTTCAATAAGATCCCCTCTAACTCTTCTGTACTCCAGAGAATACAGCCCTAGTTTATTCATCTAATTCCATCTTTATTCCATCTAACAATGGACTGTTAGTTTAGATTTGGTCCAAGCGCATTCGGCAGCTCACAGTTGTGCCTTGAGGGATCGGAGATGGCTAGTGTACCAGGGTGATTTACAGGAGTAAGAGGCAATTCTGAAGATGAGGGTGACTAGGGAGTCGAGGATGGAGAAGAGGGATTTGTGGAGAAAAGAGAGCGAAGAGGGTAGGTGAGTTCGTGAGGGTCAGGAGTTCAGTCGACTCTAGGGCAGCAGAAAGGGAGAGGGAGTAAACTTTTTTACCATGGGAGGTAGGTGATGGTAGAAGATTGAGTAGGGGGAAGGTGTATGGAGGTACTAAGGGAGATGAAATGCTCCAAGATGGCTTTGTCGGTGATAGTGATGTCTGAAACGGTGAGGCTCCAGGTGATCAGCAGGTCAAGGTGACCATGAACATAGATGGCAGAGTGGATGTGGAGGGAGAGAGTAAGGGAGGTGAGGAGGGAGGAGAAGTTGCCGGAGGTGGAGCAGAAGGGGGTGAAGTGGAGGACCTTGGAAAGAACACGGAAGTTGGAGATGGAGTAATTATCTCCAGTAATTGGAAAGCAGTGATTTATCCAAAGAAGGTTTCTTGAGGATGGAGATTATTGTGGCTATTTTGAGGGGGTTGGGAACAATACCAAATAAAAGGGAGCGATTGATGGTGTTGGAGAGTAAGGGGGATGGGGGTGAGGAAGTGGAGCTTGGAGTTAAGGAGAGGGTGGGGGATGGGGTCAAAAGAGCAATTGGTGGGCTTCATAGTAGATATGGTGGTGATGACAGAAGAGGGAGAGACAGGTTCAAAAGTGTGGAAGGAGGGATGGGTAGGAGTTGGTGCATGGTTGGGAAGATAGAGAAGGAGTGGCAGTTCAGAGCGCAAAGGCAGCTGAACGGATTCCCTTGATTTTGGAAAGGAAATCCAGCATCTCCTCACAACGGGAGTTAGAGAAGAGAATAGATGAGGCATTGGGGGTGGACAAAGAAGCTGGTTTGTTGTGGAGAGTAGGAGCCTGGGTTTGCCCTTTGCCTCCAATATTATCCTGGAGTAGAAGGACACAATCAGCGGTTGGACCTTTAGCCTTTCTGTCCCACCCGTTGGAACTCAATCCCACAGTCCCTTAATCTCACCTGGCCCTTACCTTCTTCGAGGCCTATCTCAAGAACTTCCTCTTCAATCTCATCTTCAAGCACTCTCCTACCCCTACCCTCCCTGCCCTCCACCCCTCCTGTTCCCAACCCCCATCTGGGTTCTAAATCCCTGACTGTTCAGCATTTTGGGACATCCTCCCAACGTGACAATTGCTAAACAAAAGTAACTTGTTGTGGTTGTTGGATCTGAAAACAGACAATCATATTTTCGTCTCCAGATAAGCACTTTAGGCAATCAGAGAGGGTAAATTGTCACTGCATGTTAAAGTCCCCATAACACTGCCAAACACCATAACAGTGGAGAACCAGATGTTTGCCCAGGTACACTGCTATGAACTTTGCACCACCCTGAGGGTGGCTGTTTCTCTGCAGATGAAAGAGCAGCAGGAAAGATTTTCTCCTAGAAGATCAGTTCATAGCCTCTCCCCACCTCTCCCCTCCAAAAAAAACAGATTTCCACATGTCAAACGACAGGATATTTTGTATTGGATTGACAATTTATTAATAGTTCTATTAATGCATCAATGCATTGGTCCATTCAATATACCTGCTGAGAGCAGTGGGTAAGGTGGAGAGGATGGAGGGGAATGCGGGGAGGAGGCTGCCATGAAACCTACATGTGGATCCAAATATCAAATGGACCGCTAAATTGACACACAAGATGTTTGTCAAAAGCAAGTGTTATATATCAGCCATTTCCAGTTAAAGTACATTGCTTTACTAAATTTGTTTTGGGTTTTCAATCATTCTGAGATTTCATCTTTTTTTTACTTGAGATTGTTGAACTGAATTGAAGCATGACCAAAAGCATTTTATTTTGGTCTGAAGTCCATTCCCCAGTAACCTCAATGCTTTCAATGTCCAGATTAATTTCATGGTTACTGTTTGCCAATTACAGTTTTCCTCTAAAGAGGTAAATGATAGTCTATTGAGGGCATTTTTGAGAGGAAGATTTTGTCTTGCAATGTTATTTCTTAGCACAAACCCTTCAGAAAACACATTCCTAAGTGCTCTGAGATGCTACCTGGGGTGGAGGGCCCTATATAAGTGTTGTTGTTGTTATTGTTGTGAAGAACCTTTCCAGTTTTTTGCCTGCTTCTTCCATCAACTGACTCCAGTGATAATTGTCTCATGTCGCCAGCGTCTCAACTGCCACATTTCAAAGTTCTATCCTCAAGGTATCTTATCCCTCAAAAGAACTTTGCCTCATCTATTTTCAGGGGCTTTTCCATGAACCTTGACTGACATAACTGCAGCTGATTGATCCCTTTGGTATTGCCTGATCATGAAAATAACTTGCACCTTTGCTGCATTGTTTTTGCATGGCTGCCTTAATGGGCCTTGTGATACATACAGCGTTTTAGGAACATACAGAACTGGAAAAGGAGCACTTGGATTGGAAGGAGTTGATTGAAATAGAAAGAACAGATGAGGAACACGAAAAGCCCAGAGACTCTCGGACTCACTGACAGAGGCAATCTCTGTTCTCCCAGCTATGAATCTGTGTACATCCATTCCCAATACAGTATTGAACAATCCATAAGATCGACATTGTTCAGGCTTAATAACTCCCAAAGCTTGAGCTTTTGCTTTTGCAGGTGGAAAGGGGGAAAGTCTATGGGCTGTGTATTCAAGTACTCCCCTCTCACTCCAAATGAGGAAGGGGGAGAGGGGTAATTTCAGAATGTTTTATGTTGCATACATTTTTTGTCCTATTCAGTTTTCTCTTTGCCTCCTTTTAATAATTTGGTCATGCAATCCATGCCAGTTTGTGAGACACTGCTATGTGCGATTGGCTGCCACGTGTTGCTCATAAAATCTATCGTCAATTCACTTTGGTACTACATCAAATGCAAGGATTATTATTATTTTGTTTCCGTTCGGCTCTGTTTTCTCTGGGAGGTGTGCTGGAGAATGAATTTAAACTCTGCAGGCTTTCATGCAGAGCTCCTCTCCTTTGTTCCTCCAAAGTCAATGGCAGAGTCAGGTTTCGCAACTTGGGTAGTCAGAGGTATGAGGCAGTACGAAAAGCGACAGAAAGGTGGCACCAGTATTGATCCATCACCCCCCCCTCCCCCCCCCTCCCAGCCCGGTTGCGAAATCTGGCTCTGCCATTGGCTTTAGGAATGGTGAAGTGAACAGGGGCACTGATCAGAGGAGTTGATTGGGGGGGGGTGGCCGGGTAGAGGGGTAGAGGGCTGATGGTGTGTGGACTATATTTGGGACGATCTCCCGATGTGAACGCCGCTACACGAATGAAACTTGGTTGTTGTTTTTTGTAGCACGAGGTCAGAGAAGAGTTGGGAATGGTGAGATGTGGATTGTCAAAGTTGGTGGACACAAGTTGTGTAAGAGAATCGTAGGGGAGGGGGATGCAGTTCGATGAGCAGACAAAATGTGGTTTGATCGGACATCTTTTCATGGGGGGCCACTGGGCAGCGCATTTTAATTAGCCAAGAGAACGAAATAAGCAAATCTATTGTGCAAAAAATGTATTCAAAAGGATATCATTCATCAAGAGTTATGATACAATCGATTTGGAAAGACCCCGGGTGTACGCAGCTGTTATTTCACGATAAAACTCCTTGAGAAATCTATTTGTTCCCTCTGGGGCTGTATAATGGTACTACCTGTTGACAAAGGCAGTGGACCATAGAATTTAATTTTATTTGTATGCTACCACGCTCTCTCATTAAGGAACAAGTAATGATGGAATTCACTGAGGCATAAATTAGAAGCATTATGTTTGGTGACCAAGGGCACTTTGCCAATCCAAGGGCTTGAATGGAGCTGAGTGTTTAACCTTTCAGACAAAACTCTGAAATCGCAGTAGAATTTCTGAAATGATAGCTGCTGATGCCTCTTGCAACATTAAAACAAAGGATGATAAATAATCAACCATGATTTGTTTCAAGCGCTTTGAGATGTTTTCCTGATGTAATAACAACAGCAAAATTGCATTTGTATAGCACCTTTCACGTCAGGAGGACATCCCAATATTGTTGCAGGGTGGAGGGTTTAAAAAAATGAGTGGTTTTCTGCACTGCAACCCATTATCTTTACAAAGTTGACATAGATAATAATAATCCTTGCATTCATCACTTATCATTGAGACATCTCAAATCGCTTCACGGAGTATATTGTAAACTGGATCAACAGTGTATTTTGTGGGCAAAATGTGAATGAAAAATGAATGAAAGCCTCAAATTCTGACTCCCGTATTTAATCGCAAAGTCCTACCGTTTGGTCAGCTCAGCAGGAGGAAAGTGGAGCAACTTATGGATATGTTTCTCCTCCCTCTATACGATGACTCCTATCACGGCTGGCAAGCGCTTCGGTCTAGCCTCACGCAAATTCCAGGTTTCTCGATTTTTCTGCAATAAAGGTTTAATATGAGGATGTGGAAAACTCTTGTTGTTCCCAGTCCTGTCTGTTATGGTATGATTAGATGTGTTTGTAAAGTTTTGGGGCCCTTTACCTTGTCTCAGGAAGATACTATGGCTTATGCAGTTTATGTCTCAAGGCACTGCCATGAAGAGCTTCCAGCAGGGATGCTTTAATTCAGATATAATTTATATATGCTGGGCTGACAAATTGAAAGAATCATTTTTGTACCTCAGCCTCCTTTTTCCAAGTACTGTATTTTTAAAAAAATCCATACACACTTACCTAACCTATCAAGATAGAACCATAGAAACTTATGGCACAGAAGAAGGCTATTTGGCTCATTGTTCTTGTACCGGTTCTTTAAAAGAGCAATCCTTTCAATCTGGTTTACCTGCCTTTTTCCTCTATATCCCTGCAAATTGCTCCCTTTCTGTCTAGTTCCCTAGATCTGTGAAAAAGGAAACACTCTCAAAAGTAGATTTGAACATCGGACGGGTTGAAACATTGATTTGTTCAATTACTAAAAAAGAAAATATGTATTGCAAAAGTACATTTCATAAAATTGCGTGTGATTTGCCTCTCTTTTTTGAGGGGGGTCAGCCAGTTTGTGACACATATGGATACCATCACTTTGCTTAAGTGTATCCAAACCAGATTGTGAGTGCCAGGCAGCCACCTACACATGGAAATTCCAGACATATTTATTGGAATGGAATGTGCACTCTCTCCTTGGAGGGAAGCATCCTAAATCCTGAAAGTATTAGACACAGGTTGGTACGATGCAAGGCTTGAAGTCTCCAGTGTGTGCGTTGGGGGGTATTTCTGGATGATGTATGACTTCCCATAATTTACCTCAAATTGGTTGTCATATTTTCCCATAAAATACACAATGTCTGCACACCTGGATCTAAGAGAAGCAAATAGGGAGAAATTAATCTAAACAGTAAAAAACGCATACCTTACCATTGATAGAACTGTCTGTCTGGCAAGCTTTCCCACTGCTTGTCATGGTTATGACACTCCACCCATTAGGGCTTTGGCTTGCAGGAATAATAGGAGCTTAGGGGAATGATTCTCTGCCCCTATTAAATGGTCAGCCCTTCCAGGTCCTGTCGATGAGCCAGGCTAACTCTGTTGTCATCAGCAGTGACCTGGAGTACTGTGTACATGCCTGGCTCAGGTAATGGACTACCAAGCCTGACTTGATTCCGACATTTCATTGCCAAGCATGACCTTAGAGTCAGCTGAGGTCCAATGTAACCTTCCTCACCAGAACAGTCAAATAAAATTCACTAGCCCACTAACCAGCAGTCAAATGCCACCATCAGTTCTTGAGCTGGAAGTCAAAGTCATGACCAGAATTCAAAGAAGATAGAGTGTGTCTGTGTTCGGTTAATGATGTTTGATTATGTTTAGGAATCCCTATTTAAACCATACTATTAGACCACATTATTTACTATTCTATCTATCTTCTAACTTTACACAATGATTTTTTCCCACCAAATGTAATTATCCTTGTTTAACTGCCCCTTCACAAACCAAGCCTCTGCTCTTAAACTGGATAACACTTGGCAGCTGATTGCTTGAAAACTGATTCTGAAAACTTCATTCATCCAATAATGTTTCAGACCTTTAAAGGTTGATCTGATCATTTCATTAGCGTATCCTAGTCAATCTTGGGATCAGTTATCTTAATGGCAGAGACTGTAATCACTTAGAAACATAGGCCATTTGACTTATTAAACTTGTTCTGCCATTTTGTTCTGCCACAGTGCATCTTTTAATCTAATTTTCCCGCCTTTTCTCTATAATCCTTTAATACCTAATATCTTTTAAACATCGTAAATGATACTGTCTGTACAGCCTTTTGAATCAGAGCATTCAACTGTTTCATGACCATTGTGTGTAGAAATGTATCCTGATCTGGGATACCTGGGTTCAATTCCTGAATATTTACCTTGTAGAACTGTAAATAGAAATCTGGTTGTTAGTCAATTTACGGATCCCTTTCTGGGGAGTAGTAATACTCCCTTTAAAAATAAAATATGGTCACTCAATCCAAGGCTGTTTATGGACACTGCTGTGAGGCAATTACTACTACTACTAATAATAATCCTTGCATTTGATATAGCGCTTTCCACATCTTATCAACGTCCCAAAGCACTTCACACAATATACTGTAAAGTGAATTGACTGTATATATTTGTGGGTGAATCGCGGCAGCCAATTGCACACAGCAGTGTCTCACACACAGTCGTGGATTGAAATGATCAATTTTATTATTGTGGTTGGCCTCCCACAAAATTCACAGTCAATTCACTTTACAGTATATTCTATCTAAATGGTGCAATAAGGTGCTATATCAATTAGAACGATTAGTATTATTATAACCCTTGTATTAAATTCTATCAGAGGAAGGAGTGATCTCCAATTCTTGCTTATAAATTCCCATCACTATTTTAAAACTTCTCTCTGGTCCTGCACCTTGGGAAGTCCTCCCGACGTGAAAGGCGCTATACAAATGTAATTTTGTTGTTGTTCTCAATCAAATCATCCCTTAAGGTCCGCAGCTCTAAGGAATATAATGCAATTTAAAATCTATATCTGGCTAGTTCATGTGAGATATCCCTCTCTGTAATTAGCCACATCAGTGATTTTAGTCAAATGTTGTTGTTGAAATCAAATACTGTAGTAGACAAGTGGTAGTTTTTGAAAGTTTGATACTCAGTTGTAATATTTTGCGGCCAATTGCAAGTATGCCCTGTACAGGACAACTGCATTTAGTGGGTGGTTTAGTGGCAAAGTCTTCACCAAATACTACACAGCAAGATCACGTTTCAATAAGATCAAGACCACTGGATCCCTACAGCAGCTCAGAGGCAATTTGTAGTGATTGCAAAATAGCCTGTAAAAGACACTGTAAGCTGCTTATGATTAAGACATTAAAATGCTCAGAGGGTGATATTGGGGTTTTCGGGGATTTTGATGTTGGTCCAGCACACAAACAGAGCAAGGCTCCAACCAAAATGAAAGCACTAATTCAAAATCTTAGACATCAGAGCCTGGAATTAGTTGCAAGACATTTTAATAGTGCAATGAAAGGGTGAGTTTTCCAGGATTGACTGGGAAATCTGTGCTATTTGAAACATGAGGAAGAAATTAAATTGGATGGCAGTACATTAGCTACTTCCAAATCCCTTAAAGCAGATAAACATTATGAAACTACCCAAGGATGAAATTTAATCTAAATAAATAGGAAATGAAAGGATGTCTGTAATATATCTATAAACTCCAAACGCACATGACAAATTAAGTGTAATGAAGTGTCAGAGCTCAACGACAAATTTTGCCAAAAAAAGGAATTCTAAATATCATATGGATGAAAGAAGGGATGGGATTGGACTACAATTTCAGTGCAATGGCATGTCTACTGATTTTTCCCATGATTTATCTCAAATTGCCTGCCACGTTCTCCCACAAAATACACAATGACTGCAATTTATAATGCATACTATGAAGCACTTTGAGATGTCCTACTCTCCCGAAAGGTGATATATCAAATGGAGGGATTATACAGCTGCTCTACAATATCTCAGTACTTTAAAATATCTGGCAAACATCACCAACAGTGACATACCTGGACCTAAGATAAACATGTACTATTCAGGCATTGAATTATCATAAAGAGATGGGACTTTCAAAGGGACTTAAAACAGGAGTTTAAATCTCAGAGGTAGATTTGACATAATGCAAGTTCATTTTTTTCTGTTTATTTGCAAGAGTTGAAGGCCAGTCACTGTAATGAACCTAACAGACCTCGGTCTCCACTTTTGTGAAGTGCTCTGAGATGCTGCCGGCATGGAGGACGCGATGTGAATGCAAGTTGTTGTGGTTATTGAGGCCTTTTAAGAAGGTAAACAGGAAGAAATTATTTCTAATGATTGGTGAGTTGGTAACTGGATGATGTGGATTTGATTCAATTACTGAAATAGCAAAGGGAGAAGTTAGGAGAGTTTTTTTGCAAAGGACATGGAATTCTCTACTTGGAATGGTGGTGGAGGCAGAATTTATATTAGCTTTTACCAGGGAAACATCTATAAAGGAGAACAGTGTGGATAAACCGCAGGAGAATGGACTGAATGGAGAGCTCTTTCAGAGAGTCATCACAGTACGATCAGTTGAATGTTCCTACTTACTGCTAGGTAAAGAGTATAAACTTTGTCTGGTTTCTATAGTTTTAAAAACAGCATTTGTGAAACAAACCTTCAAACCAGTATAGTTCTAAAGGGATCTAATTCCTAATCAATTTAATATTTGTCTCTTATTTGTCTCTTAGGTTCCAGCGACTGGGACTTCTGCTCTTGTAAATAAACAGATAAATGGAACTTGCATTATGTCAAAATGCCATTACTGTAAAGTATACTGAAGTTCTGTATCTCAGTGGTTAAAGCATTCACCTCACAAGCAAGAGATCTGGGTTTGATTCCCAGCAGAGGGAAATGTTGGGCAAGTTTTCTTACTCCACACTCTTTACCTAACAGTAATTACGAACCTGTTTATGAGTGAGGTGAAGTCCTGCAGCTCAGTGGTTAGAGCACTAGCCTTACAAGCGAGAGACCTGGGTTCAATTTCAGGCTGGGCGAAACCTTGGGCAAGTTTCCTCCACATGCCTAATAATAATCCCTGAAAAAAACAATAATAAATTGGTTATTTGAATCCATGACTGTGTGTGGGACACTGTTGTACACATTTGGCTGCCACGTTTTGCCTACATATACAGTCAGTTCACGTTACAGTATATTCTATTAAGTTCTTTGAGACATCTAAAAAAAATGTGGAAAGAGCTGTATCAAATGCAAGGATTATTATTATTATTAGTCGTTTGGTGGATCGCTTTTCCATTCCTACATAGGTAGGTAGGTAGGTAGGTAGGTGGGTGGGTGGGTGGGTGGGTGGAGGGAGAGAGGGAGAGAGAGGCAGGTGGGCAGGAAGATGGGCAGGCAGGCAGGTAATCAACAATCCTCCACTGGGTGAAACTCAGTGAAATGTATTTTTGAACAGTGCAATTATATTGTTACCATCACTTAAAGGTCATTGGGGCCTGCTGCATGTTTTCCACTCTCTGCAACCCGCCCCACAATTAGTGAGAAAGGCTTGAGTCACTTTTCTTCCACTCTCTGGAACTCCAATCCTCTATCTCTGCTTTCAAAACCCTTCTAAATATCTAGCTCTTTTTACTTCTAGCTATGCTCATTACTCTCTCGGGAAGAAGGGAGAGAACGTGCATTCCATTATCGATTGAATGCTTCCCAATTGCTCTCAATCAGCATTAAATGCAAGGACTATTATTATTATCATTGTTATTATTGTTATTATTAGTAATCCACAACTATTTCTGCTGTGTACAATTGGCTGCTGTGTTTTGCCCCACAAAATACACAGCCAATTCCACTTTACAATATGTTCTGTGAAGCTTGGTGAGATGTCTCAGAGATGTGATAAGGTTCTACATCAAATACAAGAGGTTTATTTTTATAATTATTATCTGGATGTTTACATTTGAAGCTTCAAAGGCTAAGAGTGAATTCATCAATTTGCCAAATTCTGGGCATTTTGAAACTCTACCTTAATAGAATAAATCTGGTGAAATTTGACCTCAGATATCATTTCTTAATTGAGAAATCTTGTTAAGAAACATCAAAATACTGAACCCCAGATATCTGATGAATATCAGGTGTCTCAAATGAATTCCTGGTGTGCATGAGCTCCCCTAATAATCCTTAAATCATAATTAAATTGGTATTGTCACTCAAATACATCATGGGTGGTTAGTGAGGAAATTGGAAAACATAACTAATTTAATCCTAATACAACTAATAATAATCCAGTAAACCTCACCTAAATCATATAAATTTATACCATACATTTAATATGAATTATTTACTCAAAGTATGAGTTATGTCAAAGTTGCATGGATTTTAAACTCTTAAATAGGACTTGGGCAAATGTACAATTTAACCAATTATACGATTTATACAGATCGGATTTATGTGGGTTTACTGTAATAATAATAATCCTTGCATTTGACACAGTGCCTTTCATGTCAAGAACTCAAACCTATCATCTCAAACCTCTTCATCGTTTCTTCATAGATTCAAGGGTAGTGACTGTATTTTTGTTGGCAACATGGTTGGCATATGTAGTTGTTTTTCTGAGGTTGGGGGCTCAGTTGCGTTGTTGGTGCAGAATACTGGAAGCTTTATTCGCAATCCACCTCGTGCTGTTCCCAAGACCTGATTGATTCCATGTCGTCTATATTCAAAATGGAAACACTCCTAGCATGGACATCCTTCATCTTGATGAGCACAATCAGCATTGTCAAAATAAAAATGTTACACAGGTGCCAGAGAGAAAGAGTACATCAGTGGATCAATAATACTAGTCAGAATAGTTGAACACCTGGGACATCATAAGACAGCTGCCATTAGATAACTGCTGCAGTTCAATGTAAATAACTCCATTTTGCGAAATGTCTCTGAACAGTGTGACTGGAGAGGAGTTCCACTCAGTTCCTTGCACATTTTGTAACTGTATATCAACATATGCTAGTCCAAAAAGGTAGCAGGAGCAATGACCAGCCCTTTCTCTAAATTCCAGCAGAAGTAACATGAATTTTAATAATATTCCTGTACAAAGAAGGTTGGACCTGAAAGTATTAAAAATACATGGAATTCTATTCTTCAGTTATATTATGATGACCTCATAGCATAGAAAAATAGGGTTAATGTATTCCTTCGCATTTTGTTGGACTTACAGATAAACATTTGGTTTGCTAATATACGAAACTGGAGGTTATCCCACATTTGTGTGGAATTTGCATCAGAGGTCTGAAAATGCAAATTGTTCACCTCCCAGGTTAGATACCAATGCATTTTCAGCATTGTGTCATTCCAAGTGTGTACTGTATATTGAAAGTTTCAGGCCTGAGAAGAAACACAAGTTATTTGAGAAAAATTTCACAATTTGATGAAGTGTTATGCATTTGAGCTGCAGCTTTTTATGCTGTGGTATAAACACCCTGAATGTCATTTACACACAGCAAGATCTATTCTTAGAATCAATGAATAAGACACAATGATATAGTACAATGTACTTTTATCTTTGTAATTGTGCGTTGTTTAAACAGCCACTTCAGCAGACAATGAAATGTCCTCATGCCTGTCATGAAAATATGATGGTGCCCTCGTACACAGCCTCATCGGCACTATTATCAAAATTAATTTATCTTTTCATTGCAGTCCTGAAGAGGAAATGTGGTATACATGAATGATGATACATTTAGCCTCATTGGTTCCGTGTTAGTGTTTCATTCGATATTTACATTGAATCTTCTCTCAATTGTAGTCCTATCAGTAATTATTTTGTACAGCAAGAGCAGGCCAAGGTGACATGGCGAGAGAGATATATAATGTTTACATCATAAACAATAACATTTAATAGAATAAACATTATTTGTAAAACAATATAGGAAAGAGAAAGAGCAATTGGGTGTTAATTTACTCTTTTAGTACAGTATTTCAGAGAACACACAATTTGACAAATTGTTGAATTCAGTCTTAACTGTGAAGCTGATTCTTTGTAGTTCTTAAAGGAACTCTACAGAAAAATAATGGCTTCAGAATTGAGGCTGTGTTTAAGAATTTGCCAAATTTTCAACCCACTGAAATGTTATATAGAGTAAATCTAGATCCAGGTGAAATTTCTCCATCCTGTATGTTTTATTAAAAGCATGAACAGAAAGGAGTGTCTTGAAAACATTTCTATAAATAGAGTATAAGTTATAATATTTCTGAATAGGATTTGTTGCATCAATCGGTTCTTCCGGTTTGGGAATATTGGCTTGAGGAACTCATGGACGGTGGTTTGCAAATTCCAAGTCGGCAAAATTTCCAAAAGGCCAGTAAAGAAATTGGTAACCATTTCCCGCCTACATTTTTTTCATCAGCATTTTTTTTTAAGACTTTGTGAGCATTGGGATTTGCGAATAGTGCAGTGTTACACAAACATTGTGGAGCAAACCATAGGAATGAGAGGAAGCTCTCTCACTCCATGTGTCAAGGTAGCTTGTCAGCACCACTGTAATAGTTGCACACACAGGCCTCCCCTATGGACTGCATTTCCACAATGGTGTTATTGTACCTTTGAGTTAAAGAAATAACTTCTTAATTTAGGAACTGATGGCTTGTGACTGTCTCCATGAGACCGAAGGAAGCTTAAATAAAACAGCGGGGATGGTCATCATAAGAGCAGCATCATCCATGAAATGAGGAGAGAGCAAGTGTACAATGTTTAAAGGAATGACACATCAGGGACTTGCAGAATCAATGGGTTAGAACATTGCTCTTTGACCTCAGCAACTGGGTTTATATCAAGTTCAAATGAATAAGCAGTCTCTATTCTGTGGCGGAAAATTCAAAACCTTGCTAGTATCTATACAGGGCAAAACATTGACAGCCTAATTTAACCAGACTATTAGGATGACCACTGTTGGTAATGGAAATATAGCAGTTGGTGCTTTCATCCCCGAGCAAGATGCACTGGACAAAATCATCACAGTTCTGGAGTCTTGAAAGTTGAAGTGCAGCGAATATTCATTCAGGTATCAGCCTGGCCAAATTGATGGCACTTTCTTCTCCGGTTGTTGGTTCAAGTCTCACATTGGGTTATTAGAGCTCATAATTCAGGTTGGTGCTTCAGTGCAGTACTGGGGGAGCACTACATTGTCAGAAGTGCTGTGCTGAGGCCCCCATCTGCTTCTTCAGTCGGATGTTGAAAATCCCAAACCACTATTTCAAAAGAAAAGGGATAATCACCTGATGATCTAGCTGGATAAAATCATTGGATAAAATCGTCTCACTTGATGGGCTGTTTATGGGTCACAGAAGTGTGAAAATTGTCTGCTGCATTTATATACAAATCCACAATCATTACACTTTACACTATTAGGATCAAGATACTAATTAGGATTAAGGTACTGATTTGTACACAACCGGGTTTGCAGTTTCCAGAACTATAAGGATCTCACTAATTCATGATTTGTATTATTCTAGTTTTGACCACTGCTAACCAGTACTCAATATAATTAGAGGAACACCTCCTATACTTTTGTAATTGAGGTCGTTATCAGGACTCACGTGAATATCTATTTGTCCAGATAATAATCTCTTGAGAGAAAAAACAATAATAATTTGGTCACTCAATCCTCGACTGTTTTTGGGACACATCTGTTCACAAATGGCTATCGTGTTTCGCCCACAAATATACCGTCAATTCACTTTACAGTATATTCTGTGAAGTGCTTTAAGATGTCTCGAAGGTGTGAAAAGTGCTGTATCAAATGCAAGGATTATTATTATAATAAATCAAATGCAAACGTTATTATTAAAAAAGAAACCCACAAGCAAATAACAACAAAATTACATTTATAGAGCAACCTTCACATCAGGAGGATGTCCCAAGGTGCTGAACAGTCAGGTTGGGACCTGAGCAAGGAGGAGGGGAGGGTGGGGTTGGGGTGGGGTGGGGTGGAGGGAGAGAGTTGGGAAGAAAGGGAAAGACTTGGGAAGGCGGCAGAAGGCACAATTGAAGAGGAGGGTCTTGAGACCAGCCTTGAAGGAGGCAAGGGAGGAAGCAAGGCAAAGGGATTGTGGGATGAAGTTCCAGAGTGTGGGGGTATAGAGGCTGAAAGCCCCTCCACCGATAGTAGGGCGGGTCAGGCAGGGGACATGGAGCAGACCAGAACCCGCTGAACAGAGTGGGTGGGCAGGTCATAGGGAGTCAGCAGGTCAGAGAGATGGGAGGGAGCAAAGCCATGAATGGCCTTGAAAGTAAGGACTAGGATCTTGAATGATAATAATAATCCTTGCATCTGATATAACATTTTTCATGTCTTCTAGACATCTCAAGGCGCTTCACAGAGTCAATATTGTGCCTGGATTCGAACACAGGTCTCACACGTTAGGCAAGTACTCTAACCACTGAGCTACAGACCTTCAGGACAGGAATTCAATCCTCTGGGGAATGGAGATCCAATGGAGCCAGGCGAGTGATGTGGTCGTGGAACTTGTTAACAAAGCAAATGGAGGATACAAATGAGAGTACAGTGGAACACCATTAAAACATGTCGGTTGGGGTTCATAAAATCCCCAATGGCGGCAGTATCACCAATAAGCATTGCATATTCACTGCACATATTTGAGCAACAAACCTTGGTCCATCTGCACTTAAAAAACATAACCGCCAAAAGTGACATCACTGGTGACCTTATTACTCTCAAATTGGCCATTTGTCAGCAAATGACCAACTTCCAGGTCACTTTGTCAGGTCACTATTAATATAACTTTCTGTGCATGCTAACCACACAGGAAGTAACCTTGGCACTGATCTGACAACTAGGAAGTTGATGAGTCAGCTTTTTGAAGTACTAATGGGACCAATACTCACATTTTGGATTTTTGGCAGAAATATTGGAGTCCAACTTATTTAAAGGTGTTCAATACAAGCGTAGTTTTGTTGTTGTTGTTTAACAATAAGCTTCTAGTTTGGTAAAAGTATGTGGATGTGGAAAGCTCTGCTGTGGAAGTGGACGAGTCCTTTGTAGCTATCAAAAGAAACAGGATTATGAAGAGCTATAGGGATAACATGGGGTGGTGGGACTGAGGCGATCTCCTTGTCCTATGAGTCATTGCAGACTTAATGGGCCAAATGACCTCCTGTGAGGTTTCTATGTACAAATGAACTGTTATTTTATGAGTGACAGACATATGAGTTGAATGAACTATATACATATACTTAACTCATTCATATATACATATACATGGAGTACTAGAATGTGATACTGCATGGAGAACAATTTTTGCATAAGTCACGGAGTAGCTCACATGAAAACTTTAAACTTATTTAAAACAAACAGAGGAATATCATGGATGTTTTCGAATTGTTGTGAACTTGTCAGCGTCATGTGATTTCCTCCCAATGTGAAAGGCGCTTTATAAACGTAATTTTATTGTTGTTGTTGTTGAATGTGCTGCAAGAAAGTAAAAGCTGTTAATTTCCCTTCAAAGTTCCCTTCAAAGTTCCCATGATGTTATTTGGAAAGAGAAAGGAATTTCTTCCGTGTCCTGGCCATCAGTGGTTCAGATTAATTGCCCGTTCATCTCACTGGCTCTTTATGGGTTCTTGCTTTGCCTACAAAAACAGTCAAATGCACTCAATAGCCTTTAGCTGTGAAGTTTGAGACGTTTGATATGATAAACCGCTATTAAAAAAAAGCAAGTTTCCTTCCTCCCTTCCTTCTCCTATCGTTTTATAATATTTGATTTGTTGATTTGCCTTCTGGGAATTGACCTACATCCTGCTGGATCAGACTCAAATTGTACTTTCCAAACAGTGGCAAAGGAATCTGTGTTCTTTGGCAATCCTCTACTGTCTGGACTGTTTTTTAAAGATTGAATTAGTTGGAGTCTTTTTAACAGACACACACGTAAGGCAGAGTAGGCAGAGAGGCTGACAATAATTTGCAGAGACAGTAATCAATAGCTGGAATAGGAAGCTAGGAAGGGTGGTGAAGGCAAGGGCACTGGAATCGTTTAAGAAACAGGTGCTGTAATGGGAGGGTGAATTTTCTGGAAAGATAAGATAAAATGAGCAGAAGGGCTTTTTCCATTTGATCCTCTCTAGTGATCTGTACATTACCATGCTGGGATTGCTGGACTTTCACACTGGGTGGCTGAAGTGATGACTGTGCCAAGCTGATATGCAGGTAGCTATTCACAGGTATATCAGCACATTCATCTAAACAATGTGAAATAGCACAATATCAAATGCAAGGTTTCTTAATATAAGAATACAAATGATAGTGGTTAGTTGTGATATTTCTGAACAGGATTCCATTACATTTCCATCAGCCCACAAGAACTCTGATTTTGAAGTAGTAATACTATTACTAATAATAATCCTTGTATTTGATATTTCATAAAGTACTTTGATCACATTAGTGAAGCTGTCCTAATGTCCTAGTGAATCACAGGATTCACTGTAAAGTGTAGTGATTGTATATCTGACAGTCAATTTATATATGGTAAAGAGTCTAGTGGTGAGTGAGCACTTCTATCTGAGGGACTGTTGGCCAGGACACAGGGAAAAACTCCCTTCTCTTTTTGAATAATGTCATAGAATGTTACACTCCTTTTTGAATAATGATGTAAAATCTTTAAAGTCCACCCGAACAGCTTTAATTTGTCAACTAAAGGATGGCACCCCTGGCAATGCACGTCTCGCCCAATTTTGCCAACTGGGAACATTCAGCCAGTCAGGCAGCATCTAGGGAGAAAGGAAAGTTTGGGGTCCATGACCCTTCGTTTGGGGTCCATGACCCTTCGTCAAAACACTTTGTTCTAATGAAGGTTTGTGGACCCAAAAAATTTGACTCACTTTCCTTTCTCCATAGATGCTACCAGACCTGCTGAAGGTTCCCAGCGACTCCTGTTTTCATTTCAGATTTCAAGCCCCTGCTGTATTTTGCATTTGCATGCTTGGGTGTCCATCTAGATTGTGAAATTAAAGTTTCAATGTGGAGCTTGAACCCAAAACGTTCCGACTCAGGAGTGCGAGTACTATCAACTGAGCCGGTTGACACCTCTAGATTGTGTTCAGGTAGAGCACTTGCCAGTTACTGTCTGACTACTGGAAATAATGTCCACTGGTGTGACTTGGATTTTTCACTGAGAAACCTAAGAAATATTGCAGATCCAAATATAAGTTAATGTAAGCAATATTTAAGGGGTTGCATTTGACCTTCAGGTAATGACATCCACAGCCTGGGGCAAAGCCCTCGGACATGAAGGCAGTTTAGCCAAAGTCAATATGTTTGCAACGTTAAGGCAAGTATTTCACAGCAGATAACAGCTAGTGCTTGGAGCAATCTGAGGTTAAACTAAAAATTTGGTGCCACGTCTCGAATTTGAGCTAATGGCGAGGGCCCAAAGCAATTTCAATGTAAATGAATAGCCTAGTGCAATTTTATAATGGGGAATCTGGTGATAACAGACAGCCCCAAACCTGCCACATTTCCACTATCGATCTTTTTGCTTACAAGGTAATCGTTTGAGAACAGCTGTGTATGTTTGCCGACTTTGCCGAACTGTATATCCTTGGGGCTAGTTTGCGGTATCGCTTACAGGAATTCCTTAAATGGACCATTTAAAGGGTCACTTCATGAAGACTTTATCCCATTTAACAAATAAATGAAGACTCCATCCCATTTAACAAAAAGTATATTACCCTAACCCATGGGAACTTTGCACTGACATGATCAGAGAGAATTTGAGAAATCTCATTAAGAAATACAGTGGATTAGCTCCTGTAAAACAACTGTTTCTGCACTCGCCATTTAATCTTGCAACTCAGCAACATGTAAACAGAATGAAAGGGAGCTTTTATTACATGCAATTTTCATACAAGCCGGCAATTTGCGCAGTTTGTAAATGTGGCCTTTTATCAAGAAGCACACCAGACTGTACACAGTGAACGTGATGTCAATTAAGTATTCATTTCTTATAAATTTCACCCGCATATTTTATCAGTGGCTGCTCCCTTGCCAATTTATTTTCATCGAGCGAATCAAAAATACATGCACTCTACAGCGAATTCAGTCAAGCTCTAACATGGCACTTTGGCAAAGTGGACATCGCACAGTCAACCCCTGTCTTATTCAGTTATGATTGTGAGTGTGCCCTCAGTGGAACATTACCTTCTAACAAGCTTCATTAACCACTCACCTCCCAAGCAAAGCTGACAGGACTTCACCTTCCCATGAATTCAGCAATCCCAACAAACTGCATTGTCTGATGATGGAGCAGGCTGTTTGTCAGATCGCTTTCCAAATGCTACTAAATCCTCTGCACTTGCCACAATTTCTTGCTCCTTGCAAAGCAACAAAGATAGCGTATACCTGCTTGACAGAGGTTTTACATTTTTCATGTAAAAGGAGTTATTTCCCTTTGAAAACTGATACTATACAGATGCACAAGAAAGGAACAAAGGATTGACACCACCTTCATATTATCCATTCTGCAGCATCAATGTGGTGAAAGGCACGATACAAATACAATTTTGTTGTTGTTTACTTCATAAGTTTTAAGTTATAATTAAATGAATGCTGACAGTTTTAACTGGCAGCTTCACTCCTTCCTTACATCCCACTCCCTCCACGAGCCCCTCCAATCGGTCTTCCGTGCTACCCACTGCACGGAAACTGCTCAAGGTCACAAATGATATCCTCACCATTTGTGACCAAGGCTCCCTCTGCCTCCAGATCCTCCTCGACCTCTCTGCTGCCTTCGATACTGTGGACCACTAAATCCTTCTCCACCACTTCACCTCCCACCTCAACCTTCAAGATTCTGTCCCTGACTGGTTCCGGTCCTACCTTTCACACCGCCTCCACATTGTGTTCGCCAACGGCTTTTCCTCCAGCCATCCACAGACATAGAGTAAATTTCCACAGGTTTGCAGATGATACCAAACTCTACCTTTCCACTTTCACCCTCAACTGCCTGCCTGTCTGACATCAAGTCTTGGGTGAGGGATAACTTTCTCCAGTTGAATGCTCGCAAGACTGCCTTCCTGGTTAGCTCTGATCAGCGCCTCCGCATCTCAGGTGCTAGCAGCATCAGCATCCAAGGCTGCAGTCTCCATCTCTCGAAGCCAGTCACAAACCTGGGTGTCTTGTTTGATCCTGAACTGTCCTTCCTCCCCCACATTCGTGCCATCACCAGAACTAACTTCCACCACCTCCGCAACATGGCCAGACTCCGCCATTGCCTCACCTCTCAAGCTACTGAAACTCTTGTCCACGCATTCGTCACATCAAGACTCGACTATAGAAACTCCCTCCTTGTCTCCCTTCCCAGCTCTTCCCTTCATGAGCTGCAGATCATCCAGATCTCTGCAGCTCGTGTCCTCTCCTGCACCAAGCTCCACAACCACATCACTCCCACTCTCGCCCGGCTCCGTTGGCTCCCCAACCCCCCCAGAGGATTGAATTCAAGATCTCTGTCCTCACTTTCAAGGCCATTCATGGCCTTGCCCCCTCCTATCTCTCTGACCTGCTGTCTTCCTATGAACCTGTCCGGCCTCATCGTTCAGTGGGCTCCATCGGTGGCTGGGCTTTCAGCCTCTCTGCCTTCACACTCTTGAATGCTATCCCACAGTTCCTTCACCTCGCTTCCTCCCTTGCCTCCTTCAAGGCCAGTCTCAAGACCCTTTTCTTCGCCCATGTCTTCTGCTGCCCTCCAAACTCTCTCCCTCCTAACTCTCTCCCTCCCCTCCCACCTACCCTGCCCCTGCTCCTCCCCCTTGCTTGGGTCCCGACCTGACTGTTCAGCGCCTTGGGTGTCCTGTCGATGTGAAAAGCGCTCTATAAATGTAATTTTGTTGTTATTGTTGTTGTTTAACATAAAAAATCTACTGTTTAGGAAATTTAAGATACATGATGTTTAATGTGGAATAACATTGGTTAGAGAACTCAATCACGCAAATGAGAGGACCTGGGTACAATCCCCGGGGGGCGTGAGAGCTTAGGTAAGTTTCCTTACTCCACATGTCTCTGTTTACCCAGCAGTATGTAGGAAGCTGGATTTTAGTCAATTGAGATCACTTTCTGGGGTCATAATCCCTCAAATAAGAAAAGTCATTCAATCCATGACTGTTTGTGGCATACTGCTGTGTGCAATTGGCTGCCACGAATCACCCACAAAATACACAGTCAATTTACTTTACAATATATTCTGTGAAGCGCTTTTAGATGTCTCAATGACATGATAAGGCACTATATCAAAGCAAGAATTAATATTATTATAATCTTTAAAACTCAAGTTGATTTTACAGATGATTTGTTATTTTCTCTATTATTCTGCACCTGGGTTTGCATTTCTGCTACCATGTACCACATTATTTTTGAATATATCGTACTTTGTAATCTCATTAGGCACAATAGGTAAATTAAATGGATTTTCAGTAACTTTGGCTCGTACAATATTAACTGTAATTTTTCATTATTAATTCATTTTCTCAGGTTCCTGGTTTGCTATTCATATTATTCCTATTAACATATTGTCCCCATTTTAACACTTTCATTTGCAATACCAAATTAGGACTGTAGAAAATCAGTCAGTGGTTAAAGATTGAAAGTTGTATCTGATCACTCTCGCTTGTGAAGCTGCTAGATGAAAAAGTTATACAATAAAACACGCAGGAGCAAGGGAGTAATGGCAGGCAGTAATTTTATTAAATATATCTCAATATCGTTTAACATATTTTATAAATGTAATTATATGTATAATAGAAACTAAAGCTCATATAAAATATTTTATGAATAATGCCTAACAAAAAAAGAAAATAGGAACTGGAGTAGACCATTCATTTTGTCAAACCTATCCCATCATTTTAGTAGATCATGACTAAAGAAATTGGCTCATAAAGGTTTCATACATACCCATCTGAAGGGGTGCCTGGCTGTACTATTCCAGATAATTCAATACAATGTCCATATCTTGAGCACTAAATTTGCAAAAATGGCTGATCGGCAAACCCAATAAGATTTCCCTGTCCTTTCACCATATCCCTTGATACGTTTCCCTACCAGATGATCACCCACCTCCTTCTTCAGTGATTCGTATAACCAGGAATCAATAACCTTTGTAGATATTTATATGAAAATATTGTTTCTGATCTCACTCCTAAACTAATTCTTTAAAATTCGCTCCACTTGTATTAAATATATATTCCCTTTATTTCCTGTTGTGATCTTTAAGAACGATTTTTTGCTGACTGGTGTCTTCTGAATCCCACAGTCAAGTCAACTTGAATCATTGTCTGTTTACGTTAGTGTCTTAAACTCAAGATTTAGCATGCTTTTGCTATAGAACATGGCTCCCGGAAGAAGGTTGTAAAGCTGAGAAGAATATGCAGTGCCTTACTTTTTTGTCCTGGCTTTCAATAATAATAATTTTTCATTTCATACAGTGCTTTATCGCATCATTAAGAGTTCTCAAAGCGCTTCACAAAAATACATTGTAAAGTAAATTGACTATATTGTGTGGATGCGGCATAATGTAAATCTAATGTGAAACATAATGTAAATCAATATTAATCTAATAAAATATAACAGTATCTCTTTGATATGTTATTAGTCACGCTTATGTTTAGTTATCAGGCTTTTTCTTATCCGTCGCATTTAATTTTACACAAGACCCCAACAGCAACCCTAACTTTCCTTTTGTTTTATTCTAAGCTCTCATTACTGTCTCCTCCACCGTCTCCACCATCTCAACCATAACCACCATAACCTCCCCTCGCACACCATCTCTTCACCTCAACCACCATCTTCTCACCTCACCCACCATCAGCTCAAATTCTGCTCACTTACTTCACATGCCTGATAATAATCCCTCAAGAAAAAAGACAGTAATAAATCAGTCTTACTGTGGGGAGGGTGAGGGGATGGGCCTTTACACAGTTTGAGTTCATTTCAGTCTCAGAAAACTGAACCCACTTTGATGTATTTCCATTGTAAAGGAATCTGACAATCTCTCCCTGAAATATTATGCTGTACTTAAGAGACAGCTACACATATATAATAACCATTTCCTTATGTGAGTAACTATATATAATCATTCTTACAAAACAACGTAAAGGGAATATCTGCTGATCAAGTCACTGTGATTGATCACAACCGGACAACTGGGATCAAACCATCTGTAAAACACAAAACTGTTTATTGCAATCGCAACAGCAGTTCAGTTGGAAAAAAAATTATATTAAAATTTATGGCGACTCAAGGAAAATATTCAGCCCAACGTGTCTGTTCTGGTGTTCACTCCCCCACTGGAGCTCTCCACTCAACCATACCCACCAACCCAACCAACCAACCAACCAACCAACCAGTAGAGACCTATAGCTCAGTGGTTAGAGCACTCGCCAAAGAAGCAAGAGACCTGGGTTCAATTCCAGGCAGGGCAAAACCTTCGACATGTTTCCTTACTCCACATGCCTGATAATAATCCCTCAAAAAAAAAGACAGTAATAAATCAGTTACTTCAATCCATGACTGTTTGCGGGATGCCTCTGTACGCAATTGGCTGCCATGTATCTCCCACAAATATACAGTCAATTCACTGCAAAGCGCTTTGAGATATCTAGAAGACATGAAAAGAGTTATATCAAATGCAAGGATTATTATTATTAATGCATGCAATAAAATGTATATTCCCCCAAACAAAAACAACAATAACAACAATTGACACTTGTATAGCGCCTTTCAAATCAGGAGGATGTCCCAAGGTGCTGGACAGTCACTGCTTCAGACCCAAGTTGAGGATGGGTGGTTGGGGTGGGTGGGGGGATTAGGAGTTGCGGATGGGTTCATCAAAGAGGAGATTCTTGAGGTGAGACCTGAAGGAGGCCAGGGAGAGGCAGACGGACTGAGGGGTAGAGTTCCAGAGTTGAGGGCAGAGCGGCTAAAGGCTCGCCCGCCAATGGTGGGGTGGGTGGGTCGGGGGATGTGAAGCAGGCCAGAGTCTGCTGAGCGGAGGGGGCAGGCAGATTGGTAAGGGGATAGGAAGTCATGTCTGTAGGGTGGGGCGGGGTTGTGGAGAGCTTTAAATGTGAGGACCAGGATTTTTCATTGGATCCTCTGGATGTTGGGGAATCAGTGGAGTCAAACGAGGATGGGGGAGACGGGGTCACGGATATGAACCTGATATGACTATGAAAAAAAAATCATTATAATCATGATCACATCAGGAGGACATCTCAAAGCACTTCACAGATTTAGTGTAAAGTATAACATACATTTTATGAACAAACTTGGCAGCCAATTTGCAAAGAAACATCTCATAGATAGCAATGATCAGTTTTATTTGATCAGTTTTATTTCACAGATAGCAATTGATCAGTTTTATTTGGTGGAATGTTGGCCAGGACACCAGGATAAACTCACTATTCTTTTCCAATAGTGCTATGGGATCTTTAATGTCCATCTGAACAGAGAGACAGAGCCTTAGTTTAATGTTTCACCTTGAGGAAAATTTCACCTCACACTATGGCATTCTCTAAAGGTCCTGATTTGAGGCTTGAACCACAACAACAACAACAACAAATTACATTTATAGAGCGCCTTTCACGTCGGGAGGACGTCCCAAGGCGCTGCACAGGAGGCGTGTGACCCGAGCTGAGAGGGGAGTGTTTGGGAAGGGGTAAAACACAAAGTGGAGGTAGAAAAGTTCGGGGTGGAACAAAAGGCATGATCGAAGAGGAAAGTCTTCAAACCGGCCTTGAAAGAAGAAAGGGAAGAAACGAGACGGAGGGATTGAGGGATGGCATTCCATAGGGTGGAATGCCTTTTGACAACCTTTTGACTTGAAACTTTATGCTACATAAACATGGATTTTTTCTTGTGAATGGAATGTACAACCTCTCTCTAGGGGGATGCAGTCCTATTATCTAACTTTGGAGTTCATTTGCCATACATTGGCAAGAACCAAGACTTGGCAACCCCAGAATATGTTAGGTTGCTGCTGAAGGTTAACTAGCTAAAGTCAAATAGCTTGCCATTGAGAATACTGCTTATCCAGCAATGAACATCTTAACTGTCAGTTGCAGTATTAACAGGAGCTGAGTGGGAAGCATCCCGGTGACTAGGACTGGTGTGGCCCTCCAAGTTTGACCGACATGCCAAGTTGACTGTCCTGTTATTAGCAAAGCCCTGGAGTACTGCAGACTGCATGGCTCAGGGACCACATTACTGAGAACACCACAGAAGATTGACTTGATTCCGTCATTCCATTGCCAAGCATGTCACCTTACAAACAAATCAGCTCCAGGGAAACCTCACTTACCTCCCATTCAACCTCTCCTCTCCCCAAGATAGTATGATGATATAGCATACACACCTTATTCAGCTACTATGGCCCCAAAGCTCACTGTTAAGCACTTTGAGACACTGCACTATATAAATACAAGTTATTATTATTTAAATCTTCAAACTAATATGCTGTCACTGCCTTTCACTTCTTGTCCAGGGGAGAAAATCAGGCTTGTGTATTGCATTTTTCAACTTCCTTGATAGACTCTTCAGCATCTAATCTTATCTCTGCTTTGTTGTGGGGGCTACTTGTCTTTATATGGTGCTTGATCCAGATGCATCGCTTTTCATGAACTGCCAGGGGGTCAAAGACCAAAGGCTAAACTCACTCCTATCCCTTTCTATTCCCTATTCCCTTCATGATAAACTCCAGCGGCATTGTTACAATCAAATACCTGTTCTCCGGCTGCTTCTCACTGCCAATGTTAAAGCATAACACATGAAAACAAAGGAGGACTGAGAGTCACGAGTAAATGTACAGATAGATCCCTTTATGACACTTAGGATTAACTGTCAGTTTAGATGAATACAGTTCTCCTTTAATGTTGTTAGCCAGGAGTATAACCATTCCCTATTGTGTAATTCAGCAAACATGACAGTAATTGAATGTTGAAATTGCTTTTCAAACTGATGCACAAAATCTGATTTTGAAAACAAAGTGACATCTCATTACGGTTACTGGAGCTTTCTGAGTCAAAGCTGGAGTTAGCTGTCACGCCCACCTCTACCTCCAGGCAGCACAGCAGCCCTCAAGGCACCAAGGAGCCTTATGAACAGCTAATTCTAGTTGCTAAAGAGCATGTTAGGAACATCTGTCCCACAAATTCCACCCCATCTTCTCATTCCCACCCATCACTCCTGCAATGAGTCCATTTGAGTCCACCATTTTACCTGAAAATCCTGAGCTCCTTCGGGAAGCCAATCCACCATTGATTTTGGAGTAGTGAATAGTGTACAACAATCACAACAACAACTTACATTTCTAAGCGCCTTTCATGCAGGGTAGTGTCTTGGAGCATTTAACAATGGTGGAACTCTACGTTGAGCTGGGGAGAAGGGGAGTTGACGGTTGACACAGTCAAAGAGTAAGGTCTTTAGGTATGAAATTAAGACCTGTAGATGGGCAAGGAAGAGGTAAGGCGGATAGATAGAGAAACACATTTGTTCAACTTGCTGATGGGAAAGTATACCCCTACCAGCATTGGCAAACCTCACCCATGATCAATTTTAGTTTGCTTGTTGCTGGTATGTTTTGGACTGATATGTGCTAATTGATAGCTTGAAATTGAAAGAGAGGTGTAGAGTTTGGATTCTATCTATAAACTGCAGGATCTGCATACTGTGTTTTGATTACATGTGAATCGCTCTGGACTCCTCTCACCACATGTATAATATATCAGCCAGATTTTATTGTCACAAAATCTCTTTCTGCTTGTCGGTGCTTTTGTCTGTATGCCTACCTTTGATTCTCTAACCAGAGCACAAGAATCAACCTTCTCCAAGTGTGCTCATGGCTGCAGTGTTCCTGTGTCCCGTGTTTCAGTTCCTACTTAGCCCCTGGACCTCCTTCCAATTTTCACCCTCTCTTACTGTCTTTATGTCCTCACTCAAAATTTACCTCATCGAATGTGCCTATGTGCACAGCCCCCTTCATCCTCATCACACTCTACTCTACCATTCTCCCTTGTTCAATATCTGACCCTGTCCTTGTACAGTGCTCGGAGATGTTACCATTTGTAAAGAGTGCTATATAAATCCAAGTCGCTATTATCCCCTGTAACTGTTCCAATTCAATCCATATTGAATCAATATTCTAGGATTCACATCACTCCCCACATAACAATAATAACAACAATAATAATAACTAACAATGATGTTAATAATAATCCTTAAATTGATACCTTGCCTTTCACATCGGGGAGATGTCTGGAAGCACTTTACAGGAATTACTGTGAAGTGCAGTGACTGTGTGTTTTGTGGGTTAACAAACATCTGTTTGGGTACAATTAGGATTTGAATAGAACTAGTAAAACTCCCACAAGATGGTATGATTACTTAACACGAGTTACCATAAACTATGCAATGAATGTCCTGTATTACATCTCCAGAATGCTTACAAATGTAATCCCGCAGTTGAAGATTCAATATACTCTAACTTGAAAATTTTAATAGGAGATATAGAGAATTACATTTTCACTCCACATGACCTGTGTTTAATCAACCATGTGGGTTGTTCAATATGTAAACCCTAATGGTTAATGCACAACAGATCAGGGTTTTGGATGCTACATTTATATTAAATGTTTGCCTCCCAGGAGGAAGCCAGCAATTGCAGGAAACTTGCAAAGAAAAATGTCTGGATTTCCTAACACCATTTTGACTGTTCCCTTTTCAGAATCAGATCTGTTAAGAGATCCAACTCCTGAATGAGAAACTCCGGTTAGAGAAATTGGACCCAATCATGTTCCGTTGTTCAAATCAGCGCCTTGGGACGTCCTCCCGACGTGAACGGCGCTCTATAAGTCTAAGTTGTTGTTGTTGTTGTTGTCTGATTTACTTTTAAATTCTATTGAAGCGATCTGAGATGCTATCACATGTGAAGGGTGCTATATAATGCAAGTTGTTGTTGTTTTTGTTGTCATTTATTCTTGTGATTACTGTAATCCAAATGACAGTAATGGAACCAATAACAAGACTGGGAGTAAAGTCAACTGATATGTAGATGGATTCCACCAGCCATAGCTTTGGTTATTTTGTTAGAGGGAATCATAAAGATAAATATCTAATGTACGGCGTATATATGTACAAGGGTGTCTAATGTCACTAACTACTTACACAAATGGTGTTGAAGTCAATGGAGAATCAAGGGGGAGAGACATGAGTTTATTGACCAGTGATAGTTGAGAAAGAGGGAAACAAGTCTAAGTTTGTAATATTATATAATGTGTTGGATGTGCTAAACATTATGGACTTGGCTTCAACCCTTGAATTAAACCTATCATTTAAAAATTTGTTTTCTAACCTCCCCTTTAATTTATTTTATGTTTAGCTTGAATTTTTGCCCAATTATTGCTGACTTGCCGACCATAAGAAACAGTCTATTACTATTTACACTGGGGTGCAAGTTCAGTCAAATGAACTTTAAATGCTCTTCTGGACCCGTCGTTATCAGAAGTGCAGGTCACTTCTGGCATCCAGTGAGGACCGTGTTATTATACTGTTATTCTGTCCATGATAACCACTTTTGTGAGATTGCTATTGTTATTATTATTATTATTATAATACTGACATTAAGCTCACTCTGGCTTCCTATATATCCCTCATCTTCGCTGTTCCACCATCAGTGACCCTGATTTCAGCACTGCTCCCTAAAACTATTCAGCTCTTTGCCTCTATCCCTCTAGCTTGCCCGTCCCTGCCTATCTTCAGATCATGCCTGAAGGCTATCCACTTTGACTGTGCCTACAATCATCTCTCCCCTCTCCTCTACCAAGCTCCATTACGCTCTGAGACGCTACCCTGCGTAAAGGTGATAAATAAATGCAAGTTTTATTATTATTACTAGACATCACCACACTCCATTGACCTCAACACTATTTGTGTATGTGACATGAGTATCTTGCATTTTCTCAGTGACAACTACTCTCATGAGTATTTCTTGCGTTCTTAAGGGTGGTTGCCCCTAACTCGCCAGTTTCCTGTATGTTATGCAAATGTACACAAAGCCGGCTGACCTGTGTCCACCTGACTTCCCTGCTAGCTTCTCTATGTTCTTTGCAGTCTTTCATTATTATTGCAATTTACATGCACCACCATCTCCCTCTTCCAAAGTAAAAACTACTGGGAGAAAGAATAATAGTGTTGATTAATGGCATTCCGTAGCATTCCTGGTATCTTTTTCAGTTCAAAATTGCCTTCCTATCTGATGAATTTCTGCGATTGTTCTTCTTAGAGCTGAGAAGATTAAGGGCAGATTTAATAGAGGTTTTCAAAATTATGAAGGAGTTTGATGGAATAGAGAAGGAAAACCTGTTCCCACTAGTAGGTGGGCAGGTAACCAGGGGACATATATTCAAGATAATTGTCAAAAGAGCAAGCGGATAGATTCATAGATTCATAGAATTTTACGGCACAAAAGGAGGCCATTCGGCCCATCTAGTCTGTGCCGGCTCTTTGAAAAGAGCGATTCAATCCCACTGCCCTGCCCGCTCCCCATAGCCTAATAGACCTGTTCTCCCTAAATAAAGATCTAATTCCCTTTTAAAAGTTGTTATCGAATCAGCCTCCACCACCTTTTCAGGCAATGCATTCCAGATTGATGAGGAGAAATGTTTTTACACAGTTGTTACTGTCTGGAACGAAATGCCTGAAAGTATGGTGGAAACATATTCTATAACTACTTCAAAAATGGAATTGGATAGGTACTTGAAGAGGAACAATTTACAAAGATATGGGGAAAGAGCGGGGGAGTGGGACTGGTTGGGTACCTCTTCCAAAAAGCCATCACCAGCGATGGACTGAATGGCCTCCTTCTGTGCTGTAATATTCTATGATTCTGTTCTATGATTTCCACTGATCGTGGGAGGAATATCATTGATAATATTATGTTTGTGTTCTTCACAGTGTAGTCTTCATAATCTCACAGGGTAAAGGCCAAATTAGATTATGTGAGTACAGGAAAAATGCCAGCAAAAATGAGAAAAGTATGAGATAAACTGAAAAGTCTTTTAAAAAATATATGTAATTGTCATCCTGTTGATATTCTCAAGCAAAAGTACAGAAGTACTGTGTATCATAATATATGTGAATTATAAAGATATATTTCAAACTCTGATTTTATATTTTTTATAGACATCAAAGAGATATAGAATTTAGAGTGCAAATTCTCTTGAACAGAAATAAATCTTTTGTGGATGTATTTGATATTAATGAATTACCTGCTTGAATGATTACTTTTAGATATTGACTTATAAATTGTAGAACTGTAATACTGTTAATGTCACAGTCATGGCAGAGGGTCTGCTGCTTCATTGGGCAGATAGATTTGGAGTCCTGTAGCTCAGTAGTTGGAGCACTCATCTTGCAAACGAGAGGACTTGGGTTCAATTCCCAAGCTGGGTGAAACGTTAGCCAAGTTTCCTTACTCCACATGCCTCTGTTTACCAAGCAATATTTAGGAACCCTGTCATTAGTCAATTGGCAGATCGCTTTTCCAGGCATAATGAACCCATAAAAAAATTATAATAATTTGGTCAATCATTCCATGACTGTGTGTGGGACACTGCTGTGCGCAATTGTTTGGCCCACAAAATATGCCGTCAATTTGCTTAGCAGTATATTCTGTGAAGCCCTTTGAGACTTCTCGAAGACGTGATAAGGCGTTATATGAAATAAATTATTATTATTATAGAACTGAAAAATATTTACCAGAACAATGGAGAGGTCACTAAAGGGCCAGTGTTTTTTATTCCCATATTACCATAAACCTCTGTAAAGCCAGCTCATTCTGCAAGCTCACATGATCTGCTGAATGGATTTCCATATTAGTAATAATAATAATCTTTGCATTAGACAAAGCGCTTGGAGCCCTGTCCGAGCACTGGGCATAAAAGAGCAGCGTGGAGAAACTGAAAATAAGCAAGACTCAGCAGGGAAAATCTAACCAGTGATATCACAGTCAGCCCATCCTGCCCTGGCCACACAGCCCGGGGGCTGATGCTGCCCCGCTGATCGCTCACTCCTGGTCTCTGGGTGGGCGTTTTGGCTGCTGCCCCGTCCCAAGCCTCCCCCACCACCCTAAATGTCTCTCTTCCCACCACCCTCTACGTCTCTCCCACCATCCCCCTCTATCCGCTACTCTAACTCTGTCCTACTCTCCCTCCGCCACCCCCCCCACCCACCCCCTGCCTACTCTCCCTCCTGACCCCAATCACCGCTTCCCTCGCTCCAGTCTGGGCATCCTCCGCCGGGCCCATCGTAGCACCAGGTACTGGGTGTCTCAGAGCAACCACCCCAACTGTCCCATCATCCACTCTCTCCGCCCAAACCGCCTCCTCAAGGCAAACACTACTTCCCCCTCTGTCATATGTATCCTCCCCACTTCCCCTCCCTCCTCCCTCCCCACACCCACCTCTCCTACATACCCTCAGATTCTCTCCGCACCACTCTCTCCTCCCCCTACCCCCCCCCAGCAAACCCATCCACACTGCTTTCCAGAACGTCCATTCCCTTTCCAACAAAGCCCTCACTATCTATGACCTCACCCTGGATGAGAACATTGATATACTTGGGCTTACGGAAATCTGGTTTTCCCCAATGACCCCGTGCTTCTAGTCGAGGCCTCCCTTCTAGGCTACACCACACCACACCCACCGCCCCAGATAACGTGGCGGCAGGGTGGCCATCATCTCCAACGCCTCCCTTGGTCTCTCCTACTATTCCTCCGGCTGTTTCCCCTCTTTCGAGCACCTCACGCTCTACCATCCTTCTCTTTTCTTAAAAATCCTTCTACTCTATCGTCCTCCTAAACCCCCTGGCTCTTTCCTCTCTGATATCTCCATTCTCCTCTCCTCCCTGTCCCTCTGTTCTGAATGTCTGCTCATCATGCGCGACTTCAACCTTCACCTAAACTCCCCCTGCACCACCTCTTCTGACTTCATTGCCCTTCTCTCCTCCCAAAACCTCACCCTCCACATCGACTCACTGACCCACAACCGTGGCCACGCTCTTGACCTCATTATCACCCATGGCCTTGACATTTCCGAACTCAGCATCTCGGACAAGGCATCTCGGACCACTTTCTTCTCTCCTTCTACTCTTCCATCCCTTTTTCCTCCACCAAGTCCTCAACTGTACTTTTCTGCTCTTGGAAAAGTCTCCCCACTGAGACCCTCGCAGAGGCCCTCACATCCTCTGACCTCCTACCCCTCTGGTCTTCCACCCACAGCGATCCTGAAGCAGCTGTCAGCTGCTCCACAATCGCCTCTCCTCCACTTTCAACTATCTCGTCCCCTTAAATCCAGATCTATCTTGAAACCCACCCGCTCTCCCTGGTACAAATTGATCTCCACTCCCTTAAATCCCAAACCGAGCTGCTCGAGCGCAGGTGGCAGAAAACCGGTCTCACGGTTCACCACCAAGTGTGGCTCAAGCATCTCCACAGCTACCGCTGTTCTTTGTGTCGAGCCAAAACGGCTTACTACTCCAACATTATCCTGGAGGCAAACAACAATCCCAAAGTCCTCTTTTCCACCACCCACCACCTCCTCCATGCACCCACACAGGCCTCCTCAATCTTCACTTCAAATGCGAAGTGCGAGGAGGTCATGGATTTTGTTTCCTCAAAAATCCACAATATCCGCCAGGCAGCCTCATCCTCCGACCTCTCGTCACCCTCTACCACCCCCACCCCATCCTCCTCATCATCAACTCCTACCTCGACCCCCTTCCTACACTCCTTCTCCCCAGTCTCTCTTTCCTCCGTCTCACGCACTCTCACCTCCTTGAAGCGAACCACCTGCTGCCTCGACTCCATCCCCACCAACCTACTGCTCACCCAGCTCCCCCTCCTCTGCCCACTGCTGGCTGATATCATCAATCAGTCCCTCTCCACGGGATCAGTCCCCGCCACCTTCAAAACTGCTGCCATCACCCCCCTCCTTAAGAAACCCTCACTAGATCCCTCAAACCCTAGCCACTACCGCACTATTTCTAACCTGCCCTTCCTTTCAAAAGCACTGGAACGCATTGTTGCCAACCAACTCTGCGCCCACCTCTCCTCCCACTCCCTCTTCGAACCCCTCCAGTCCAGTTTCCGCCCTGCCCACAGTACAGAGACTGCTCTTGTGAAAGTCACAAATGACGTCCTCTATATCTTTGACTAGGGCTCTCTGTCTCCTTACCCTCCTGGACCTGTCCACTGCATTCGACACAGTCAACCACACTATCCTCCTCCACCGCCTGTCCTCTGTCATCCAGTGGGACTGCACTCGCATGGTTCGTGTCCTACCTCACAAACCACCAGCAGTACATCTCCACAAACGGCTTTTCCTCCTGCTCGTACCCAGTTACCTGTGGGGTACCCCAGGGATCCATCCTTGGCCCCCTCCTCTTCCTAATCTATATGCTCCCTCTTGGGGATATCATCCGCAGACATGTTGAATGTTGACAAGACGGAGGCCATACTCTTTGGCTCTTGTCAATGTCTCCATTCACATGGCTCTCATCTCCTCCACCTTCCCGGTCTCCCCCTGAAACTCTCTGAACCTGTGCGCAACCTTGGCGTCAAATTCGACTCCCAACAGTCCTTCCTCCGCCACATCCGGTCCCTCATCAGTACCGCCTTCAACCACCTCCGACGGATCGACCGTCTCTGGCAATATCTCACCCCAAAACTGCTGAAACCCTGGTCCACGCCTTCATCACCTCACGGCTGGACTATTCAAATGCCCTCCTCGCTGATCTCCCCTCCACCACAATCCATAAAATGCAACTCAGCCCAAACTCTGCCACCCGCATACTCACCCGCACCAAACTTCGCACCCCTATTACCCCAGTCCTTGCCAGACTTCACGGGCTCCCTATCCCTGAGATGATCGACTTCAAGATCCTCACCCTTGTTTTCAAATCCCTCCACTCCTCTGCACCCCACTACCTCTCTGATCTCCTGTCTCCTCAAACCAGCTCCCATTGTCTTCGCTCCACCGGGTCTGGCCTCCTCCATGTCCCCCGAATCCTCCGCTCCACCCTCGGCGCCCGGGCTTTCAGCCACTACGCCCCGAGGCTCTGGAACTCGCTTCCTCACAATCTTCGTCTTGCCCCCTCTTTTCTCAGTTTCAGGTCCCAGCTGAAAACCTTTCTCTTTGACCGCGCCTTTGGTCACCTTTCCACCCCTGCCCCTGGCTCGGTCCCGGGATCTGCTATTGTGAAGTGCTCTGAGACGCCTTCCGGCATGGAGGGCGCTATATAAATCATTGTTGTTGTTGTTATTGTAGACGTCTCAAGATGTTTCATGGAATATACTATCAAGTGAATTATTTATTGTATATTTGTGGGTAAAACATAGCAGCCAATTGCACACAGCCGTGTCCCACAAACAGTTGTGGATTGAAATGACAATTTTTTTTTTTGAGTGGTTATTATCAGGCATGTGGAGTAAGGAAACTTGCCCAAGGTTTCGCACAGGTCTGGAATCAAACCAGGGTCTCTTGTTTGTAAGGCAAGTGCTTTAACCACTGAGCTACATGACTCCTGTAGCTAATGTTGTGAATAGCATGTTATTTCCTTTTAGTTTTGTAGTATTGATAATATTGTGAAAGAAGGAATCTGTATTTGGGGCCACATTTAACAACTGTGATCATGATACACAGTGGGCTGTGCTCAGTTGTTAAATCCCAGCTACACAGACCAATGAGCCACACATATTTTAAGGATGTTAAAAAAACACATGAATGAGAAAGTTGGATTCTGCTTACAAGTTAGACAAACAATGGCAAGAGAACCCCAGGCACCCACTCTCTGTTCCAATCTGTGGAAAAAAAGTTGCACAAGTGTTTTCGTACAAATGTTAGCTGTGAGGTGGGGGGATGCTTGGACAAGTTCTGACAGAATGTTTTATCAATGTGACTTCTATCAGAAATGTACAGGTCGTTATGTGAACTTATCCACAGAGCAGAGCATCTGTGAGTTAATCTTGCGGTATTTCTGAACTGATTTGCTAAGTACGGAATCCAAACAGACAAGCACGTGACTTCAACTTAAGTTAATAATTAAGGTCTCCATTAAGAAATACTGCAAAATCAGCTCACTGGGTTTGGTGTTGTGGGTGGGAATAAATGTTACTGCAAAATCTTCCTCAGTTTGCAAGTGAAGAAAATGCCAGACAACACAGAAGACAAAATGGGTAAAGATTCAGGGTTTGATATGGAAATATTTAAAATCGGTGTGCTTGTTTCATAATCTGGCATTTGTTCTCATGTTTTATGGATTGGCTTTCAACAGTGTGTATAACATTTGATGTGACATGATGTACACAAGCATTCATCATGCAGTTCAGTTTCTGTGATGTGTAGCGTTTCATATTAGCATGAGAGATTCCTTCAGCTGTGCCGAGCTTGTCACAAATCTCTCCTGGCAATGCCCACACATCACTTCTTGCTCCAGGCTGATGTAGTTTCTCTTCCTTCACAGCCCATGTATATGTCCATACTTCAGCTATGTCAGGGTGGATTCTCCTCTGGATGGCCGAATTATGTCATATACAACACTCCACACGATGCTGCATATCCCACGTCATCGCCACAAGTCAGTGCACCAAAATTACTTGCTGAGTCTTCTTTATGGTCTTTCATGGAAGTTATATACACTGGGACCTGCTTATATAATGTATTTTTGAAGTGCTCCGAGATGTCATCTGGTGTGGAGGGCGCTATATAAATTGAAGTTGAGGTTGTTGTTGTTGTACTGTGAATGTGAATGTTCAGCCGATGTTAGCACAATGGGTAATGTATTTCGTGATCAGATGGATGATGGATGTTGAATGTCCCATGGCATCATTATAACCCAAGAAGGGCGTTTCTCCTGGTGTCCTGGCCAACAACTGCTCCAATTTGAATTGGTTATTCATTTTAAGACATTGCTTTGCGTAGATCGGTTTGCCCTGTTTACCTACAAATACATGGTTACTCCACTTAACTGTAAATCCCGTAAAGCACTTTGGGACATCCTCCTGATGTGAAAGTTGCTGTACTAAATGCAAGGGTTATTATTATTTTTTCCCTCAAAGGTCTAAAACAACTGGAATGGGTCATTAATGCATGTAGTTAGGACCAGACTTTGAAAATATCAGGGAACTTTGACCTTGAAAACATCATGGTATCTAACACATCAAGGTAACTACCCCCTGCTGGACTCATTTTTATCTCTTTTTAAAAAAAAACAGCTGGTTTGGTAGAACTGGGTTTTCTGGAAGGATGAGATCAAATGGGTTCTTCTTCTATACCTCTCTTGCAGTCTCTTTGTGAACATTTATGGGTTCCATTGCAGCTGTTTTTGCCAATGCCCTGCTTGGCAACCTCCCCACTTCAATCCTCCACAAGCTCCATGTCATGTAGAACTCCATTACTTAACTGGTTCTGTCCCATAACAGGTTCTATGAGCATATCACTCCCATCCTTTCAGACTCCACTTGCAACCTACTGAATTCCTTGGGGATTGATTTTAATATCTTTGTTCCAACCATCAGATGCCTCCATTCCCTTGCCCTCTCTCTAACTCTTTCATTCACTTTGCTTCCATTCTTCCTGAATCCCTGCATACTATTCCTCTGATTTTTTGAATCTCATCTGAAATTTTTTGTTGTTGAGTACAAAATGTCACAAAACAATAGATTGTGATGAAGTCATCATGTTTTGGAGCCAAAATTCAGCATTCAAATTCAACTGGCTGGAGAGGGTTTCCTGATCTAAACACTGCACCATCTGCAGTTTAGGGAACAAAAGCTCTTGGGAGGTGACCTTCACCATCACTTGACTGATGATAGCTTGATTTTGATGTTGGTGTCAGCAACATATAGTCCTCTTGAGAGTCCAGCTGTAGGATACCATCTTCGCTGTGTACCTAACTGGTTGGCCGCTATTCAAAGCATCTGTTGCCTTCTGAATGTGGATACAAATGGCACCACTGAGTGATACCTCTGCATTCATGTCCAAGATAGTGCAAAATTATGACAGTTTATAGAGTCAGAGGCAGAGCGCTGCGTCTTGGTGATAAACCTTCAAAATCTGAACAAAACAACAAATTATACTGTTTAGTGCCATTCACATCGGGAGGATATCCTTTGCCAAGGACCCCTCACGTGAGGACCTGGATTCAGCAACAACAACAACAAAATTACATTTATAGATCGCATTTCACGTTGGGAGGATGTCCCTGAACAATTAGGTCGCAGCTGGAATGCAGCATTGGGCTTTGACCTTGAAAACATCAGGGTAACTAGCATGTCAAAGGCTGTCCTGTAAAGGTCTCCCCACCACATTAAAGGCAGATGTCTGCCAGATAGTCAATAAGAAAATTCTGAAACGTGGGGCTGTTGAAAGCTGTTGAAAGGTGTTACCTGGAATCTGAGTTCGTGAATACGCATTTGTACATCCAGTGCCTGGAATCCACTTTGATTGACTTGCAGAAAGGAAAGTAGCTGCTGTTTAAGCTCCATAGCTCCAATTGGTGACATTGGTGTTCAATGGGAAGGCCTGTGTGTACAAGCTTCGGACAGGTTGGGTTGCTAACTATTTACCTTGTCAATTCCCGGCAGAAAACAGAAAGAAGGTTGATCCCTTGACATGGAGATTATAAGCAGGTTAAAATCAGGAAGCCACAGAATGTGGTACCTGCACTGGTATAAATTTACCTGCATAAGTTTGTACCAGAACTTCCCCCGCCCAACCCGCACCAAGCTCCACGACCACATTACTCTTACCCTCGCCAGACTTCATTGGCTCCCCATCCCCAGAGGATCAAATTCAAGAACCCACCCACCCACTCCATTTAGTGGGCTCCAGTCTGCTCCATGTCTCCTGCCCGACCCACTCTACCGTCGGTGGGCTTTCAGCCATTCTGCCCCCACACTCTGGAACTTCATCCGACAGTCCCTTTGTGGGGGCAGAATGGCTGAAAGCCCACCTAACTTGCCTCCTTCAAGGCCAGTCTCAAGACACTCCTCTTTGATCGTGCCTACTGCTGCCCTCCCAACTCTCTCGCTCCTCTCCTAACTCTCTTCCCCACTCTCCTCCACATTGCCCCTCCGCCTTGCTCAGGTGCCGACCTGACTGTTCAGCATCTTGGGATGTCCTCCAGACACGAAAGGCGCTCTAAAAATGTTAATGTTGTTTTTTCATAGATAAGAGTATTCCCAGTATGATCCTGAAGGATATGAAGGTAGTAAGAAAAGGTGAATTTTAAAATTCTCTTAACGCTTAGCTGTTAATAACTGGGCATTATACTTTCTGGAATTAGATTAGCAGAATGTGTTCCTCTAGGGAGAGAGTACATAGTCCATTCCAACAATCTATCTCTGGAATTTCGATGTGTTGATGGGATGCATGTGTAGATGGAATTCTGCATTTGGTGTGTATACTCTTAAGCATGGTGATGGGTTTCCACAGGTGTTAGACACCTGACAGTCACCAACCAAAAAAAACTGTTCAATAGAGCTTGTGTTTTGGGACAGTATATTTGGTATTCTGAATGGTTAAGAATAAGTGGGTTCAAGGACTTTCATCATCCAGCCATCTCTTCCAATTCTATGAGTATTTGCGGAAACATTAAGATATAATTAAATCAGTGAAATGTTGGTATTGGAGACAAGTTCACAGATGATCAATTGCATAAGGCTTCAGTTTCCACTGTACTTCAGAACACATTGCATCCAATATATCAACCTCTTATAAATCAGAAAAATGTTGGAACAGCACAGCTCGTTAATTAGTATTTGGACAAGAAAATGGCAGGTTAATGTTTTGGATTTGTTCCCATAGCAAAACACATTTATTATTTTCTTTATCCCAATAAATTAACATTCAAGAACATATGGTAGCAAGTGATAGAGAAGCATATAGGGGGGAAAAAATACAGCAGAGGAAATGTAGAAGACCTCAGTGAGTTGTAGGAGGATTGCCAATTGAAATGTCCTTAATAACTTAAACATGGAAAAACATATAGATTAACACTGGTCACACATACTCCAGGAAATAGCAATCTTTCAAAGAATCTGATTCACAACAAAAACTGGTCCCTCCGTTCGCCAGGCACTGATCCGCTCCCTATCAATGCAATTTGTTGTTGGTATTGTTACCTTCTTGTCTGCTTGCCTCCTTGCTGGACCAGGCAGAATCTTTACTTATGTAGATTATCTGTGGATCTCTGTTTGATATTTTACATTAATGAGATGATGTCCGTTTACAGCAACACCAACGTGCAGTTATATAGTGACCATCGTGTGGGGTAACATCTAGGAATGTTTAGAGTGGTGCTGTTAGAGATTAACTTACTCGTCTCTTTAAAACAGATTCGTTTATTCAGGTATACTCATTGAGCTGACACTAAAGCATATAAAACGACTACAATGCATGCAAAAGCCAACCACTCCATTACTTCTGTTCCCTTCCGATTCTTCTTTTACTTTGTTCACCCTTTTCGCCTATTCCCTCTTATCCGATTCTGCCTCGGGTCTCATATTGCATTACGCCCTAGTCTTCACTTTTGGAGTTTACCCGTCATCCACCTCTTGTGATGACGCTCCATTACACTAGGTTTCTCATAATGCAATCACATACACCAATATACTACCCGGCACGCATTCTTCAGGTTAAAAGGGAATAGTCCTTTCTCTTCCTTGCTTCCTCTCAGTCGGTCTCGGGGAAAAGTAGGGGTGTTGATCTCTTTGGGGATCTGCTGTCACGTTACAGCTCGTCCATCAGTTGTTTCCCTTTCTCGAGAGCGGTTTGGCTACTGTCAGTTACAATTTCTTCCATCAGTTGTTTCTTCTTCTCGAGAGCGGCTTGGCTACTGTCACATTACAGTATCTTCCATCAGGTCCTTCTCCTTCTGCTCCTCCGTCTCCGCTCTGGTCGATTCCTTTGTCTCAACACTTTTATCCTTTCTTGGACACATGGTGTTCACGTGAACATCTCATGCCACTCTCGTGCTTATTCACATTCTCTTTTACACCCAACTCTGCCTTTCTTCGCAAACAAGCTCTTCTTATCGCAGTCTGTTCTAGCCGGTTTCTAATGGTGACCTTGACAACTCAAACTATGTGCAGTAACTTCCCTTATCTTATACAGCAGTTATACAAAAACATCACATAGCATCATTCTAGCCCACTCTCTGTTTTTAACAGTCTATACTAATTTTAACCAGTTCTTCACCAACTCTAACAGTGCAGCTTAATGCGGAGCTGGAGAGAGAGGAGAAACCACAATAGGCATGGTCAAAAAGGATGGGCTTAAAATATGATCTGAAGATGGACAGTTCCAGAGGCTTGGGGCTTCATGGCTGAAATCTCAGCCACTGATAGTGAGGCGAAAGGGAGGAGGGATTTGTAGAAGGATGGAGCTCGTTGAATGAAGGGGGAAGGTAGATGAATGACAGATAAGTAAGTCGGAGAACTATTGAGCGGTGCATTGATTTTTAAGTAAGTGTGAGGATCTTGAGCTACAGGACTCCATAACATATTTTCACAACATGTGTGGAACAAGTTATAATGCAATGGAACTGAAACTTTGGGTGATTGAATCAACAGAAGGATCCTCTGAGGGGTCAGCCTCAGAACAAACATATAACTTTGGATTTTGGCATTATCCCTTGGGGTTTCTTAACCAAGAGTTACAACATAAGGCTAAGAAAAACAATTTTGGAATACTGAACAAAGTGGAAAACAAAGACTACATCTGTTTTTTTCCATATGTCGTCCAAATAAATTACCAGCAAAATTCAAAAGAAGCTTTTTCCATTGCAAAAAAACAGAGATTGCAAAAGACAGAATCATTGAACTGGTTGTAAACTGGTTACCCACGCCTTGGGACATCCTCCTCACATGAAAGGCACCATACAAATGTAATTTTATTGTTTTTGTTGTAGTAGCTACAAATAGTGATTGTTTCACAATGGCTTTATAATAGGATCAGCATATCTATGATAGAACTCAACGTTATTTAACCAGTTTCAGCAAACTTGCTGGGACTGGAGCCTTTGTGGCAGTTGGTTACCTTTTGCTTTGAGATTTCAACTGGAATTGAATCTGGCTGACTTGGCATTATTATGCCACTAATAATAGGGCACCTTTCATTCTGGGTCTCTGCTGAGATAGTGTTGCACTCACCCCATATTCGCTTAGCCTGGAGATGTTGTTAATTATTTGGATGCTATTGGCTCATACATTTCCATCTCTTCTAGGGGCTCTCTGTGCTGGATGACCCTGGGGCGCACTCCTGCCCTTTTATTAATGATTTAATGCAGTTTTATTTGTAACTGCCTTACTCCAACTTTTTAATCCAAGGGCATTATGTTCCAGGCTCATTTGACTAAGATCATATGACTTACACCTGGTTGGTAATATTGAACATTTAGTTTAAGTATCATAATAATAATCCTTACATTTGATATAGTGCTTTTCACATCTTCTAGATGTCTCAAAGCACTTCACAGAATATAGTGTAATGTGAATTGGCTGTATATTTGTGGATGAAGCACGGCAGCCAATTTTGCACAACAGTGTCCACCAAACAGTTGTGGATTCAAATAACTAATATATTGTTGTTGTTGTTGTTGTTGTTTGAGGGATTATTATATGGCATGTGGAGTAAGGAAACTTGCCCATGGTTTCGCCCTGCTGGGAATTGAACCCAGGTCTCCTGATTGTAATGCGAGTGCTCTAATCACTGAGCTATAGGTTTCCACAATGATGATAACTAATTTAATGAAACTCAGCAGTTACAATTTCTTGGATAACAACCTATATTATATACACATTGATCATATCAATGTCTCTTTTTTGATTGAATATTTATTATGGGTTATGTTTGCCTCCATAACAAGTAAATTCCTTCTGTGAAATACATTGAGATGTTTCTTTTAACATGAAAGGCACATTAAAAATATTGGCATTAATTCATGCGTACTTCTGTGGGATTTTAGCATTGAAGCTTTGGTGGTAAATTGATGGCTGCTATAAGGAAATGCCTTCTCTTTTTGAATAGTAAATTGGGATCTTAAACGTCCACTGAACAGACAGACAGACTCTTGGTTTATTGTCTCATCCGAAGGATGGTACCTCTGACAAGGCAGTGCTCCCCTAGCACTGTATTGAAGTGCCAGCCTAGGATGGCTGACCATTCCACAGAATGACAGACGGGAATGATTGATGATCTAAGAGTCAAAAGCTAAACTGCAGATAAGAATTGGAATTGGTTCCCTTCTTGGGGCTTTATATCTATTAATAAATAAAAATCCAGAAGATAGAATGCAGCTGATCTTCTAAACAAAGTACACACAAGAAGCACTATTAGTTCCAGCAGATGTGCTCACGTCTTATAATTAGAGAGCTCAAACTCATTTCCTGTGTCAATGTTTGTGTTCCAACCACAACATTCACTGGCAGAAGCATCAAACCCAGCAATGTTTACACAGTACACTGGGAAGTACTGGGACAAAATGAAGGACATTAGGACAGAAAAAGACTCTAATTATAAAGGACAGATTAAAGGGAAGACACTGTTGTTTGCCACAATGGAAGATGTCCCTTTCTTGGCTAGGAATGTTTGAGAGGCATATTACAAAGCAGTCTTTCTACAGAGAAGGAGATGTTAGCTTAAGACAATTCTACCATATTTGTATACAATACTGCAAATATATTGAGTCAGAATTGTTTGTAATTCAAATGTAATAACGGTTGGAAATGCAGAGTAGATCTTGATATCTATATTACACAAGAGGATTCAGTACATGAAATGCTGCACCTGAGCTGATTAATATTGGGGTCCTATTGTAAATGGTTATGTTCAATGCCACAGGTCGCTGTCGCTCCACTAGGTCAGTGCAATTGAAAATGATCTGTTTCTCGACAAACAGTCAAAACAAGCTGAGCTTTGTTATACTTAACTATTGTCAAAGAACAACAACAAAAAATTACATTTTAGAATGCCTTTTGCATTGGGAGGATGCTGAAGAGTCAGGGCTCAGTACCCGAGCATGGGGGAAGGGCAGGGTAGGGGGGAGGGAGAGAGATGGGAGGGCGGCAGAAGGCACAATCGAAAAGGAGGGTCTTAAGACCAGCCTTGAAGGAGACAAGGGAAGAAGCGAGTTGAAGGGTCTGTAAGATGGAGTTCCGGATTGTAGGGGTAGAGAGGCTGAAAGCCCAGCCACCGATGGTAGGGCAGGTCGAGGGAAGATATGAAGCAGACTGTAGCCTGCTGAATGGAAGGGTCAGACAGGTTGGTAGGGAGTCAGCAGGTTGGAGAGGTAGGAAGGTAGGAAGGAGCAAGGCCACAGATGACCTTGAAAGTGATCTTGAATTTGAACCTCTGGGGGATAGGGAGCCAATGTTGCAGCGGGTGGCGCACGTCTTCCGCGAGGGGGAGAGCGCCCAGGTGCTGCAAGCGACGGATCATCTCGTCGCGGGAGATCCAGACGGCGATCGGGCTGCTGCTGCTGCTGCTGTGCGAGCTGGCCAGACACACCATGTCCGAGGTGCCAGGGCCATCACCGAGTCCCCGGGTTCATCGACTGAGGAGCCGGTCGGTTTTGGGGCCTGACACCACACTGGGCCCTTTTTTCCGCGCCCTTTTTTTTCCCGCCATCTCAGGGATCGTCCGGGCGGACGGCGAGGACAGGGAGTGGTTGCTGGATGATTGTTGGACGATTGTTGGTTATTGTTTGTTGCTGTTTTTGTTGTTAATATTATTGCTTTTGTTGTTTATTATTGTTTATTATTGTTGTTTGATTCCCCCCACCCCTGCCCCCATCTTCTTCTTCCCTCACTCCCTTTCCCCACTTTCTCTCCTCCCTTTTCCCCTTCCCTCCCTCTTCCCTCTTCCTGATCTTGCCCCCACCCATCTTTCCCTCCCTCTCTTCCTTGCCCCCCTTTCCCCCCCCTCTTCCTCCCTAACCCTAACCCATCCCACCTTTCCCTCCCTCTCCCCCCTCACCCTCTTTTCCCCCTTTCTCCCCTGGCCCCATTTTCGCGATTGTTTGTGGGACACTGCTGTGCGCAATTTGGCTGCCGCGTTTTGCCCACAAGTATACAGTCGACTTTCCTGCCTTTCTTCCCCCTGCCTCGACCCCTCCCCTTTTGCTTCTTTACCCCCTTTTGCCCCTAGTCCCACTTCCGTGACTGATTGTGGGACACTGCTGTGCGCAATTTGGCTGCCGCGTTTCGCCCACTAATATACAGTTACTTTTCCTACTATGCTTTATCCTGCCCTGATCCTTCCCACCCTGCTCTTGTCCTACCTGACTGTACAGCGCCTTGGGATGTCCTCTCGACGTGAAAGGCGCTATATAAATGTAAGTTTTGTTTGTTTGTTTGTTTGTTGCCGGGAGAGAGTGGGATTGATGGGATTGCAGAGCCTGGTGTAGGAGAGGATATGAGCTGCAGAGTTTGGGATGATCTGAAGCTTGTAAAGCAATTGAGTCGGGATGGCCAACAAGGAGGGAGTTTCCATAGTCAAGCCTTGATGTGATGAATGCGTGGGTGAGTGTTTAGGCAGCCTGAGGGGTGAGGCTTTGGCGGAGTCTGGCAAAACTATGGAGGTGGTGGAAAGCAGTACTGGTCATGGCGTGGATGTGGGGGACGAAAGGACAGTTCAAGGTCAAACAAGACACCCAGTTTTCTGACTGGTTTCGTGAGATGGAGAGTGCAGCCATGGATGCTGATGCTGCCAGAGTCTGAGGTGCAGAGCGCTAACGCGAGCCAATCAGGAGGGCCTCTGTCTTGCTGACGTTCAAAGAAGCAAATCATTCACAAAACTTACTCATCGAAAACTAAAACCATTGCTTGGACATGGTTGTTTGGGACCTTGCTGAGAAGGGGCTAATTGTGTTTAAGTTGTTTTCATCTCTCTTCAATGATAGTGAAGTGCCAATGCAAGTTAAGTTTATGGTACATAAAATATGTGTCTAAACAGTTCTGCTTCAGGGTTCTGAGCTCCTGAGCATCCCGATTTTCTTTAGTCCAATTACAAACTCCAAGATCAAGCTGTTATATGGAATTCTGCCCAAACGTGGAAGTGATTGTGGCTACATGGACCTGACCTTTCACTCAACGCTGTAAAGGCACGGTTGGCTTCATGTTGTGCATGTTTTTTTTTTGCCAAGGCCCCTCACATGACCTGGATTAAACAATTGGTCTAGAGTAAACCAGGTATGTAGCAATTTAAGATCAGCCATGATCTTATTGAATGGCGAGGCAGGATCAAAGGGCTGAATGACCTACTCCTGCTCCTTATTCTTATGTTGTTATATTCTAGTGGACTTGGAGTTCTGGAACATCAGGGTGGCTGGCACATCATTAGCTGTTCTGTATTGGTCTTTCCACCATATTAAAGGCAGATAAAAACCGACATTTGTTACATTTGTTATTATGCCCTTCACGTCAGGAGGACATCTCAACACTGCTTTACACGATTATACAGCTAACTATGGAGTGAATAACTAATTTTCTTTTGGGGATTGTTGGCCACCAGGACACCAGGAAAAACTCTCTCTTTTTTAAAAATTGTTAAATGTGACCTTTAATATCCAGATGAACAGGCAGACAAGACCTCAGTTTAATATGTCATCTGACTGAAGGCACCTCTGTCAATGCACGGCTCACCCAGTCAGTTTAAAGTCCTAAACGTGGGGCTGTCTCCAATTCATGTGAGTACTTTTAATTGAATGAATATGGAACGTATTACTGCATTGCCCCTGTGATCGCCAACATATAATTATAGTGTTCATGTGGTCCCATAGCCAGGCATATAAAAATAATCACAGTGAAGGAGTGACCTCTCTGGAAGGATTCATTTGGTTTCCAGTCTAACTAATGGATTAAAATAATTTTAAAATCATTTCTTTTTAAAAAAAATCTAAATGGGTGTGGCAAGCCAAACATTCCACTAATGATGATATATTATTTTTTGGAAATCTTTTTTAAAAATCCACTCTTAAAGCTCCCATCAGCTCAGACATTAAAGTCATATTTCATATATCTCAATAAAGTTTCCTCTTTATTGAAGCAGTGATTTGTTTTACTGGTTCAGTGTTGATATACATGTGCTTCCCTGCAGGACCCTTCTCCTCCATCCAGAAAGTAGAATGCAAAAGCACTGAATGCTTCATTCCTTCCTCAGCCACGCATGGACCCAGTGAAGGCCTGATTGAAATATATACCTTGTCCTCTAGTTTGGATGCTTTCTTCACTTCAGTGTGTCCAATGAACCCAGCACTTTGAAGCTTTTCTTCATAATCTTCTGTAAACTCTTAACTGGGAAAATTGAAGTGGACTCTTTTATTGGCTAGGTGTTAATTTTGCTGCAAGGATGATCCCCCCCGAGGGTGAATATTTTAGCACCTGAGCAAATTGCTGCATAACATAACCTGATATACCGATAGTGATGTGACCTCTGGTCAATGCCCTCTGGGGAGGAGGACAGAGAATTAGAAAGAGAAAAATAACTGCCGGATCCCCTCCAGCATCAACATTGTATCTTGGTAATTCATTTACATCACAAATGCATAATATTAATGTTGTTTCCAGTGATTGGAACATTTCTGTTAGATAGCCCAAACAACAGATGTCTGAACCTCTCCTGCAGCTCTCTTTCTGTTCTCTGCTTTCTCATTCTCATTGAGCAATTTGCATACAATTCAGTTCCATGTTAATAAACCGTTACATGACTAGATTTTACAAGCCTGAGTCTTGCTGTCAGTGCCATAGTGATTTTAGAGCTGCCAGCTTCCAATTCCCCCCAACAAACTCACACACACTTATACACCTCCAAATTTTATTCTGCCTTAGCTGGTAAGACTACTTTGTTTTAATATACAGTATTAAGGTGGCACAGAAATTGTGGCAAGCTATTAAATATTCAGTATTAATTTCATTAGTGGTTTTCCACAATAGTTCTTAAAAGAAAACCAGTTTCCAAATTAAGAGTGAATTTAAGTATTTTCCACAATTCTGCACAAATGTAAATTTTTGGTCAAAATATTTTGACTTGTGACAGCAGAGGGGTAATAACTGAACCAATAGGTGGGGATTGCCTCTCATGAGCCTAACAAACAAATTGGCAGAGGTGAGATCTGAGTTGAGGCCTTCCCTAAACTCCCACTGCACCACCTCTTCCGACTTCACTGCCTTCCTCTCCTCCCTAAACCTCACCACATTAACTCTCCGACCTACAACCGTGACCATGCTCTTGACCTCATTATCACCCACAGTCTTGACATTTCCGACAGCATCTCGGACAAGGACATCTCAGACCATTTTCTTCTCCTCCTCTTCCATCCCTTTCTCCTCCACCAAGCCCTCAACTGTACTTTTCCGCCCTTGGAAAAGTCTTCCCCCTGAGACCCTCACAGAGGCCCTCACATCCTCTGACCTCCTACCCCTCTGGTCTTCCACCCACAGCGATCCTGAAGCAGCTGTCCAGCTGCTCCACAATCGCCTTTCCTCCACTTTCAACTCTCTTGTCCCCCTTAAATCCAGGTCTATCTCCAAACCCACCCGCTCTCCCTGGTACAACACTCATCTCCGCACCCTTAAATGCCAAACCCGGCTGCTCGAGCGCAGGTGGCAAAAAACCGGTCTCACGGTTCACCACCAACTATGGCTCGAGCATCTCCACAGCTACCGCTGTTCTTTATGTCGAGTGAAAACAGCCTACTTGTCCAACATCATCCTGGAGGCAAACAACAACCCTAAAGTCCTCTTTTCCACCACCCATCACCTCCTCCGTGCACCCCCTTAGGCCTCCTCAATCTTCACTTCAAATGCGAAGTGCGAGGAGGTCATGGATTTCTTTTCCTCAAAAATCCACAAACTCCACCAGGCAGCCTCATCCTCATGCCTCTCATCTCCCACTACCACCCCCACCCCATCCGACTCACCCTCCCCATCGTCAGCTCCTACCTCGACTCCCTTCCTACACTCCTTCTCCACAGTCTCTCTTTCCTCCGTCTCATGCACTCTCACCTCCTTAAAGCCAACTACCTGCTGCCTTGACCCCATCCCCACTAACCTACTGCTCACCCAGCTCCCCCTCCTCTGCCCACTGCTGGCTGATTTCATCAATCAGTCCCTCTCCACGGGATCAGTCCCTGCCCCCTTCAAAACTGCTGCCATCATCCCCCTCCTTAAGGAACCCTCACTAGATCCATCAAACCCTAGCTACTACCACCCTATTTCTAACCTGCCCTTCCTTTCAAAAGCACTGGAACGCATTGTTGCCAACCAACTCCGCGCCCACCTCTCCTCCCATTCCCTCTTCAAACCCCTCCAGTCCGGTTTCCACCCTGCCCACAGTACAGAGATAGACTGCACTTGTGAAAGTCACAAACGATGTGCTCTCTATCTGCAAGCAGGGCTCCCTCTGCCTCCTTATCCCCCTGGACCTGTCTACTGCGTTAGACACAGTCGACCATACCATCCTCCTCCACCGCCTGTCCTCCGTCATCTACCTCAGTGGGACCGCACTCGCCTGGTTGGAGTCCTACCTCACCAACCGCCAGCAGTACATCTCCACAAATGGCTTTTCCTCCCGCTCTTACCCAGTTATCTGTGGGGTACCCCAGGGAACCATCCTTAGCTCCCCTCCTCTTCCTCATGTATATGCTCCCTCTTGGGGATGTCATCCGCAGACACAGGGCACACTTCCACATGCACGCGGATGACACCCAACTCTATTTCTCCACTTCACTTTGCGATCCCCCAGTCTCCTGATATTCTGTCAGCCTGCCTGTCAGACATCAGGAGCTGGATGAGCGCAAATTTCTTGCAGCTGAATGTTGACAAGACGGAGGCCATACTCTTTGGCTCTCATCAACGTCTCCATTCACACGGCTCTCACCTCCTCCACCTTCCCAGTCTCCTCCTGAAACTCTCCGAGCTTGTGCGCAACATTGGCATCAGGTTCGACCCCCAACTGTCCTTCCTCCTCCACATCCAGTCCCTCAACAGCATCGGCTTCTTCCACCTCTGACGGATCGCCTGTCTCTGGCAATATCTCACCCCAAAAGCCACTGAAACTCTGGTCCACGCCTTCATCACCTTATTATTCAAATGCCCTCCTCGCTGGTCTCCCCTCCACCACAATCCATAAAATCCAACTCATCCAAAACTCTACCGCCCGCATACTCACCCGCACCAAGCTTCACTCCCCCATTAACCCAGTCCTTGCCAGACTTCACTGGCTCCCTATCTCTGAGAGGATCGACTTCAAGATCCTCACCCTTGTTTTCAAATCCCTCCACTCCTCTGCACCCCCGTACCTCTCTGACCTCCTCTCTCCTCAATCCAGCTCCCGTTGCCTTCACTCCACTGGGTCTGGCCTCCTCCATGTCCCCCGAATCCTCCGCTCCACCCTCGGCAGCTGGGCCTTCAGCCATTATGCCCCAAGGCTCTGGAATTCCCTTCCTCACTACCTTCGTCTTGCTCCCTCTTTTCTCAGTTTCAGGTTCCCAGCTGAAGAACTTACTCTTCGACCGCGCCTTTTGTCACCTTTCTACCCCTGCCGCTGGCTCAGTCCTGGGATCCGCTACTGTGAAGCGCTCTGAGACGCCCTCCGGTGTGGAGAGCGCTATATAAATCGAAGTTGTTGTTGTTGTTGTTGTTGTCTCTCCCTCTCTCTGCCTTTGCCAAGGTGTGCTACTTGGGATTTTGTTCCATGGAACAAGCGTCAAGACTTATATCCTGTCAGCAGTCAACCTGTAAGACAAATAAATCATCCACACTTACTGATTAGGTTACTTTGCACTCACTGCACATTGCTCGTGGCTGTGAAAAATGATCCCACCATGGCAAAAAAAGCAAGCTAAATGGACATTTAGATCTCTCCATTTGTTTTGTGTTCCTGAACAGGAGAAGTAATGCGACTAAACATTGTTGTAATGTTGTTGTCCCTTAAACACTGCCAGTAACCATGGCCTTATTGATAAAATAGTCTCCCATTACAGCATCAAGCTGCTTTTTAAAATGAGTCCATTGTCCTGGCTTCAACCACCTTTCCTGACAGTCTTGTTCCAACAGTTAATTACTATCTGAAAAAGATTTAGCCTTACCACAATATTGCCTAGAAGTTCTACCTGGGATTTATGTAGAATTTTAGAACATTGAGAATTTGGCAATTTTTTAAAAAGCCCTAATTTCAAAATCAGTTTTCTCTTAAGTTCTCTAAGAATGACAGAAATTGGGCAAAATTCAACCCAATCTAAATTGGTTGATAAATAGAATAAATTTCTCCTTGTTACTTTATGCTAGACTTTGAAAAAAAAGTTACATTTACTTTGGGGGAGAGAAGGTCTGACACAATAAGACACACAGATATATGGTAGATTTGACAGTATAATGGGCCTTATCTGGATACCATTCCTTACAATTACCCCACTGTCTATGGAGCAATGTCAGTACTGTACAGCATGTATTTCTATTGATCAAAAAAACCTTAAATGTATGGGAAACTAATGCTAAATGGGGCAGGGATTCACTTTCAAATTTAATTGATAGAATCCTTAGATTTATTTAGCACCATGAGATTTACTGCCTTTTATATCTTTATATCTAAGCGGATATCCAGATTTATTGATTTAAAAAATCTCCATCTGTAGAAGAATCATGAGAGAATACAAGCTGTTTCTTATATGTTTAGCTCTGCGAGCTGTGTTTAAAATCAAATCTTGCTTGTAACAAGTTGGATAGTCCCTCCCTCATGCCAACCCTGGCTCCTCGACGCCCAATCCCCCCTCCCCACCCCCCACCATGCTCGGGTCCCAAGTGTTGAGCACCTCGAGATGTCATCCTGAAATGCAAGGTGCTCTTCAAATGTAATTTTGTTGTAGTCAAGTAATTGTGTTAACTGAAGCCTAGTTTAATTATCATAGAACATTTTATTTAGATTTTGGTAAATATCATATAGTATTTAGTTGGTCCAGGCAAATTGTCACCAGTGAGGTTTGCATTCTGTTTTTGTTTAAAAAAATGCTTTGGGGAATTTGTGATTGCTATTATCGTGGAGTCATGTAGCTTAGTGATCAGAGCACTCGCCTCAAGTGAGATAATAATAATAATCCTTGCATGTGATATAACGCGTTTCACATTTTATCAACCTCTCAAAATACCTCACAAAATACACTGTGAAATGAATTGACTGGATATTTGTGGGCGAAACATGGCAGCCAATTGCGCACAGCAGTGTCCCACAATCAGTCGTGGATTGAAATGACCAATTTTATTATTGTGTTTTTTGGGGGACAGATTATTATTAGGCATGTGTAGTAAGGAAACTTGCCCAAGGTATCACACTGATCTGCCTGGATTCAAACACAGGTCTCATGCTTGTAAGGCGAGTGCTCTAACCACTGAGCTACAGGAGATCTGTTTTCAAGCAGTAAAATTCCTTCATAAAAAAATCTGGTTGCTCAATCCACAACTGTTTGTGGGACACTGCTGTGCGCAACTGGCTACCAATTTTGCCCACAAAATATACAGTCAATTTATTATACAGTGCATTCTGTGAAGCACTTTGAGTCCTCCTGAAGACGTGATAAGGCGCTATACCAAATGAAAGGATTATTAATATTTATTAGATATTAGTATCGATATTATTTTCAGTAACCAATGTCAGGTCCACAATCGTTGGATGTAGAACAACTTTCTAGTGTGATGCGTGGGGGCGCTGTGGGCGGCAGGACTTAGTCGGGCTGACCCTCTCCTCACCTCACGTATACAGGCACATATTCACATCGATAGGGATGCACTGGGAACCAATCAACAGCTGGATCGCTGACTGATTTTATGCTCCCTGATCTAGGAGGCCACGACTTTTATTCATAAGTTGGAAATAGCTGCAATCTGACTGTTCCAAATTGAAAACCATTTCCTCCCCAACAAACACCCTGTGGTCACTGTGTTGAGCATCGAAGGGATAGTGTAATGGAAATCTATTCCATTTTCTTTTATTTATTCAGTGGTTAAGAAATTTGGAATCCTTTGTTAAAACAACAAATACTTTTGAATGCATGAACCAAAGTAAATTTTAAACAAAGGTATCATTTTTTTTCTGAATCAGCGTCTCCTCTTGGACCTGAGCTAGCCGCAAAGTGAAAAGCTTACCGATGGAATTGCGTCAACCCTTTGTGGTGGTCTTGGTAAATTGACCCCCAGGAGGGTCTGCAGTATTCCAGGGCATTCCTGATGACAGATAGCCAGCCTGGTTCATTGGCAGGACGTGGAACGACAAACAAGTCACCGAGGTTAGGATACTTCCCACTCAGCTCCTGTTAATCTTACAAGACAGAGCTGTAATGGATAGGGATAGTCCTTGATTGTCAGTTAACTTGTCAGGAAACTTAAGATTGTCAGGAAACATAAGTTTCCTTAATCCACACACCTGTGTTTACCTAGCAGTAAATAAGAACCCTGTTGTTAGTTGATTAGTAGATCACTTTTCAGGGGGTAATAATCCCCTCAAAACAATAAGTATATATATTTTAAATAATAATAATTTGGTCCATCAATGGTTCATCAGACACTATATCAAATGCAAGAATTGTTATTATTGTTATATGCTGTCTTATGGATCTTCACTTTGGATATTTGGGGTGGTTTACTGTTGGACAAGCAACTGGAAATGGGATATGACTTCTTAGCTTCCCTCCTCTTCACATAAAGTAGCGCAAGAATGCCAAAGATCTCACTCCTTCATGTACTATCTGCACTATTACAGACATCATTTCAGTCATTCATCTACTTTTAAGTGAACTGTCAGAAAGGAAAAATAGGCATTTTTGCGGTCGTCTTTGTCAATAATTAATAACTATTAATGATGGCGTTAAAAGTAATTTATTCTGCACTTTATACCAATGCAACTAGGAAATGTGAAATAAAATGGAACAAATTGTCTGTGTAAGTTATGTCCCTGGTGAATGCTGCTTGCTCTTTTAAAATTTGGCTCAGTTTCATTTGAGTATCTTTGATTGTATTCAGCACAGGATGGCGGATTAACCATTCCAGAATCAGCTCTTCAGTTCTGTGGTTCAAAACAAGGTCAACTTCTGAATCACGGGGGTTAAAGAGGTGTTGTGTGATGTAATAGTTATCTAGTTGTCATATCAAAGAAAAGTCTGCCCTATTGATGTGGGTTTACTTCTTCAAACCCCTACCCCCCATGCCTGTCACTGAATGTGATCTGAGCATTGGAATGCCATTTCCTGAGATACTCACTTAACTCTTCTTTTATTTGGCCAACGTCCCACAACCACCCACTAAACAAATGACTGATTTTATCTCGAAGATTACTGGCCAGGATACTAGAAGAAATTCCCTTCTTTTTTGGACCATGCTACAGGATCTGAACCGATGGATGGAGCGAGACGTCTAATCCAACAGAGCAATACAACTAATAATAATTATTGCATTTGATAAAGCGCCTTATCAAGTTTTTGAGACATCTCAAAGAGCTTCACAGATTATACTGGAAAATGAATTGAATGTATATTTACCGTCGAAATGCAGCAGGCAATTACGCACACTAGTATCCCACAAGCAGTTGTGGATAGAGTGACCAATTTATATAAATATATATTTTTAATTAGTACCCCTGAAAAAGCGATTCGCCAATTGACTAACAATGCCAGTAAACAGCAGCGTGTGGTGTAAGGAAACTTGCCTAACATTTTGTTCTGCCGGAAATCAAACCCAGGTCTCTCGCTTACAAGGCGAGTGCTCTAACCACTGAGCTACAGGATTCCACAGCTACAAATACCCCGAGCATAGCATCGGGGTGCCACCATACACCATATGAGTTTCAATCTACTCTTAGATGTGTATCTTGCATCCACAACCTTCTGATTCAGATGCAAGAGTGCTTCCAATTGAGCCAGATTGCCTATGTCCTAACCAACAATCCTCCAGATAAAATTAATTCTTCACCTCATGACTGATTGTGGGACATTGCAGTCCACAAATTGGCTGATGCATTTGTTTACAAAATATACAGTCACTGCACTTTATAGTAATAATAATAATCATGATCCTTGCATTCGATATAGCGCTTTTCATGTCTTCTAGACATCTCAAAGCGCTTCACAGAATATACTGTAAAGTGAATTGACTGTATATTTGTGGGAGAAACTCAGCAGCCAACTGCGCACAGCAGTATCCCACAAACAGAACAGTCGTGGATTGACATAACCAATTTTATTATTGTGTTTTTTAGAGAAATTATTATTAGGTGTGTGGAATAAGGAAACTTGCCCATGGTTTCGCCCTGACCTGCCTGGATTCGAACACAGGTCTCATGCTTGTAAGGCAAGTGCTCTAACCACTGAGCCACAGGACTCCTGTGAAACACTTTGGGACGTCCTCCTGATTTTTCTGGCCCACTTGAACCCTTCAACTGTATCACTGGTTTGTCTTTCTTCCAAAACATCTATTTCTGTGTGTATGTGTCTGTTTACAAGAAGAGCAAGCTATCTGTAAGACATAAGAGGTAGATAATGAGAATATTTTTCCACGTCTTGGAGCAGCTTAGTCTCTCAACGTGAATCTTATAAAAGGATTCAATCCCATGCTGATACCAGTGGCTTTTCATGTGCCTTTCAATATAATATATCTTCATTTAAAATAAACTAGTTTAATAGAACTCACATGGAACTAACGACCACCCAGCTCCAATTCGATAGTGCATGTGTGACATCCTCAATCTGAATCTCAATAACCTTCAACTGTTATCCATAAAAGGGACAGTTCAATAAGACATGGATCATTCACTTTGAATTACTGCGAGTCATTTATGACAAACATGACCAGTAAAGCCCAGGAACTAGATGGTTTTCTTTTAATATTATAGCAATACTCTCTCCATAGACCCGTGCTAATGATCATCTGCGGTTGTTCTAACAGAACATTGGTAATGAGTATCTCTGATGAGATTGCTTTCTGCAATATAACCTGCAATGGACATAGTTCACAGTAAAGCCCTTGCTGTCTCTGAGAGGTGACTGTGGACTTTCTCATTGTATCACTGTAATAACCTTTTGATTGATTGTGTCTAATCTGATTACAGCAAACGCCAGGGCACAACATGATCTTCGTTGCTGTTTTGGTTTATTGGTGCTTCTTACTCCATGTGCTCAGATCTATGACAATATATTTTACCCTGAACAAAACATTCATGTGACAGAGGCTGATGCTTATTACGTTGGCTCAATTATTATTACTCGTGGCCCCAGGATGGAAGATTGTAAATTGTGCACACACCTTTCCTCCCACTCGCATCTCAAGCACAAACCACTCTGGTTTCTGCCCTGCTCTCAGCATGGTTACGAATGACGTCTTCTGTCATAGGGTCAACCTCCACATGTGCGCGTATGATTACGCTGACTCTGATTACCTAGCAGTAAGTAGGAATCTGGTGGTTAGTTGATTGGCAGATCGCTTTTTTAGGGGTAATAATCCTTTTTTAAAAAAAGTAATAAATAATAAGATCACTTAGTAAGTGCTTCTGTTATTTTGCAGTTCATGAAAGGCCTGAGATTCCACTTAGCCTTAGCTTTTTCTAGGTTGCACCCAGATTTGTAGAATTACTTAAATTCAGCCTTAACTGAGGTTTGTTTTTGAGAACTGTGGAAACCATGAGTATGATTAAGAATTTTTCACATTCTCCATAGTCTTCCATTTAAGGACTAAATCGACACTCAGGTTAAAACTGTGTATGTCTACAAAATTAGCAGATGTTTGCATTTGATAAGGTCCTATAAAAGTGTTAATGTCTGAGTCCAACTCAGATTGTAGCACTATTGCCATTGAGTCAGAGTTCAAGTGTTTGTCAGTGTTTAGGCTGCATAATTAATCATCCAGCTTTTTCATCCAGCATCATCATGCAATAATTAGGTTGACACTTTGATGTAGTGGTGAGGGTATGCTGCGTTATCAGAGAAATGCCACAGTTGGCTACGAGTAATTTTATAGAGGTTGAGGGAGATGGTTTCCATTGTGTTGCTCCTCCATGGTGAAATTGTCTGCTGACACTCACTGTCTGGCATCATGCATGACGTTAAGCACTTGAGTGAAGCAATGAATTGTTCCCAATGAACAATATCTCATCATAATTTGGTAGTTTCTGAACAGAGGCAAAATTAGAGAGAATAAAAGTAAAAGGTCTGTGCCCTATAGAAGATGGATTTAATTGGAGTCTAAAATGTGGATTGAGAAAATAGTTCATGGGCTAATTATGTTCAAATGCCACATAGGTGCCTTTAATTATGTAATGAAAGGATTAGATGATTCTGGATTAATTGCATAATTAAGGACAATGCATTTTGACATGTTTAGCCCTTGGACTAATAACTAATAGTTTAGCAACTATTTTATTCTAAAAGAACGTAACAAAATAAAGTAAATGTTATCGTAAAAGCATTTTAGGTTTGTTGGTTACTGTATTTCAGTGCTTGCATATTGATCCTGTTTAACTTCTCACATTTTTAGTTATCACAACCTTTTTATTCTTTGTATTAGTTTAGATTCTGCACCTATAAGTGTTCTAAAATATTAAAGTATATAGATCAACAAATGGAACCCATTGTTTTAGTTTTGGAATCCCCTCCTAACTCTCTCCAAACCCCCCCTCCCCCCCCCCCCCCCCACCCTGCCTCTCTCCCTTGCTCTCGTCCCAACTTAACTGTTCAGTGGCTTGGGATGTCCTCCTGACATGAAAGGCGCTCTATAAATGTAATTTCACTGTTGTTGTATTTTCAAGAGATTTTGGCGCAAACCTGCCTCTTAATAACATTTCTCTTTGTTCTTTTACTGGACAGCTGAAGAGCAGAGCAGTGTTAAGATTCTGCTCTGGAGATATCTCATCTCATAAAAGGAGGCCCAGAAACAAAAGTTTCACCCTAACTAAGCGCAACAGACAAAGGAGAGTTGAGACACAAGTGGTCTCCAGGCTATGTTGGGAACACCAGGATCTTGTTCACCATAAGAACGAATATTTCTGTCTCAGATATTTAGTTGTACCTAGGAAGTGCATTGTCTGCATGCACTACATCTTCTAACGGTAGCTGGATGATTAATTATGCAGTATATGTTAATAAGACTTTGTCTGTTACTATTTTGTGTTTGATTACAAAAAATAGCTTAATGACCAAATCTTTTGATCTTATGTATTTTTAGTTAAACGATTTAGACTTTCTGGAGGGAATTTTAGTTCAATAATGAGATAGTACTCTTGAATTATTTATTATTCAGTAATTACTGTATCCACAGGGCAGTTGCATTACATTTTCCCTGTATTTCCCATTTAGCTCTTCCGTAAAATTAGACATAAATGTAACTTAATCAGTTAGCTAACTGGTGTGATGAAAGAAAAACTAGAAGGTATAGCAGTCGAGAAATAACATCTCCTTTTTCAAACCAGAGAATATCTAGAGATTGGAGTGTTAAATAATTTATGACATATGATTGTTAATGGCCACAGTTAAATTGTGTTTCACTTACAGTGCTTAACCCCAAGAATGCATGTCAACTTCCATCGCCAGACTAACACACGTTGAGCGGTGACATTGAATGCTATGATTTTTTTAAAATCATAAAAGCTTGATTTAAGATTATATACAGTAAACCCCCTGCTTATTGGACATTTGGTATCCGGAAATCATACTTAGCCAGACTGGGCACAAAATGGAAACATTAAAAACAATTCCGTGGGCCTGCAAGCATATAGATTCCTACCAGCACATTCTCTTAAGACACACCCTCACCACACTTATCCTTGCTGGCCTTCAGTGGCCAGAAGGAGATATCAACTTTGATTCCATTTGAAAAACGCAAATGGAAGACAGTTTATTCACTCTCTACTGCTCATGGGATTTAAAAAATTACAATGCTGGTATCGTATTTACCGGCAGTTTTGGGCACTAAAAAGAAATAGTGATGGAAAAATCCCATGAATGTCCATACTGACATTGCAATTACACTTAGCTGGAAAATTCCACACCCCAAACCCACCCACCCACCCCTAATTAAACCAATCAGTATGCATTTTACTGTACTTTAATCCACAACAACAAGAACAACAAATTGAACTTATATAATGCCTTTCAAGTTGGGATCAAATAATCCTTCCAAATATAAATGATCATTTCACTACTTCATGAGAATGTATGTGTATTTTATTGGACAGCCCTCAGTTAATCGTGTTAGAGAGAGAAATCATTGTTTCTTAGCAAAGTGACGAAGCATCACCCGAGCTAACCATGTGTGGAATCGAGAAGCCTTCTACAATATTAATCCATTATATCTCAACCATCTGCTCAGTTTCCCCACTCACAGCATTGACAATCACTTCTATTGCATCCACCTTCAATAAAATGATAAGAATTAAGTCTTTGAGATGAACTATTTGCTGTAAATCAAAATAAACCTTTTGTTTATCAATTTGCTGTTTCATTTTAGTCATTTCTACCTCAGATAGTAATTTAATTTTATTACCTTATATGATTATTTTCTTTGATATCATGAATTCTTACACAATAGAAATTATGTCTTAACAATAAAGGCATCCAAGCTGGAGATCAGAATTGAGGGGGCTGGGAAATGGAAAGATGACTGAAAATGTGGCCAAAGAAATAGGTCTTGAGATTGATGAGATGCATTTTAAGTTCCTAATTAAGCTGGAGATAGAGGGCAAAATGGATGTGAAGCTCTGAAATACAACTGTTTGAGCTGTGGAGAATACTTCTTGAGAACACTAGTTGCTAATCGTGCTCTAGACGAAATGGTTAACATATTCCGGAAGATCAAAGATTATAAGTAATTTCTTGACATTTGTCTGTTGCAGGACTTGGAGATAGTAGACTGGGACTACTATCCAGAGAAGATTTGTGTTGGCATCTGGCAGACAAGAAAGAGGTTAACTGCAGTGACCGGATTATAGTAGGACTCAATAAGAATCGTCCCAGTCACTCTTCGCTCAACTCTCTGTTATACACTGTTTATAGATTCATAGATTCATAGAATTTTACGGCACAAAAGGAGGCCATTTGGCCCATCTAGTCTGTGCCGGCTCTTTGAAAAGAGCGATTCAATCCCACTGCCCTGCCCGCTCCCCATAGCCTAATAGACCTGTTCTCCCTAAATAAAGATCTAATTCCCTTTTAAAAGTTGTTATCGAATCAGCCTCCACCACCTTTTCAGGCAATGCATTCCAGATTCCAACAACTCGCTGAGTGAAAAAAATTCTCCTCAGCTGCCCTCTACTTCGCCTTGAAACTATTTTAAATCTGTGACCACGAGTCACAGATTCGCCCACGAGTGGAAATAGTTTTTCTCTATTTGCCCTGTCGAAACCCCTCATGATCTTATAAACCTCTATTAGGTCTCCCCTCAATCTTCTCTGCTCCAGAGAGAATAACCCTAGCCTATCTAGCCTCTCCTCATAGCTGAAGTCCCTCAATCCTGGCACCATCCTAGTAAATCTTCGTTGTACCCTTTCCAATGCCTTCACATCCTTTCTGTAGTGTGGTGACCAGAATTGAACACAGTATTCCAGCTGAGGCCTCACCAAAGTCTTATAGAGGTTAGTCAGCACTTCCTGACTTTTGTACTCTATACCCCTATTTATAAAGCCTAGTATCCCATATGCTTTCTTAACAGCCTTGTCTACCTGTCCTGCCACCTTCAACGAGTCACTAACACAAATCCCCAGGTCTCTCTGTTCCTTCACACCATTTAAAATTGTACTATCTAGCCTATATTGCCTCCTTTCATTTCTTCTCCCAAAATGCATCACCTCACACTTCTCTGCATTAAACTTCATCTGCCATGTGTCTGCCCACTTTACCAATTTGTCTATATCCTCTTGCAGATGGCTACTATCCTCCTCACTATTTACTATTCTCCCTAACTTAGTGTCATCTGCAAACTTGGAAACTGTACTCCGTACACCCAAGTCCAGATCAGTTGACCAGCTTTAGGAAATGAAGAGCATCCATAATACACACACATATAATATAAATGGTAATAATGATACTTTGCAGTTGATGTAGTTCCTTTCACATCAGGAGGGTGTCTCAAAGTACTTCACAGGATTTACTGAAAAAGTGTGGTGACAGTGTGTTTTATAAAGAACGTGGCAGCCATTTTATTCAGCTTCTTCAAGATGCACCCCCCCGCACTTAATCAGTCTTCAGGGCCTCCAAATAATTCTCAAGAAATGCTCCTGACATTCCCAAGTGAAGTGTGAATGTATTATGTTCTCCTATTATGTGGCCCTCACCCTTCATCCTTCCTCCTGCAATAAGCTTCATCAGCCTCTCCTGTTTGCATCAATTCACTGAAACTTGGCCTGGCAACACTGCATAGCAACTGCAATTTAGAATGGAAAAATCCTCTTGTTTAGTCCTAGTGCACCGAAAGCAGGTTAAAAAAGCAAATTCAAACATACGTTTATTCAATCATAAGTGTGCATCATGTTGGTTAGTCACTCGTAAAGTCATGGTAAACTCAATTTCCTTCAATTCAGGTCATAACCAGTTCCAATTGAAAATAATGAGATTTCTAGAAATACTCAGTACAAGGCACTGAATATAGCATGAACTTCTGAACACTGTTCATTTGTGACATAGTAAAATAGTGATGCAAGATCTCCTGAGGTCCCTCAAGCTAGTTTTTCTGGGTTTTTCTGAGTTGATGTAGACTCAGAGTGAAATAAACATTGACTGCATTTTGTCAAAATTAGAGGAGCTCAAATTCAAAACATTCCCGTTATGTTGTTGTACAAATGAATTGCATAACATCACAGATTTATATAGTCCAAATTATTGTCTATTGTCTTGCTAGACAATCTGTCATCGTCTAAATTTTACGCAACTTTTTAATTTTACAAGCAGAAGTAGTTTAAAATTTAAAGTCTTTAAATCGCCAGCATTGTGATTAAAAATGGCTTAATTTGCAGTGTAGCTTTAATAGATTCCTTAATAAGGAATCTGAATTGCGCAAATTGGGACTGCTTTTGATAATTGGAAATGCATTGCTTGGGTGCGATCTATTTCTGGAGCAGAGTTCCTGTGGGTTGATGGGAATTGTAATGGGATTCATTACAAAAGAAAAATCTTATTACATATATTTCAGATAATTTCCTGCACTTTTATTGTTGGTTCTCTTTAACTCTGGTGAATCTACCAGATGGAGCTGACATGGTCTGTGACATACATATAGCAAAATTGGCAATGATGAGATTAGGAAAGAGGTTTGAAGAACATGGAAGGGGTCTTGGTCAAAGGAATGAATGGGCATTGAAGTGCTAAAACCTTCACACACGTTATCCTACATGTTTCCATTCTCCTTCCCTGTCAATATTACAAAATCAAAAGAAAACTTCAGATGAAGAAAGTCCTTTGGTTTGTTTGATCTCTGGAACCACATACATTTATTTAGTACCTTTCACATCAGAAGGATGTCTCAAAGCACTTCAGCTAACTGGAAGCCCAACCCCAGAGGGGTGATTGGGAGATGGGGCATGATTGTCAAGGACTGTGTGGTTGGGAGGCTAGAGAAAGTGACCGGAAGCACGGTGGAAAGTACAGTTCCATGGGTGTGAGCCATCCTCCAGCAGTAGTGCCTTCAGCCACTACGCCGTGAAACTCTGGAACTCCATTCCTCACTCCCTTCACCTCACCCCCTCTCTTCCTAGTTTCAGTTCTTGGCTAAAGACCTTTCTTTTTCGACCACGCCTTTGGTCACCTTTTTCCCCGTGGCCCTGGCTCGGCCCCAGGATCCGTTATTGTCAAATGCTCTGAGATGTCGCCCGCTATGGACGGCGCTATATAAATCAAAATTGTTGTTGTTGTTGCCTGGGCAATGATCAGGGATGAGAATCCTGGCTGATATTGTTACTCTCTGGAGCCCAGACAACTGGAGTTTGATTTGTTTTTGGATAAAGGGATTCAAGTTGTACCGTAAATGCAAATATTTCCACCTGTCAATTTTTCACTGGTGGCCCAATTTATCATCTTTTAAGGTGGACAAATTTCCGCGGATGTTCCACATTACGGGAAGTGAAAATAGGTCAATATAAAATTAACGCAATAAAAAAAGAGGAAAAACACAATTAAAAATATACCGTACCTTTAAAATAGGGATGTAGCTAGGGAGTGTGCACTCATAAACCAGCCGTGGAAAAGCAATTTAATCCGCAGCTCGGATGCAATCCACTCCTGCATCTTGGGACATCCTCCGAACATGAAAGGCATAGTGTAAACACAATGTGTTGTTGTTTTTGGTCTTGCAAGGCTGGCATGTACTTTGTAAGTTATTACATGATGATTTATTTTCACACGGAAGATAGCATTTTCCAGGCAATTGTTACACTTGAAAATGTTTACGTGTACAGAAAATATTTGGCGGAGCTGAATGGTACCTGAGTGATATTGTTGGTATTGTGGTTCCAAGGATTATTTAAGAGGGAAATGCCCTATAAAATTTGCAGGGGTAAATGTTTTGTGTTTAGCTAGCAGCTCCATTCTTGAAGAGTGGGTGAACCAGTAGAGAACATCTGCTAACATCTGAATAACTACTTTCTGCTTAATGAGCATCTGCTCAGACCAGTCTTCTTCCACGGATAGAAGCCAAAGAAGCTTATCGAGAAGAGTTCAAAGGCAGTACTCATGGCAGGGAACTCTGCAATTCCTTGCATATCTTCAACTTGGATTTCAAGCTGGCAGATGCCACATGAAAGCAATATTAATGTTTTGTTCTAAATGTTCTATCCGACCACTAGAAAAATCTCAACAGTGTTGCTCAACAATTCCTTGCCATTGTATGGTTGGAGAATGGCATAAACTCACAGTTAACTCATTGGCTGCAACCCTTAAAAACCACGAGTGAAGAATTGTTGGACAATAATTGCTGCTGAATTTCTATCAAGTTTCTAGTGTACTCTAAATTTACATCAAATTATTTAGGTACAGTATATTGTTGCAATAACATTAAATCCTTGGTAGCATTGGACTTGTAATCAGAACATTTGGGAATTGGATTCTAACGGATCCACATCCTTTCAATCTTTTTAGAATGTTAGGCAATCCTCCTTTGAGAGAGCTAAGCCCTTTGATCAGATGTTAAGCCAAGGTCCCGTTCTGCTTGTTCAGGTGGACATTAAAGATCCCATTACACAATTTGAAAATAGAAGGTAATTTCTCCCACTATCCAGGCTAACAAAGCCCAAAATAAAATTGGTGACTTGCTCCATGGCTGTTTGTGGAACATTACTGTGCAAATTGGCTGCCACATTCACCCACAAAACATACAGTCCCTTTGCAATATATCCTGTGAGGCACTTTGAGATGTTGTGACAATGTGATAAGATGCTATCTCAAATGCAAAGATTATAAATATTGTAAGTAGTATCTCACAGATTGAATTGTCTATGGAATTGTGAAGCCTCAATGCCAATGGTAGACTAGTCCCAACTGGACTGTAACCCCAAGGTGTCACAGTACTAGTGACACCGTTAAGTGTCAGAGTACTCTACCAGTCAACCTTAACTGTAGCATTAATATTAGTGGTATACCACATCAATTCAATTTCTCATGTATTGTTTCTTGTACTTATAGGTATTACATGGCAATGATGTTTCTTTACTCCACATGCCTAATAATAATCCCTCAAAAAAACACAATAATAGATTGATCATTTCAATCAATGACTGTTTGTGGGGCACTGCTGTGTGCTAGTGGCTGCTGAGTTTCACCCACATACATAGAACCATAGAATCATAGAATCTTATGGCACAAAAGAAGGCCATTCAGCCCATCTAGTCTGTGCCGGCTCTTTGAAAAGAGCACTCAATCCCACTGCCCAGCTCTCTCCCATAACCTAACAGACTTGTCCTTTCTAAATAAAGATCTAATTCATAGTCAATTCATTTTACAGTATATTCTGTGAAGTGCTTTGAGATGTCTAAAAGACCTGAAAAGCGCTGTATCAAATGCAAGGATTATTATTATGAGTGAGCTTGGTTGACTAAGTGAAATTTTCTTCTTCCATAAATCTTGTGTTATCGTGTAACCCCCTATACACATCACACACACACACTATTATATAACCCCAAGGTGTGAGTTTGGTTCAGTTGACAGTGTGCTCACCTTTCTGCACAAGATGGTAGTTTCAAGCTTCATGCTGGAATTTAAATTAACTTCCGAGGTCAATATTCCCGTGCAATGCTGGGAAAGAGCTATGTTATTGGAGTTGGCATTCTTTGAGTAAAATACAAATCTGAGGTCCTCAGATGTTAAACAATTTGGTCCCAATTTGAGAAATGGAGGACATTTCTCCTGATGTCATCGCAAGCAATCCTACAGATTAATCAGTTGTTCACCTATAGGCTGTTTCTGCGACTTCACTGTGTGTAACGGGTGTCACATCTTTCTGCAAAACTGTCCTATATTTGACAATTATTCTGGTGTGTTTTGATGTGTGAAGTGCTTTTCAAAAAAAGTCATTTTTTTGGTGTTAAACATTTCCACCTTTCACCCTCTCTTTCTGACTGACACAAGTTTCACACCAGTCAAATGAAACGATTCGCAGTTGATTGCTGACATTTGCACTCGCTGAAAACCTACCATTTTCAAACTTTACACGGATGTCTGGCATTTGTGTTCCCACCAATGTCTGGAAACTGTCCTCTTCGATTCAACAAACAAACACACAACAGTGGAAAATTAAAGCTGCAGTTCTCCTTTTCCAAAATAACACACGTGCCAGTTTCGCAAGCTCCCACAGCTGTACGTTTCAAGATATACAGCGGAAGGAAAATCACAGCAGTATTCCTTTTTTACTGACATACTTGTTAGTTTCAAACAGATCCAGTCAACCAGAGAAATCTCTCTTTGCTCGGGCTCATTCTATTTGAGCAGGCCAATAAAATATTTTTTAGGTGGCTCATCTTCGAAACTGACAAGAGTTTCCCTTTACTATGGGTTCCTGCAGATTTTTCATTTCCACTTGAAATATACAGTTAGAAGCACTTCCGACATCAATTTCACTTGGCGTAAACAATGATTATATACTTTTTCATTTTTATGTGGCTTTATGGAATGAGATCAGGCGGCTGCTTCCTCATTCATTCCTGGATAGCTCCCATTTCAGGTTTTTAATATATATTAAAAAAATGTAGAAACACTGGGGAATTAAACTGCTTGGTGGGGAAGTCAATCATCATAAGACTGGTGCTATGATGAAACACAAGTGCACTGAAGAGAATTTCCACTCAGGTGTAGAATTACTTTATTGACTTAGCATTTCAGAGCGGCCAGAATTTGGCAAATTGTTGAATTCAGTCTAAACTTTGAAGTTGGTTTTCTGTAGGTCTTCGAAAGAATTTACAGAGAAAAAGGGGCTTTAAAATTAAGATGGTATTTAAGAATGTGCCAAACTCTGGAACCTCTGCAATACTAAGTCAATAGACTAAATCTAGTCTTCTATCCCTAAATACTATCCCTGATTGTAAATAGTATTGTAGTAAATAGAATTTAGGCATAGAAATCTCTACCTGAGATTACCCATGGAGATTAGCCTTTTAGATGTTCCACTGAGTAGGATTTTCACTACAATAATAAGTTCTGTATTTAATATTGCGCCTTATTGTTTCGTTTAGGTGTCTCAAAGCACTTCACAAGATATACTGTGAAGTGGATTGACTGTGGACAATGTGTTGGCCAGGACACCAGTAGAAACTCCTTTTTCTTTCTGAATAATGCCATGGTATCTTTAACGTCCAGGAAGACAGGATCTTGGTTAAACATCTCATCCAAAGTTCAACACCTCCGTTGATGCAGCAAACACCCAGCACTGCATTGGAGTTTTAGCTTAGACTGTGTGATTCCAAAGTCCTGATACAACCTTGTGACTCAGAGGCTAGAGTGCTACCACTGCGCCAGGCTTTGTTTGTTAATTATTAAGCACCCTATTTTACTGACTTAGTGATTCAGTGGTGGAAGAGTGCATGCCACTTGGCTAACAGCCAACAACAATTGCAGAATCAGCATCCTAAAAACATTATGGATAGAATACTTAGAAGAATATATTCACACTGAGGGTTATCAGAATGTGGAATGCTTTGACACAAATAGTTGTTAAAACTGAAACCACAACAATTAACAAGAATGGATTAAATTAACTGGATGATTATTTGATGGGGGGGAATGCAAAATGGTGCAGGAAAAAGAGCAAGGAACAGGGTAGTTGACTTCAGGGTTGAGCGATTCTGGTGCTTGGTGGTTTGGGAATTTGGGTGAAACTATTTGAGTAAAGTCGTGGAGGGAGAAAGGGGAGTGATTATAATCACACTTCATACTGTATTTCTATCAAACACTGTTCTATAAAAAAAAACTATTTGGCCACACCAGTTTGTGGGACAATGTTGTGCGTAATTGGCTGCCACGTTTTGCCCACAAAAGAAAGGCAATTCACGTTGCAATTTATTCTGTGAGGCACTTTAAGACATCTCAATGATGTAGTAAGACTCTATATTAAATGCAAGGATTATTATTATTATTATTATTTTTCAGCCCCTGTGATTCTAATAATAATAATAATCCTTGCATTTGATATAGCGCTTTTCACATCTTATCGATGTCCCAAAGCGCTTCACAGAATATACTGTAAAGTGAATTGACTGTATATATTTGTAGGAGAATCGCGGCAGCCAATTGCGCACAGCGGTGTCCCACACACAGTCGTGGATTGAAATGACCAATTTTATTATTGTGGTTTTTTTTTGAGGGATTATTATTAGGCGTGTGGAGTAAGGAAACTTGCCCAAGGTTTCGTCCTGACCTGCCTGGATTTGAACACAGGTCTCCCCAGCTAGGTCTCCCCAGCTTGCAAGACAAGTGCTCTAACCACTGAGCCACAGGAGCTCTAATATTTAGTTTCATTTTGAGAATCATAAAGGATGAGTTTCATGCCAATGAACAGGGGCCACATAAAATTAGCTGGATGAAGATTGCACCTAATAATGTAAAAACAGAGAGACACACAGAGAGCATCATTATTGTTTTTTTTATGCAATGGAATTGAACTTTCCATTGCCATGCATAGAATGGACATCGGAGTAGAACATTTAAACATTTGTTTTAAATTGATTTTGTAACACAGAATTGTGAAGAAGATGAAGCTTAAATTTTTTTTTATCTTGAAACTCTTCTTTAGTTTAACTATTCCTCCAGATAGGGCTGAAAATGCTGTGGGACATTTTTTCTTTTCTGTGATTTCACTGCGATGCCAATTCCAGAAATTTAAATTGGTTCCAAAGAATGGAACACTTTTTAAATTGACTGTGCTGATATTAAAATTCTGATTATGCCATTAATTTGTAACAAGCTGTGAACTGAATTTTTAATCCAAATCCAATGTAAATTAGGTTGCTTCTTGTTTATTTCCACATTATCGTGCAGTTTGCATGGTTTTACACCAATATGCACTGGTTGGATTCAGCATGATATACCACAACAGCAAAAACAACAAGAACTTGCATTGATATATATATATATCTATGCCAGAAAGCACCTCAGAGCACTTCACAATAGCGGAGCCCGGGGTCGAGCTGGGATGGGGAGGCGGAGAAGTGACCATAGGCATGGTCAAACAGAAAGGTCTTCAGGCGTGACCTGAAAATGGAGAAGGAGGGGATGAGGTGAAGGGATTGAGGGAGTTCCAGAGTTTGGGGCGTAGTGGCTGAAGGCACAGCCACCGATGGTGGAGGGGAGGATTTGGGGGACAAGGAGGAGGCCAGATCCAGTAGAGAGGAAGCTGTGGGTACTGCTGTGAGGAAAAAGGAGGTTAGAGAGGTAGTGGGGTGCAGAGGAGTGGAGGGATTGAAACACAAGAGTGAGGATCTTGAAGTCAAACCGCTCTGTGACAGGGAGCCAGTGAAGTCGGGGAGCGGTTTGGTTTGGGTGAAAATGTAGTAAAGATAGTAAAGATGGCTCACGCTGTTTTAAAAAACATTAACAAAAAATCACCTTTGCATTTTCTATAGCAGTTTATCATGTCAGAGCATCTCCAATTACTTCACAAGGTTTTGTGTAAGGTATTGTTGCTTTGTATTTGTAGATGAAGATAACAAAGAATTTTAGCCTAGCGGTTTCCGGCAAACTTGAAACCAATTTAACCTGAAGGATTGCTGGCCAGGACACCAGGCAAAACTGCCTTCTCTTTCAAATATGTCATCAGATCTTGAATGTCCACCTTATCATGAATGTAGGACTTTGACTTAATATCTCATCCAAAGGATAGCATTTCTGAAAATGTAACACTACACTAGCAGTGCAGTGAGTTCAAATTCCCAGTTTGAGCTGTGAACTCATATGTTTCTGAGTATTAACAGCCAAGGTGACAGATATTTATTCCGTCAGGATTCTTTGAATGCAGCAGTCTAATTATAGCACAAAATGGTATAGAATATCAGAGTTTCACTCAAAGTTTTAGATCTATAACAACCATGTGGGTGCGGTCATCTAGAGTAAAATGATAGACTGGGGACACACTTTCCACCAGGCTTGGAGAAAAGTTGATATATTTGACCATATATGGGCTTGTTTGTTCACTCCCAAATCCCAAACTATTGGGAATTCATATGCTGAGTGATTTAGGCGTTTCCCCTATTAATAACATATAGCTGGTGTCACCTTTATTCATTGTCAATTTTGCATTGCATGCTTCCTTTACTAAACCACTATCAAGGATCCAAGTTGCCGATGTGCCCCAAATACCCAGTAGGGAGTGTAGGTGAGTAGGTTCCTTTGATACAGGAGTCCAGCATTCTCACGTTAAAGCTACCAAAAACCATGACTATCAAGCTTTATTAACATGTGTGAGTGCATGGATGATAATAACATAGGACCACAGCTAGGCTGTGATGCACTGAAGAGTGCAGAGACCCATAAATTTAATTTAGAGGTCCCATCATCATCAATTTAATAATCTTCCATGCACCTAATAAAGTGCACATAAGTTGCAGTATTATGCGAAAAGTGTTAAGTATATACACTACCTCACTGATTACTGTAAACGGAAATGTAATTTGAAAGGTCAGCTACCCGGCTAATTGTCCTGCCTTTCTGCTTTTTTTATGAAGGGAATTCTGAATTTGATCATTAATAACTGCATGGCAAATCTATACATAGTTAAATTACTTTGCCATAGCAACTTGAACATAGCAGGCTTACTTTAATAATGATGAGAGGCAAAGGTCGATGACCCTGAGAAGTGTCTGTTTACTTTCAACCTGCCCCCTTGTCCATGACGGATTCCGACCACATATTTTGCTTCAGGGAGAAAAGCTTGGAGTGTGGAATAACCTGAAGCTGGGCTGCAGCAACAATAAGTGAACTGTGCATTTTAAGCTGTGCTCAGCAAGTCGGTGCTTGGACCCTGGCTAACTCAAAGCTTTTGGCTTTGTTGTGCTTGTGTTCGAGCCAATGAAAGCTTAACATGATAGAAATGACCCAGAAGAACAGCTGCATCCCTCACAATATTTGCTGATTCCTGACTTTTCAGCCGAACCCACACTAAAGTATTTCTCCACTTTCAGGCGCCTTGTGAATAAGCTCGACTTTGTGGCCAACCTTTACTATCTTTAGTTCGGCCTTAGGTAATAATAATAATTTTAAGAAAAGCTCACGCGACTGCACAATTTTTTTAATGGCAAAATTATGATGATTTCAAGGTGGATTTTCAGCTGAGTGTTTGAATGAAGACCAAATTTAATTACGCGTGATTTTCTAGTGCTCTGATGCTCTTTCCTCTTATTCTTGTTTAGTTAAGGTGCTAACCCATCATTCTGTGAGCTGGATTTCTACAACATGGCCAGCTTCTCTGATGTGAACACTGGGGAAGCCAAGCTACTTGCTCCTCCACCTCAAAATCTCCTGACTCCCCTCTGCCTTGGCCTTTTCCTCCCTCTCTGCTTTCACGACACTTCATGACTGCACTTTCACCCACTTCTCACCTTTCTCATCCCCCTTATCACCCACCAGCCCACCCACCCAACAAATCCCTACATCTTTGTCCCTTGCAATTTAGGATCTCGCTCAATCTTTGTGAAGGACTTTGAGATGTTCTCCCAACGTGATAGGTGCTGTATAAGTAAAAATTCTCTTTGTTTGATTATTGTAATGCTTGTCTTAAACAGAAATTGTACAACTTTGGAGGAGACCAGTTACACATAATATATAGGAGGATAGATGGTATAGGAATTCACAAAGGCTAAAGAAGTGAGCACTGTTGGCACAATTTGAATCCCTGTTGTTTGAAATTTTCCAAGAGACTGGATGAGATCAATCCTGGCTTAAATTGAAGCTATTATAGGGGCGATGCATATGTTAGCAAAGAAAAAAAGAAACTTTTCAAACTAAAATAATTGTCATGCGAAACGCCCCCTTTACTCACCAAGAATAAGGACTAAGCCCTTTAATCCACATAAAAATGCAGAATAGGATGTTGTGAGATGTTCTAAATAGAAGCCAGGTTGACAGACAATTTGTATCCATCTTTGGGCCAAGTCCCGGCAGCAATAAGACAATCTGGGGATTGGGATGAATTTATAAAAAGGAGCATGAAACTCTAGCAGTTTGTAAGCATCAAAGCATTGCCTGACCTCAGATTAAGTTCCTGCCTTTAAAACTCACTCCCTGGTGCTTCTTATTTTATTACTCATCATACGTACTGTGAGTGGAATTTCAAGTTACATTCTTTTATAAATTTTATGAGCTTCCTGGAGAGTCTTGTAATTTTTTTGACGGTTTCCAGAGTCTCTGTACAGTGCTGAGTGGCATTCCCAGAAGAGTATTGTACTCTTCACAACTGGAGATTCATGGTAAACAACTGAATATTCCATAATATCAGATGTGGTATGAAGCTCAAGTAACAATTAAGAAGTGTGTGCTTGAGACACTGAGTGTTTCTCGTGCCAGTTTCCATGTTGGATTGAATGAAAAATCCTTGCAAAGCAGATTTGCTCTGCAGGTGTTCCCTCATTCCTACATAAGGAGCACAGAGTTACTGGAGTGTTGTGGACGTAATGTCTGGGACTGAATTGAGAACTGTTTAGACCACAGGCTGTTTTCAGAATTACTGTTACCACCTATGATTGTGCTCAGTGATAGCAGGACCAGGTTCTCAAACATGGTGCTGGCATTTGAGGATTGCTTCACAGGGTCCAATAACAAAACAACATTACATTTGTATAGCGCCTTTCACGTCAGGCAGACGTCCCAAGGCATTGGACAGTTACTGCTTCAGACCCTAGCTGCGGACAGGGATGGTGGGTGGTTGGTGGTGGAGGTGGGGTGAAGTGTGGAAAAGGGACATAAGGAGTTGCCGATGGGTCCATTGGGCCCAGGCCAGTTATTCAAGCCTCTAATCTAACTTTAATGGTTATTTTGTTTTGCCCATCAAATACACATTCAATCCACTTTACCGTATATTCCGTGAAGCAATTGAGACATCTCAACTATCTGATAACCTATCACTGATAATAGCGTATAAGTCGACCTTTTAAGCTTGAAAAGTTTTCCAAAAAACTGGGGTCAATTTATATGCCGGGTGTAAATGTGAATCCTAAAGTCCAGATGAAATTCCAGGTGAATGACATTGATGTTGCCGGGCTTACTCACTGACTGCATTCTCAGCTCGCTCATTCAATCACTTGCGCATTCACTCACTCGCTCCCTGACTGCCTGCCCGGCTCACTCACCCACTGCCAGTCTCACTAGTTGCCAACCGGCCTTGCTTTCTCGCTGCCAGCCCAAATCGCCTGCTCACGCTCTTATGCACTTGTCAAGCCCTTGCGCCGTCATACCCCCTTGTGGGGGTCAACTTATATGGCTTGTGTAGGCCTAAACATGCATTTTTTGAGCTGAAAAATTGGGGGTCGACTTATACGCCGAGTCGATTTATACACCGCGATATACGGTATATAAAATGGAAGGATAATTAATATATTTTTGATTATTTTCTGTGATCAGAAGGAAGAAAAACCACAACCAAATCCTTGAGTGCAGCCCCAAGCACAGCAATGTGCTGTCATGAGGGTGCACTGCATTGTTGGAGGTGTTGTCCTTCAGATAAAATGGATAAAACAAGGTCCCATCTGCCCCTTTCAGATTATGTTAAAGATCCCATGGCATTATTCAAACAGGGAAGGATGCCTTTCCTGGTGTGCTGGTCCACAACCTCCATAATGAATTGGTCATTCATCTTCTGACACTTGTGCAATATTGTTGTGTACAAATAGCCCCCTTTGTCTACAAGTAACAATAACTATAATCTTTTTATTTGGCATAGCACTTTTCAGGTTGGGAGGATGCCTCAAAGTATAATGACTGAATATGTTGTAGGTGAGTGAGGCAGCCAATTTGTGCACAGCAATATACAATATCCATGAAATGAATGAGAAATACATTCTCACTACACTTTAGTTTCAGTGATTTAGGCTTTAAATCAAAAGCAAGGATTTTTATTTACTTAAATGAATAAAAGGTTGTATGAAACAAGTATAGGTCCAATTATAGATTTCATGAGAAGGGAAACAACATGTGGCAAGTGTATTATTTATACAGGCTCAAATATCACTTCTTTATTTCTCTGACTATCTGTCTTAATGTAAAAATTGCAAGGGTTTCAATAGCCCTTTACAGTTCTTAATAACAAGCAGTAGAGAGGAGCTAGCATGGAAACAAATATAAATCCCTTTATTTCTAATAGACCAATGTTACATTTTGCAGCAAAAACAAATGTTTTACTTTACTGACTACTTCTGACATTAAAGCATTTTGATGTTTCATGCATTCATCCAGGAAATGAAAATCATATCCTCTCCGCATAATACTGTTATTTATTTTACATGTTAACTAGCTTTTTGTAAATTTATTTTACAAGATATAAAAATTACTATTACCAAATTCCTTCAGGTTTCAACAAATTTCATTCCTTTAAATAATTACTTCTGTGAGGTAAATGGATGCTCAAGATGCTCAAACAAATTGTTTGTCCCTCAATCCCGGCTAAGAATTTGCATTAGATATAATGGAAGTTCATGAAATTTCTGGTTGGGAAAGACTTGTTTTTCCACAGTCACAGCGGGCTTTATTTTGTGAAGCTTGACCTATCACTTGGAACAAAATACGTAAAAGTTAACTCATACCAGCTCCTATTGGAGTTGGTACAAGTTACCAGCCTTTCGCCTCTGGAATAAAATTTTAAATTGAACCTAAAATTATAGGGTTTCCTCTCTCCTGTGGTTACAAGACTCTAAATGTGGAAGCACAACACAAAACAAATGTATGTCATAAAAGTCAAGAATTCGCACCCTCTGTCTAAAGCCATAATTTCTGCTTGGGTCAGACAGGTGTCTGACATATGCAGAAAGCCATCATCATACATAACAGTCTCCAAGCTAGACTGAGAGTTCCCATATGTATGCCACCCACACGTTGAAATTCCCGTGTTTGGAATGGAATGCGCACTCTCTCCCTGGAGGGCTGCACCCTGTTTACTTAATTCTAGGGACCCCCAGATTAGGAGCAGGATGGCAAGAGGCCAGTCTTGGGAATCCTTGACTGTGCTTTGAGATGCGAAGAACCGCTGAGACGCCACCCGGCGTAGAGGGTGCTATATAACTGCAAGTTGTTGTTATTGACGTAAGAATAGGTTTTAAGAATAGGCCAATAATGTTTGATACAGTAGGCGCACAGATCAAAAGTTTGGGGCAGAGTAAAGGAAACTTCTTTACTCCTAGGCTGAAGGTAGTTTACCTGCTGACATGGGATATACTATTTCATCCGGTGTCCTAGTCAAGAATCCCTCCCTCTCCCCACACTGCCCCAAACTAGCCTTTTTAACTGATGGAGGCATGTTATCAGAAATTGCTGCCCAGCCTAGGGAACTCTTCAGCATATTTAAATATTTAAACTAAATACTGCTCTGGCCAAAGTGCAGTTTGACTACTGCAGATAATTCTGTTCACCGTGAAGTAAGGAGGCTGCCCGAGCTCTATAAAGGCACTGCAGAGAAGAGCAACAAAGATGATCTTTCATGGAGGAATGAACTATGAACAACTATTAGAGAAGCTGGGACAGTTCAGTCTTGAGAGAAGGGGACCACACAGAGGTGAATACAATTTTAAATGGGATTGAAGTAGTAAACTCACAACAATGCTTTCAGATATACCAAGAGGGTAGAAAAAAATGGCATTGATGTAAAGTGTAAAGGACAATTTCAGAAAGGGTAGAAGGAGGTTTTTTCTTTGCACTTAGAGTAATTCACAACTGAAACAGTTTGCCAGGAAGGGTGGTTGAGGCCAAGAGACTGTGCTTTGTGCTTTGAGATATTTTGATTTTGTAATAAGACATTAAATTAAATGCATTGATTATTACTTTCAAATTGCATTCATTATACCGAATGAATTCTGTATCAAATCTGTGCATGTTAGAGCTGTGTTCATGTCCATGCCTGCACCCCAAATAAATTATTCCACGAGTTGGATTTTGAACTCCACAAGTACCAGACTCCTATCCAATTTCATCTTTCTTCTTTGGTTATTTTCATTATCAGTACAAAGCAGACACCACGAGCTGTCTCTCCCTTTCAGGCTTGGGATGGAATCAAAGTTTCTATTTGCTTTTCTCCAACCTGATTGTTGGTTGTGCTGTCTAGATTGCGATACCTTCAATGAAGTTATTTCTTGTTGTGAGATGCCTGATGTAGTTTTGTTAATGTTGTTTTCTGTTTTTTTTAGTAACTCCACTTTATCTTGATGACATGATAAGACAAAAATTCAAGGATTATTATTATTGACTTGGATTCTTCTTTCTTTGTATGGTTTTGGATCTTTCAGAAGATTGTTATTGCTCCCTTAGTTGTTCTTTTCTGATGTCCTCCGTTAGATTCTTATCTTTATGATGGTAAGGCTGTTCGTTTTGTTACTCGTGCCATAGTTTTGTAGTCGATTTTTGCTTCATATGGATCTTGAAAGCCACCTTGTAAATATTTTGTGGTGTTTCTTCTCCAAATTGTGAATTAAATGTATTGAGGAGCCATTTTGTTCGCTTTTTAGCATCTCCCACCAGGGTTTATTTTTAGATTTCATCCCTGGTCAGACTCAGTGTTGGTTATAATAGATGGTTGAGCCATTGGGGCAGAAACAATGAATGGCAAGATCGCAATGTAAACATTCCCTCTGGACATAAAAGTGCAAGAGAAGCCAATCCGTGGGATCTCAGCTCCGATCAGAAAACATTTAAAATAACGTTTTTTTAAACTATTTGGCATGATGTCCTTGAGGTTGGGAATAAAATATATATTCTGTACATTGATATCTCAAGGCACCCTTTTCTGGTGTTAAGCTCTCATGTGCAGCTTTTGGCTTGCAGGGATTAACAGCAAAAGCAAATTGCATTTATATAGTGCCCTTCATGCTGGTTAGAATCACGGAGAGCTGCATAGTGACAGGGAAAATATGGCTGAGGAGGGCTGAGAATCCAAGTAGCCAGGCTGACTATTTTGTTATCAGCAGTGCCTCGGAATACTACGGTCCCACTTGGCCCAAGAACAGGACTACAGAGACAGCCACATTGGGTTGCCTTAACTCCAATATTTTTCATTTATCCCTGCCCCCCCATTACCTCCCTCCCACTAGCTCTTCACCTTCACACTATGACATTTGGCAGCTGGCTAGACTCTGGTGCTGGTGTTAATTAGGATTATAAAGCATGGGTCTTGCACTTTGAGAGTAACCATATTTTTTATGGAAACATATCCCCCACAGGAATGATATACCATAGCTCCAATGGCTACACGTGTGGTGCGCATTAGTTACATTGAATATTTTGGCGATGACTTTATTGATTTAGGTTAATGTGAAAAAGATGGCTCATGCCCCAGATCGTTCAAAAAGTAAGTACTGTACTACAGGATTTGCTTGCGATTATACCTCCTCCAGGATCTGATACTTTGCAGCATTTGGTAATACTGTTGTGGACAGCACAGGGTTGACAGCACTAGGTACAATGATTTGTATGTTAAGATGAACAAGAGGCAGCTGCTGCGTGGAATACTACCACATAATAGTTGCAGATGCTGTCACAGACTGCAATGAACAATGTCTCTTTAAATCAGTTTTCCCATTTCCTATTTTCAAAGCTTCTTTTTAAAAAAAAGGCAATTGTATTTTCTTCAATAAAATGAGATGCTACAAGTATGTCTTCTTCAGGAAATAGGAAATCCTTAATTCTGGACCGAATCGGAAAGGTTCATCAAATGTCTCTCATGATAATAATATGATAATAGTCCAGAAAAACTAAAAATTAGTAATTTCAATCCACGACTGTTTGTGGGACACTGCTGTGCGCAATTGGCTGCCGTGTTTCGCCCACAAATATACAGTCAATTCACTTTACGGTGTAGCGCTTTGAGACGTCGATAAGATATGAAAAGTGCTATATCAAATGCAAGGATTATTATCATTATTATGATTAGCTGTCAGTCTCTCAGCAAATTTCCTCTCGTTTCTCACTTGTTTTCAGATCTGCACAACATTCACGTGCTATCATCACTGAAAAATGTGGGCCGAAGTTCCCCTTGGTCCAGGGTTTATAATAATACTTGTATTTGATATAGCACTTTAACACATTGTCTAGACGTCTCAAGGTGGTTCATAGGATTTACTGTAAAGTGTAGTGACTGTGCATTTCTGGGAAAGCGACAACAATGTCCCACAAACAGACATGAAGTGAGTGACCAATTTTATTCAGGGTATTGTTATTTTTGCCAAAGAGAAACTCCAATCTCTTTTCAAAGAGTGCCGTGGGATCTTACACTACTGCAAAGTGTAGTGACTGTGTATTTCGCCAACAAAATACAGAGTCACTACACTTTACAGTATATTCTGCAAAGCGCTTTGAGAAGCTATTTATCAAATGTAAGGATTATTATTATTATCTTTTCAGTGCTTTGGGACATCCTCCTAACGAGAAAGGTGCTCTATAAATGTAATTTTGTTGTCGTTTGACATCTACCTGAACAGGCTGGCACCACCTTGGTTTAATGCCTCATCCATTTACTCTCTATGCTGAACATTTTAGAGTGGCCAGAATTTAGAATCATTGAATTTTTTTAGCACAAAACGAGGCCATTTTGCCAATCGAGTTTGTGCTGGCTCTTTGAAAAGAGTTATTCAAAGTCAATTTGGCTCTCTCCCCATAACCCCGCAAACCCATCCTCCCCAAGTAACCATTCACCTCGCTTTTAAAAGTTGTTATTGAATTGGCCTCCATCACACTTTCAGGCAATGCAGAATTGAACAACTCTCTGTGTGAAAACATTTCTCCTCACTCCCACTCTTCTTCTTTTCGAAACTATTTTAAATCTGTGACCTCAAATCACTGACATACCCATCAGTGCAAACAGTTTTACCCTGTTTACCTTATCGAATCCCCTCATGATTTTGTAAACCTCTATTAGGTCTCCTTGTAACGCTCTCTGCCCCAATATGGTCAATTCTAAAACACAGCTTGAATTTTGAAACCTGGTTTTCTGTGAGTTACTTTCAGGATTATGGAAAATGGGCTTCCAATTTATGACTGAGTTCAACAATTTGCTAAATCCTGGCCTCTTTAAAACATTATGTAAATAAAATAAATCCAGGTGAAATTTCTCCCATAAATGTCTTCTTTAATAACTAATTCTCGAAGGCTAAGGAAGAAGTTTGAAAACCTATGAAATCTAAAAACAAGTTTGTTGGTCCAGTGTTGGTCGAGGTTGATTACAGAGAATCCTTACAAATGTAGAGGAAAGAGCTGGAATGAAGAAAACAACTTAGAAAAGATAGCAATGCCTCAGATATAATGCTTCAAATGGCTCTTTTGTGTAGATTATTTCAGAATTGTTGTTTTTTCAGCACTAATATCCCTCACCTTAATGAACACATGGTTCACCAGTGAAAAAAAACGATATTTTCTTTTTCATTTTCCAATTCAAAAACATTTTCATTGATAAATTTCTGTCAGCATCGTGTATTCAGGTATTTGTGCCTTGCTCTTTATCACACATTTTAATTAGTGAGCTCAGTCACAACATGTTTTAAGTCATTGATTTCCATACTGCCTCAAGAAAAATATTAATTAAGGGAAATGTGTTAATCTGTTTCCAAGCGCTCTGAGATGCCGTCCAGCGTGGAGGGCACTATATAAATCGAAGTTTTTTTTTTTGGAATTGGGGCAATTGCTCAATTCTCTAATCTCATTTCTCAGACTTTGAGATAGGAAAACATAGTGCTGACAGCTCAGGGCTGTAGAGTGCCAATGAAGCTTTGTATTCACTCCTCTGAATATTTTTATGGCAGACAAATATGCATTGAAATCCCCCAAAGAGTGCTATGCAGCCTCCAAAAATTGATAAACATCACTGCCAGCCCATAGCCTGATAGATTTGCCTCCGACTACTACTTCTTAAAACTTGTCGGAGTTTAAAAGATGCTGGTTTGGGCATTTCACATCCTAACAACCTGTGTGAACGAAATTCTCACAACTTCTCAGTTTGTTTATTTGGAATGTACCTTAAATCTACGCTCTGACTCACTGACCAGTGGAACTAACTTCTCTCTGTTCATGTCATCAACTCCCCCACTCCCATCCATATCTTTAAAGCCTTTATCAAGTCTCCTCTTAATCTTCTCTGTTCCAGGGTAAACAGCTCCAGTTTATCTTGTCTTTCTTCATAAACAAACACTCTCATTACTAATGAATCTTCTCTGCAATCTCTCCATGGCCTTGATATCTTTGGAATAGTGGGAAGCCCCCAAATTGCACACAACCTATGGCCTAAATAATCTTTACAGAAAATAAATAATGACACTCTGAACGTTCAAATGCGGCAGGAATTGATGAGTCTGAGAAAAATTAAATGTTTTGTTTCTAAAGTTGATATTTAAAGAGCAATAATATAACTTTTTATTGGTTTGCTCAGACCAAGTTAAAAAAAATCAGGGTGCAAAGCTCTTCTAGTGTCTGTTTCAATGGATTCATAGAATCATGGAGTTATATAACATAGAAGGAGGCCATTTGACCCATTTTGTCTGTGCCAGCAAATTGGATAGAGCTATCCAAATTAATGCCACTCCCCTGAGTTCTCCCCATAACCCTGCAAATGTGTCCTCCCCAAATAATTGTCTACTTCACTCTTAAAAATATCGGATCGCCGTCCACCACAATTTCAGGCAATGCATTCCAGATTCGAACAACTCGCTGTGTGAAAAAAATTCCCCACACCTAACCTCTGTTTCTTTTAACAACTAAGTTAAATCAGTGACTTCGGGTTACCGACCCACCCGCCAGTGGAAATAGTTTCTCCTTGTTCACCTTATCGACTTATTGAATCCCCTGACAATTTTGAAAACTTCTATTAAACCTCCTCTTTTAACATTCTCTACTCCAAGGAGAATAATCTGAGCTTCTTTAGCCTCTCCTCATAACTGAAGTCCTTCATTCCTGATACCATACTGGTAAATCTCCTTTGCACCATCTCCAATGCCTTGACATCCTTCCTAAAATGTGGTGAACAGAACTGAACACAGTACTCCAGCTGAGGCCTAACCAGCATTTCATAAAGGTTCATCATAACTTCCCAACTTTTGTGTTCTATATCCTTATTTATAAAGCTTTGTATCCCGTATGCTTTTTTTAAAACAGCTTTATCTACCTATCCTGCCACCTTGGTTGCGAGCTTTTAAATAATTATTATAATCTATAGTATCCTTCACTTTAAATTAATATTGTCTATGGCATGACTGGAGAACAAAGAGTGCATCAGTGTTAATCTGCTTTACTAGACGTACAAATAATATGGTGTCTTTGTATAGTTATAGTTCTGTGTGCAAACATTGTATTGGCTGTCTGACAATCTGCATTCCTAGGAGATTCACAAGCCATTCCTTGGGCTGCTGTAGGATTGAATTGGTTTGCTTGGAAGCATTTGACGCTGACCCCTAACTGTAGTCAGTTACAAATGGTGCAAGCAGAAGTACTCTAATAACTCCAGGAAATAGAATCCTTCTGGCATAGCTGAACTACAGAGAAAGGGGGAAGAACCAGATGGCTGGAGTCACTAGAATAGATACATGATGACGTTGACCGTTGCACCATCTTTTCAGTATTTACTGATACTATTGAACTGGAATAAGAACTGACTGAATAACCCACATGCAAAACCATCTGTGGTTGAAACAGACATGGGGAATGGTATGTCCATTAATATCCATTAATGCGAGCTGGGTGAATATCTGATTCAAAACCGGTTTGAAGGTTACGAAGATCAGCACACAACACAGTTGATCAAATACCTTATGGGACATATTAGTTCCTGTCCTGCTGTGATCAGGGGAATGTTCTCCATGGAATGTTACTGATCAGGCTTGACTGCAAGCTGTAATTCCACATTGCTTTGTTGGAATTTTTCCCTTGTATGTCTTTGGGGATATCAATTAAACATTTCAGAGATGTATCTTCTTGGAAATATTGTAAGTTATTCAGATCAGATTTGGATCAGTAATCCATGAATAGGGAAAACTGTATAGAGAAAAGTTGGTTTGATATAACAATAAAAAATAACTCGCATTTTTGCCTTTCATGTTGAGAGGATATCCCAAAGGCCTTAACAATCCTGGTTTGATAAGGGCTTGTGGGCTGAATGACCTTTTCATAAATGGCTAGATGCAAATATCTCAACGCAAGTGGAGATATTCAGAACAGAAGTACAGTAAAACCTTGTTTATCCAGTACTCAACCAAACGGCATATTCAACCAACCGGTATCTCCCAATACAATTCACATTTCCAGCAACCGGATCTCATTCCGTAGCCATCTGGGACACTCACGGTATGTTCACTTTGTGCATGCATGTGCATGCACACTTATTAAACTTACCGAATGCTGGAATGCTTTATTGGTAAGTATCCATACAATATTCTGTTGTCTATTATTAATATGGTATGTTTTAAAATAAGTTAATTTTTTTGTTTGATTTTCGGCAACTTGCCACTCAAATATCTGGCATATCTGATTAATTGGTACCAGTCAGGTCCCGAGGATGCCAGATAGCAGAGGTTTTACTATATTTAGTACAAAATAAATACTGTAGTAGGGGCAATAGGGTGAATGTTCTGGAGGAATTAGATTGGATGGGCCAAAGGGATGTTGTGGTCTTCTGATATGATGAAGCAAGAGAGGTTCAGAGCCAAAGGGGAGAGAACACATTTATCTGATGGCAAATCTTTTCACTCGCCCACAAAATATACAGTCAAATAACTTTATAGTATACTCTGTGAAGCACTTTGGGACGTCTAGAAGATGTAAAAACACTACATCAAAATGCAAGGATTATTATTACTTTGTCTCTGACTAAATTATGAAAACTATTTTCCTGCCGCTGTAATAGTCTGTGTTGCTTGTAGCTTAACATTCTAAAATTCCATGCATTATTTATATGATACATCTCTTGGATATCTCATGGAGTCCTGTTGCTCAGTGGTTAGAGACCTTGCCTTGCAAGCGAGAGACCTGGGTTTGATTCCTGGCAGGGAAAAACCTTGGGCAAGTTTCCTTACTCCACACACTTGATAATAATCCCTCAAGAAAACCCCCCAATAATAAATTGGCAATTTCAATCCACGACTGTTTGTGGGACACTGCTGTGCACAATTTGCTGCCGCATTTCACCCACAAAATATACGGCCAATTCACTTCACAGTATATTCTGTGAAGTGCTTTGAGACGTCTAGAAGATGTGAAAAGTGATATATGAAATGCAAGGATTATTATTATTATTAAAGATAATAAACCAAACCATAGTTATTAAAAGCTGCTTTATCTGATGGAGACAACAGAGGAGTTTCCCTGGAGGAACACAAAGCAGATAGTGGTGTTTAGAATGTTAATAGATACAGAAGGACACAAGGATACAGCCTAAAGGTAACAGGTGTCAGCTGTTGGGTAGACTAATGACAGACCATAGCATGTCTTTCAGGCATTTCAGAAATCAAAGTTATTGTGTTCCTCTCTATAGTCTTGGAGGAAATTAAGCTTCAGGGATTGAGCCATCTATTTAGATTTCTTTACTTTGCATGGAGATCATCTTCATGTTAGTTGGAAAGTGCCCTGGATAATTTGAGGGAAAGCAGCCTCTGATGTGAAGGGCGTCTGGTGTCTGGTGTGAGGGGTGTGGGGTGTGAGGGCTGTCTGGTATCTGGTGTCTGGTATGTGTTGTCTGGTGTGACAAGTCTCCAATTTGAGTGGTGTGAGGATGATTCTCGTGGATGGAGATGGAAATTTCAGTTCAGGTACTGTATATCTAACTGAAATAAAAACAGAAACTGCTGGAAACACTCAGCAGGTCAGGCAGCATCTATGGAGAAAGGAAAGTTGGCTAATGTTTCAGGTTGATGACTTTTTGTCAGAACTCATTAGAATTCACGTTCTTCTCTCCATCGATGCTGCCTAACCTGCCGAGTGTTCCCAGCGACTTCTGTTTTTATTTCAGATTTCCAGTGTCTGCAGTATTTTGCGTTAAAGGGAGTCTTTTTGTTAAAAGGCATTTTCATCCTTTTCCCATCTGGTGTTTCTATGTCACATCATCTGTCTTCAAAAGCTGTTTTAAAACCTTGACCTGTATGTAACTGTAATGGCATCCACTAGGGGGCAAACAAGAAGTGTGAGATTCTTGCCTCTGATAAAGGGAGTACAAAATATTGAAATGTCTCGCAGTTTAATTGATGTTAAGTGCAGTGACTGTATTTATAGGCAATTCACCACTTCATTCACACAGTGGGTCTGGAATTGAACTATGTGTGCATGTGTGTGTGTCTGTGTGTGTGTTGGGACTCAGGTTTAAAGTACAAATTTCCAAACCTCTGTCCTTACAATTCTGTTTATTGAAGATTGCAGAAATCATGAAGCAAGCTTAGCACTCTTTGACTATTGCTTACAATGCGAGATCCCACTCTGTGTGTCAGGTGCACCGGATTTGCTCCCATGCAGAACATGTATGGATATGATGCACAAAAGACTTTCATATTGTGAATTGGTCAGTTTGAAACCATTGAAAAACAATAAACTGCAAAACCAAAGTATACCACAAAATACAACAACATTTATTTTACTTGTGTCATTATGTTTTCCTTACTGGCTCAGTTGGTAGCGCTCCCTCCTCTGAGGCAGCGGGTTTAGGGGTACAATCTACACATTGGGACTTTGAACTCGTAATCTAGCCTGACACTGCATTGTTGGGAGGTGCCATTCCTTGAATCAGACATTAAGATGAGGCCCCTTGCAACTGTTCAGGTTTTATTAAAGATTTGGTGGCACTATTTGAAAAGAAAAGGGAGTTTCTCCCAGTGTCCTGGCCAGAAATACCCCAAATAAAATTTGTCATTCATTTCAATGATGTGGGGTAGTGACATGTGCAAATTGGCTGATGTGTTCATTCACAGAAAACAGAGTCATTCCACTTTACCGTATATCCGATGCAGAGATTTGTAATGATCCTCCCAATGTGAAAGGTATCACACCTTGTAATGATGATTATTATTACTTGCTCCTGGAACCAACTCAGCTAACGCACCTAGGAATGGACCTTTATGAAGAACCTAACTCAATAATACATGCTGAAATATAACTGTTAGTCATCAGAGAAAGGATGTCAGAAAAAAAAAAATTCCCTGCACTTGGCTGAATTAGAAAGCAAACAAGAAATAAATCTAAATAAATCAAAAAGAAATTCCTGGGATTTAAGAATTTCAAACATGTTTGTATTGAAATCAAGTAATTTCACATAGATTTACTGTGTTTTGAACTGGAAAAAACACTGAGTGAGAAAGATACAGATATAACCAGAAATTTGCAGGAAAAAAAAGCATGGAAAACCAGAAAAGTATAATCCTGGAAAATAAACATTGAAAAAATCTGGAGAAATGAAATAAGCTCTAAAGCTCCAGGGAAATCGGGGAAAACATTAAACAAATCCAGGGAACATCAAAAGAAATTAGGCCAGTTGGCTTAGTTACTGATATAATAGGTTAGGCTGATCCTGACCAATTTGTTTCTCAGGCTCTGCTTGAGTCTTTTATGACCTCCTTGATAAAATGAAGAACTTGCATTTTCAACTTGCATCTCATCACATGAAAATATCTAAATATGCTTCACAGCTAATTACTGTCAAATGCAGTGATGGCTTTTTTTTTGGTAGGCAAATGTAGCAGTCCTTTTATGTCAGCAAGATCTCATAAACAGCCTGGAGGTGAATGATCAATTAATCTGGGAGGATTGTTGGCCAGCAAAATGAGAGAAAAGTCCTTTTACTTTTTCATTAGTGGCATGGGATCATAACATCCTACAAAACTGGCAAATGTGAAGGTAGAGTTGGTCTCTGCTATGACTTTTGTGCTAGTTTCCACAATGCTTTTGGTTCGTAATGCTGTACACTATATCTCGGGGGTTTTAGTTCCAATCATGGGAATAATGATAATAATCTTGGCATTTGACATAGCGTTTTTCACGTGTCTAGACGTCTCAAAGTGCTTCACAGAATATACTGTAAAGTGAACTGTCTGCATATTTGTGGGCGAAACATGGCAGCAAATTGTGCACAGTAGTGTCTCACACACCGTCATGAATTGAGCAACCAAATTATTTTGGTGTTTTTTTGAGGGATTATTCACCCGGGAAAGCGATCTACAAATCGACTGACACTCAGGTTTTTACTTACTGCTCGGTGAACAGAGTCGTGGAAAGTATGGAAAGAGTATGGAAAGTTCCCCAACATTTTGCCCTACCAGGAATGGAACCCAGGTCTCTTGCTTGTCGTGGAACCACTAGTTGCAGGACTCCATGTTTTCTACCTGATAACATCAAAAGGTACGTGCCCTGACTGTTGATAACTGGGAAGTCAGCGATTGATTTTTCGTGCACTTTACATTAACATCATTACAAATGTCTGCTAGAATGTTTAGTTAAGTGTGATTAGTGCTTGTTATTTCATAGTTGTGTTTGTTAATATTTATCATGTCATTTAAGATTTAATGCCAAGAGGTGTGGATTTAATTGAAACTACAATAAAATTCTGTTGAGATTACATGACCGTGCCATCTCGAGTTTTCTGTATAAATCAAAGAAGCAGGGACTATGTTGAGCCTACATCACAGTCTGTTTAGAATGAAAGCCTGGAGATGGAAGCTTCCCAATTCACTTGAATCGAAATAGCAATTGGTAGTACCTGTCAGCGTAGAAGAACTCATTAGTCAAGTTACACCTAGTTATAGGGACTTTGCATTCATTTAGTGAGAATTGAACACAGAGGCCACTCAATGCAAGCTGTGAGGGGGGAGCGAGCCATATCGTGGGTCTACATATAGGGGTTTAGAACCATCTCACTTGACTGATATAGCCAAATGAATGATAAAAATTGGTTGTCAAATTGAAGTTCAGCTAATTATGCATAATCTAACCATGTTCAAATGCATACAGGTATGTTAATTTATTGTAAATAAACAACCCAAAATTTTTGGGTGATTTAATTACTGAATGAAGGACTCTTGTAAGCATTTGAACGCTGTTAGCCCATGGGATATGTCTAAGGTAGATTTGGACTGTAAAGGCTACGACAACAATTCACATTTATGTGACACATTTCGCTTCAGGAGAATATCTCAAATCACTTGACTCAGCTGGCAGTGTTACTGTTCATAGTTCTTTGTTTACATGATAGTTATAATTGCTCTATTGTGAAATGTCATTGAAATTCGTTATTATTTTCTACTTTTTAAACGCTGCTGTGTCTAGTGGATAGGATTTCTCTTGGTACTGTGTGCACTCCACTACGACATACCCACTGTGGTGCACACTTTTGGTATCATCCCTAATGCTTTCAGATAAAGAACTGCTGGAATAATGAGCGCAATGTACAGTGACCACCAATTATGCTTGAGTCAGTAGTTCAAACTTTCAGGCAGAAATGCATTTGAAACAAGGGAGTCGGTAGTTATTCATACAAACAGGCACTAATGAGGAACGCTCTTAAAAACTTTCAACAAGAATCAAAGGTGACAGCTCTGCAACACATGAAAGCATAAATATGGAACCAGAAAAGGTCAGTCAGTCTACTCAGACTCCCTCTTCCTGATGGAACAAATGCAATTTGTGTGGACACGGGCTCTCCCTAATTTGTTCAAACATTGACCTATTTGTACAACTACAATCTTTCAATGGCTCGTTCACATTCCTGCTAGCTATGTTGTAGCACTTCATATAGTAGAGTGATTCAGAATGGGGAGCAACTTTTGCATTTCCTGGGAGGTGGATTCCCTGTTCCTAAATGTTCTCGAGAAGTGCTCCGCTAACCAAACCAGCAGATGTTTTTAGCATTGTTAAAGAGTGCTTTTTAATAACATTAAAAACATCCCACTGGAATGTCCACAAACTTTTAAGGGAATAGTTTTGATCGGAGGCTGAACCAATTCTTCCACAAGCATTAATACAGCAATAGAGTGACTAGATCTACTGCCGAAAGTACCTTTTAAAGAGTCCCAGCTGGTGGACTCAGCACATGATTTATACACTTGATTCATAATGCACTTTTCTTAAAGAAAAAATCTTCACCGTAATAGATTTTTCTAATGAGATCTCTTCAACAGAAGTTACATAGGTATTTTTGTCAGTAAGGTGCAGTAAATTGAATTAATAATAACTAGTGCAGAAATTCGAAGATACAACATAAGGTCTAGCTCTTGCCCATAACTTTAGATTAGATTACAAGAGAGGTTTGGAGAAAAACATCTTTCAGTCAATTTTATGTCATCTTTCCAGATTGCTAACGTTACCATCCTCCCAGTACAACATCAAGCCATTTTTTAAATGAACCAGGTCATCAATCACAGTTCCTGATAATCCATTTCCCCTCTTCTGTCCTTTTCAATTTCTCTGCTTCTTTTGGCACTGCAGACCATTCCATCCTCTCCAGTAGACAAAATGTTTATAGGAAGGATGGGTGAAGAAGGCAACATTGAGTTGGGAGATGACAAAAGCGTGGACGAGGGGTTCAGCTGCCTGGGTGTGATGTGAGATACCAGAATAAACAAGATGTTGCCGCATTGTGGCCTGGATGGTAGAAAACATTGGGAAGAAGTTGCAAGAGTCATGTCATGTCCTGTTGGCTTGAAATTAAGAAGGGACTTTGTTTTTAAAAAAAGATGTACTGCAAATAAGTCAGCACATACCCGCTGTGCAATTCTGCAGCCATTTTACTGACAAGCTACTTAAGATACAGGCATCAGATCCAAAACCACACTCCAACATATACTGTATTCAGATGAGGAAGAAAGACATTGTACTATACATAACACTGATTTAAATGGAACTAAGAGGGAACAGGCCTTCAATTTGCCATCTCAACACAACGACAGTGTTGCTGTTTGAATATTTAGTGTAATTGATTTTTTACACACACACCCACACACTGGTTGTTGAGATCTCCAATGGGGAAAAAAAAATGCAGAGGATAGTAATGCCATCTGCATAAGTAAAACCTTTGGAAACTGTTCAACAAGAAGAGAATTCATTATAATAACACAATGATCACAATTTGACTAAGAATTGATCCCTGGAATACAATATTCTAAAGCTGTCTTCAGTGTCTAGTGCAATGCCGTTGAACTGGTTATGAGAAAAAGTGGGGACATTGTTACACTGTTGAAATGATAGATTAGCTTTACTCGTCCTATTGTACCAAATTGAATGGTGAATGTTTGAGTCTTTGAGTTCTTTATTGCCTAGCTTCATGTTCTGAAAATTATCACAGTGTAATAATTATATTAATAACAGCAATAGCAATAATAATAATCATCCTTGCATTTGGTATAGCATCTTATCAAGTCATTGTGACGTCTCAAAGCACTTTGCAGAATATATTGTAAAGTGTATTGACTGTGTATTTTGTGGGTGAAATGCAGCAGCCAATTGTGCACAGCTATGTTTCACAAACATATAACATTTGTTATATATACAGTGGAAGCCAGTTAAGCCAGACATATCGGGGCCTGCCTTGTTGTTCAATTTACACGACATTCCAATTTAACTGGTGTCTGGCAAAAGCAGATTCCACTGTATATATACAGTAATTTAGTTGGTTAACGCTATTGTTATGCGCTCCTAAATACTATCCTGCATGAATGGTGCTATATAAATGCAAGTTGTTTTTATATTTAATAAAAAGTCCTCTGAACCATACCCTGCCACATGAAGGTAGGAAAAGTTAGATTTCAATAGCTGAAATGTCACGACATGGAATGCCAAATGCAGTTTGAGCCCCAGTGAATCGGTGTCCACTGAGCCTGGATTAAGCATTGGGTTCTTAGTTTAAGATGAGTTAGCTGATCCCAGCCAGGATATGTGTTGAATTGGCTTCCTGCCTGCCACTGGCTGAACAGGGAGAAAAATCAGGCCCTTTTTCTTTCCCTGTTCATTCTTTAGTGGGCAGAAAGTGAGGATATCAACAATGGACTTGGCTGTGAATGCCTCAGTTCTAATTGTCCTAGCAATGATCATTAGGGTAAAACGTGCAAAGTTTCATCATAGCAAATTTTTGGTGCAATGTTGAATCATATTTGATTTGAAGTTGATATTGAACACTGACATTTTGGATGGTCTGGGAATTACCCATTAGTTTTTAGGAATGAACACCCCCAGATCTTACTACAAAAGTTTTGACTGAAACCTCTTTTTAAATTTGTTCGTCTGCCGTCCTAAATACCCACTATCACGGGCAGCAGGCCAAGCACACATTTTATAGACCCCTGAGACACCTCGTTACTTCATAACACTCTCAAGATTCCAATAACGCGTAGACGTCAGGTTGGTGCCAAAGCCAAAAGTGGATGTTAGTTGTTTTAACAGCCTCAATGTTTAAAAGACTGGGATCTATAAATCTTTGTTCCACGTTACTCGCCTGGCTTTGCTTCCAGCAGTGTAAATGCTGCAATAGTCTAGAAGTTGTTGAATTTCTCTGTGTAGAAGGAATTTTCCAAGATTTATTAAAAAGAACGCCAATCAAATGTCGAAATCATTTTGAAAATGCAATTTTTTTTTTATCATCAAAACATTTTACCTGAATTCCAGACTCAAAAGATAAACTGAACTAGAAACTTAAGTTTTTCTTTTTGTAACAAAAATAAAATCAATCCAGAAGATTTTGACATTTATATACATGTACAGCCTAAAAATAAATGAGTTATTGTCATAATTGTGACTCCCACTAAAAGAAACATCTGGCAGTAATGGAAGGTTTTTGCTCTGCCAAGATCCCTCCAAGGCAGGTATAATGTGCAACTGATTTTAAAAAAAGATATATTTAACTTGGTTATATTCTAGTCCAAATACTGTTCCAATTAAAATTTATTGTAAATTGTTCCAATAGGACCATTAAAGTTGATAAGAATCTCAACTTTATTTGTAACATTCACTTTCTGCTTCTTTTCTTAAATTGTGGCTATTTGTGGGATATTGCTGTGTACAAATTGGCTGCCACGTTTCGCCCACAAAATGCAGCCATTGCTTTACATTGTAACCTATGAAGCGCTTGGACACTTCTCAACACCGTGAAAAAGCACTTATATCAAATACAAGTATTATAAATATAAGCAAAGTCAACATTTGCACTATATCAGTACATTTACTGTACTTTTCGCTCCAAATCTTGTGCTGTGGTATGGGTTCCAGTCCACGTTGATACCCACCACAGTTGAACGTTCTGAAATATATAGTCAATTACACTTTGCAGTTAAATCCTATGAAGTACTTTGAGACACCCTCCCGACATGAAAGGTGCCACGACCATAATGATGTTGTTGTGTGGTTCTCCAACTACAATGAATGAAAACCAATGGTGCATTTCATTTTGTGTTACTCTTTGGTTTGGTTGGATTTGCTGAACTATCTTTCCTTCAATAATCAAGGGATGCTGTATCATTGATACGTTTACAGCAACAACAAAGTGCAGTGATTGCTTTGCACAAGTAATGATCATCAACATGTGTTGACATTGCTTTTATTTATAATCCTTGTATTTGATATAAGCCCTTTTTCACGGTGTTGAAAAGTGTCCAAGCGCTTCACAGGTTAAGCGCTTGGACACTTTAACCTCAGGCACCTGACAACATCAGCATTCAAGGCTGCTTTCTCCACCTCTCGAAGCCAGTCAGGAATCTGGGCGTCTTGAACTATCCTTCCTCCCTCATATCCGCTCCATGACCGGTACAGCTTTCCACCACCTCCGCAATATTGCCAGACTCCGCCACTACCTCACCCCTCACGTTGCCGAAACACTTATACATGCCTTCGTCACATCTAGCCTCGACTAAGGGAACTCTCTCCACATCGGCCCCTCCCTTCACAGGCTGCAGAACATTCAAAACTCTGCAGCTCATGTATTCTCCCGCACTAGGCTCCGCAACCACATCACTCCTACCCTCGCCCATCTCCACTGGCTCTCCATCCCCAGAGGATTGAATTCAAAATCCTTGTCCTCACCATTAAGGCCATTCACGGCCTTGCCCCTGCCTATATCTCTAACCTACTGTCCCCCTATCAGCCTGCCTGCACCCTCCATTCAGCAGACTCAGGCCTGCTCCTCATCCACCGCCCTAACCGCCCAACCATTGACGGTCGGGCTTTCAGCCGCTCTGCCCCCACACTGTGGAACTCCATCCCGCAGCCCCTCCACCTTGCTTTCTCCCTTTCCTCCTTCAAGGCCGGTCTCAAGACCTTCCTCTTCGACTGTGCCTTCAGCTCCCCCACTAACTCTTTCCCCTCTCCTTCCCCCTACTCAGACCCTCCCCCACCGCTCGGGTCCCGATCTGACTGTTCAGTGCTTTGGGACGTCCTCCCGACATGAAAGTTGCTTTATAAGTGCAATTTTGTTGTTGTTGTTGTTACACTGTAAAGCAATGGCTGCATTTTGTGGGCGAAACGTGGCAGCCAATTTGTATGCAGCAATGTCCAACAAATAATCACAATTTAAGAAAAGAAGCAGAAAGTGAATGTTACAAATAAAGTTGAGATTCTTATCAACTTGAATGGTCCTATTGGAACAATCTACCAAGAAATTTTAATTGAAACAGTATTTGGATGACACCCAACTCCTCCTTTCCGCGTCCACCCTCGACTCCAGGAATACTGGCGTGCTGTGCAACATTGAATCCTGGACGAGGGCCAACTTCCTTCAACTCAACGTCAACAAGACGGAGGCCTTGCTGGTTGGCTTGTGTCAAAGCCTCTGCATCTCAGGTGCTGACAACATCAGCATTCAAGGCTGCTCTCCCCACCTCTCGAAGCCAGTCAGGAATTTGGGCATCTTGTTTGACCCCCGAACTGTCCTTCCTCCCTCATATCTGCTCCATGACCGGTACAGCCTTCCACCACCTCTGGAAGATTATAAAGTGTTTAGGAAGGACCATATTGGGAGAAGAGGAGGTGGTGTGGCACTACATATACGCTACAGTATTGAGACACAAGTGAGAGAGGACATCATAAAGGAAAAGACAGACGTAGAATCACTTTGGGTAGAATTAAAAGATGGTGACAGGGGTAAGGAAACTGACGCGAAAGGCGCTAAACAAATGTAATTTTGTTATTGTTGTAAGCTATTACTGGGGGGCTGCTATAGACCCCATGCCAGGGTGAAAGCATTGATCTGGAACTGTGAGGTGAGATAAGAAAGGCTACTAGTAAGGGACCAACCATAGTGGTTGGAGACTTTAACTTACCCAAAATTGATTGGGTTAATTATATGTCTACTAGTAAGATACGGAAGATGTTTCTGGAGTTAAAGGAAGACTACTTTATCACTCAGTTTGTAAAGGAGTCCATACGGGGAGATAACATCTTGGATTTGATAATGAGCAATGCGGGCAAACAATCTCCAACATAAAAATGGGGAAGCATTAAGCTCTTTATGATCTCTTAACAGAGATCACAGTGCAATCACATTTGGCATCACAAGATTTGGTGAGGTTATAAAAACCCAAACAAAACTACCAAATTTTAAGAGGAATGACTTTGTACACTTGAGAAATCTAGTCGGAGTGAGCCTGGCAGGCTTAAATATGACAATGGGGATGAAGGATCTTCAAGGAGGTAATTATGAAGGCAATGGAGCAATAAGTATTCATATTGGGCAAAGGTACCAAGCTTAATGGTACTCCTGTGTGGTTGGATGGGGCTACAAACCAAATCATAAAGAGGAAAAAAACTCATTTAAGGCCATGAAGGAAAATGGCATGGAAATAAGTCAGACTCAATAACGGAAGACATGTCAGAACTGAAAAAAAAAAGGCATCAGAATGGCAAAGAAAAGCTTTGAATTGAACATGGCAAAATATGTGAAGTATAATAACAAAAAAGGTTTTTAGTTACATTAAGAGTAGAAGGAAAACAAGTGATGGAATAAGGTCACTAGGGGTGGGTTCATGAGACACCATGACAAAAACAGGCTACAATAGTGCTAAATACATTATTTGTATTAGTCTTTACCAAAGTGGAGACAGGTAACCTATCTGATCTGGAAAGAGAATTCAAGGATGAACCAAAGAAAAGTTCTAACACTAACAGCATGGTTGCCAAACAGATGTGTAAACTTAAGGTAAATAAATCTCAAGGGCTGGATAAATTGCATCTGTGGATCCTTATGGAACCAAGGGAGGAATTTGCAGAAATGCTGGCACACATTTTTCAAAAGTGGCTGAATACTGGAGAAGTTCCTGGGGACTGGAGAAAGGCAAATATTACTCTTATTTTTAAGAAAGGTAACAAAAGTGACCCAGGAACCTACAGACCAGTAAGTTTGTTGTTCGCTGTGGGTAAAATTATGGAGACTCTTATTAAGGATAAAATCATGGATCATCTGGACAGAAATAAAATCATAAATGATAGACAATATGGGTTCATGAAGGGAAGATCTTGCCAATCTAATTTACTGGTTTTCTTTGATAGTGACAAGGGAGCTTGATTAAGGGTAAGGCTGTGCATGTTGTATTTCTGGATTTCACTAAGGCTTTGATACAGTTCGTCTTAAGAGGCTGGTACTGAAAGTAGAATAAGTGGTAAACAGTGGAGATATATTACATTGGATATGCAATTGGTTGACCAGAAATTCCCTGTGGTACAGAGAAAAATGGGAAAATGGGAAAATGTTACCAGTGAAGTTCCTGTTTTGGGACCACTTTTGTTTAATAGTTTTATAAATGATCTGGAACTAGGAGTCACAAGTATAGTGGCTAAGTTTGCAAATGACACCAGGCTAATGAAGGTGATAGATTGCAAAGCTGAACAAGATAGGTTACAGGAAGATTTAAATATACTTGGGAATTGGGCAGATCAGTGGCAGATGAAATCCAATGTGCAGACATGTAAAGTACTTTGTACGGGGACACAAATCCTGGAAGGGACTATTATTTGAACGTAAGGAAAATAATATGCATGGAAAATGAAAAGGACCTGGAAGTCCTGATTGACAATAAATTGAATACTCTATGGTAGTGAGTAAAGCAACCAAATATTGGGATGTATCAAAAGCTCAATAACAAGCCAAAATAGTGGGGTAATCCTGTCATTGTATAAATCATTGGTCATATCTTACCTAGATTATGGTGAACAGTTCTGGTTGCCGCAGTATAAAAATTATAGTGGATAAATTGAGAAGATACGGAGGAGAACTAAACATGATTGAGGAAATGGAAGGACTTGACTATGAGGAGCGACTAAGTAAATTGGGCATGTTCATGCTAGAAAAGAAAAGATTGAGAGGTGACATGATTGCTGTCTTTAGGATAGTAAAGGGGCAAGACAGGCTGTTTCAATATACAGAATAGGAGAACCAGAGAACAGAGCCTGCAATTTGAAGTGGGGGTAAATTCAGAACACTATTTCAATGAGTAAATAGTAAACCTATGGAGCAGCCTCCCTTGGGAGATGGTTGAAGCAGGAAGTGTTCATTCTTTCCAACACACATTAGATGGTTTTCTGGTAGGAAATAACATTATGAGATATAGTAGATTGGCAGTTTAGGACATATATGCATGCAACCAGAAGGCGGAAGGGGAACCAGATGGACCTTGATCTTTTCTTGTCCAGCATTTCTTACGTTGTTATGTTAACTGGAGAATTGTTTGATTCATTTAAGATACGAGAGCTGCACTGCTCCAGAGGTTATGGACTCATTGATTTGCATGAAGAGCTAGATCCACAGTTTCAGAGACAGTAGCTACGTTTGCTTTTCCCAGCTTTCTCGACATCATGCGTGGGCATCATGAGTTGCAAATATATTGGGTGGGCGAGGGAGGGAGGGAGGGAGGGAGGGAGGGAGGGAGGGAGGGAGGGAGGGAGGGAGGGAGGGAGGGAGGGAGGGAGGGAGGGAGGGAGGGAGGGAGGGAGGGAGGGAGGGAGGGAGGGACACCCAGCCAGTCGATAGCATCAACTTTTTCAAAAACTTTCATTCACATAAAATAATTAGAGATTATCATTGCATTTCGCATAACATTGAAATATCTAAAAAAAATTGCTCTGAAGTATTGTGACTGAAAATATAGATGATCTGTAATGTACCAGTATTGGAGACATAGAAATGCAAAATGTTAAAAACAGGAAGCCATTTAGCTGGTTGTGTCTGTGCCTCAATCCATCTTCAATGCCATTACATCATTCCCAGCAACAACATCTCATCTCTGGCTGCAGGAGTGGAATGTGATGAACAACTTAAGCCTACTGGTACTCATTGTCAATTTCTACATTGGCCCGAAAATGTGTCTCATGACTATTTTGCACAGAGGTACAATGAGGCATATAAAATAGCATTGCTGAGCAAACATTCTGTCATTAGGCAGCAATTCTGCCTGGTGCCTTGGCCCTTGGACAGCAATACGAACCAGCTAACGTATGCAGCTAACAAATGATTGTGCTCAGCCACATGTGGCATGAATCTGTTAAAGTGAAGGACTCCACTTTGACACGAAGGATGGCCAGGATTCAAAATACTTAACATTGATGGTATCATTGACTTTTGAAGCAGCATTTACTAAGGCATTGTATCAATACAGCTAAGAAAAATAATATTGAAGGGCAAGAGGAGTAGGATTAGAGTATATAACTCCAATGGGGGAGTTTGCCCAGTATACACACGCACGCACATGCACACACACACAGAATGGGCTGAATGGATCTTTTCTGTGCTGTAAATATTCTATGATTCCTACTTCGCAAATGTCAAAGACTCAATTACTGAGATGAAATTACAGAATTCCCATTGTTCTTATATTCTTCACCATGTATGACCAACCACTTATGTCAATACCCAACAACTGACACCCAGAAAAGTGCTATGGTGACAAGAGGTGACAGTGTGCTCACCAACTGTGGAGGGTCACGACGTAAATCAATAGAAAAGTGTGGCCGCACCACATTTTCTACTACAACATTCCCCGTGTGCTACAAAACCTGTCATAGGTGTATTTTCTGGCCCGAAGGATCACTCTGGCAGAACGACTCTGGGCGGGGCAGCAAAAGGCCAAACTCAGAACCGTCTTGCGGTTGTGATTGTCTTTGTGTATGTGTCTTTGTGTTTGTGAGTGTATCTCTCTCTGTCTGTTGAGTGTGTTTGTCTGTATCTGTGAGTGTGTCTCTCTGTGTCTGTGTGTGTGTGTCTCTGTGTCTGTGAGTGTGTGTGTGTCTGTGAGTGTGTCTCTGAATATGTGTGTCTCTCTGGGTCTGAGTGTGTGTATCTTTCTGCGTCTCTGAGTTTGTGCTGTGTCTGTGAGTTTGACTCTCTGTGTCTTTGAATACGTGCGTCTCTCTGTGTCCCTGAATGTGTGTCTCTGTGTGTCTGTGAGACTGCGTGTCTTTCCCTGTTTCTCCGCGTGTGTGTGTGTGTGTCTCTCTCTGGGTCTTTGGGTCTGTGTGCATTGCCGGCCCTGAGAGCCAGTAGGTAATGAGCTCCTGTACCCACCCACCCCACCCAAGAAAAAAATGGTCACCCAGTTTTTGTTAAAGAAGCAATTAATAATTTTTTGCAACAATGTAATACATGCTATTTCCTTATGTTTAGTTTTTAATCAAGTTAAAAAAATCTAGCAGTAAAATGTACCTCAATAGCACAAACCACCCCTGCAATTTCCCCCCCACATTTAGCAAAGCCCTGCAATTTCCTGCAAGATTTGCAAAGCGTCTGCAATTTAAAAAAAATATGTCTGCATTTTTCTATTGACCCTGTTGATCACCATACGTGCCCCCTTGTTCTCTTCCCTCTTTAGACCGGTATAGAGTTGCAATGCTTTTAGTTCTGAAGTTTAAGCCATGGAAAATATTATCCTAGTGATTATGGTGGGAAGATTATCTAACTGTTTTATAATGATCCTTGCATCCTTTAGTCGACTATAATCTCTATTGAACTATGTTGATGCCCTGACAGATATTGGAATGAAGTTTATGACATTGCACAATACATTCCTTGCAGAATTTATATCAGTTGCATGTATGTACGTTAATTATCCAGAATCATAATTTCATTGAATTGGACGGAGCCAACAACAACAACAAATTCCATTTGAATAACTCCTTCCAAGTCAGGAGGACATCTGGAGACGCTGGCCAATCAGGGATTTGGATCTGAGCTGGAAGTTGGGATCAGGACGGGTGAAAGGTAGGCAGGGTAGAGTAAGAGGGTGACCGAAGGCATGGTTAAATCGGATGGAGGCAAAGTGGCTGAAGGCCTGGTGGACGGGCAGGGTAAGGGGATGTGAAGCAGGTCAAAACCTTTAAGCGGAGGGAGTGGGCAGGTTGGTAGGGGCTTCGGAGGTCATAGAGGTAGGGGGGAGCAAGGCCTTGGAGGGTTTTGAAGGTGAGGATCAGGATCGTAAACAGCATCCTCTTTGTGATGGGAAGTCAGTGGAGTCGGCTGAAGGTGGGGGTGATATGGTCACGGAGTCTAGTTGTGGGAGAGGATACTGGCTGCAGAGTTCTGGATGATCTGTAGCCAGTGGAGGGAGGAGTTGGGGAGGCCGACCAGCAAGGAGTTTGCATCGTCACACGCCTCCTGTGCAGCGCCTTGGGACGTCCTCCCGACGTGAAAGGCGCTCTATAAGTGCAATTTGTTGTTGTTGTTGTCAAGCCTGGAAGTTATGAATGCATATATGGGAGTTTTGGTGACCCACAGTGTGAGACAATGGTGGAGTTGGGCAATTATGTGAGGTGGGGAAAGGCAGAGCAGGTCATGGCATGGATCTGGGGTAGAAAGATTAGTTAGGGTTGAACAAAAGGGCAAGATTCTGGACTGGCTTTGTGAGATAGAGTGTTGGTGTTCAATTGAAGAAAGTTAGCTCTCTGACAGACATTCTGTCAGGACAACAATGGTCCTGGAGTCAAAGGTGCAAGCAGAGAGATACAGTTAGGTGTCATCTGGATACATCTGGAATTTGACCCCATGTCTTCAGATGATGTCACCAACTATGTAGATGTTGAAGAGGAGGGGACCAAAGACGGAACCCTGAAGAACTACTGCACAAGGCGGAATGAGAGACATGCACATTAATAGAAGTAAAGGGAAAGGCATGCACACACATACAGAAAGAATTTACGTTTGCATCTCTCGCTCTCTATCCTTACATGGAGAACACACCAGCTGTATTGTTTCCAAATTGAAAACAGGGCTTCATTCACTTAGTGTGCTTTTGAGCCTTTTTCTGAAGTGATATGGTGTTTATATCAAATGTAAGGATTGTTATTTATTATTATAAATCACTGACTTTTCACTGTTTTTATTCACTGTAGCTGGGCAAGTGTCCAGTATGGAGTATATCAGCCCTTTATGGAGAAAATATGAAAAAACAATGACAGGCCTATTCACCCCTATAGCAAGATTCTGGAGGAAAACACATAACAATTACTGGGGCTTGTTGAAATTCAGTTCCATTGCCATTGTGCCGACTGGAATGTGAAATACGAAAAGATCCAGTTGTGAAAAGAAATTATGAACAGAATGCTTTTTGTTGGAAAAACATCAAAGGTTGCAAGAGATAATAAGATTCTCAACATGACCTCTCTACTCACCTATAAAGTAGATATTTTAGAGTGCATCTCCATCCCCCAGTTGGTAGTGAATTTGTGCAGTATTAGATGTGATGTGCATCACATGTTTGTGATATGTAGGTGAGGAGAAAATGTGGCAATTTTATATTAAAATCATTCTCCACGATACTGCACAAAACAATCTGATGCACAATTTGTATATCTATGTGTTCCTTCTTCGGAGTGGAACATTTCGTTCATTATTTACTTTTTAGCAAACCAAGAAGCAAGACAATTCTACACTATATGTCTGTTTTCAATTCTATATTATTCTTTTCCTATCTCTTACCTGTATATAAACCTTATATAGGAGTCCCATAATGTGATGGTTAGCTCACCTCGCATGTGAGAGGATCCGGGTTTAATTCCTGGGTGGGGTGAAACCTCAAGCAAGTTTCCTTACTCTAAATGCCTCTGTTTACCAGCAGTAAGCAGAAACACAGTTGTTAGCCAATCGGCAGATCGCTTTTCAAGGGTAATGGTTTCTGCCAAGGTGTTTAGCAAGTGGTTTGGTTTTCTCGGATATTGTTAGACACCAGGCTGCACTGCATGCCATCTAAAAGTGCGTCTGCTGTGCGGGTTGCAGCTTCTACACTATGAACATTGTGTGAACAGTCATCTTCAGATTAGAAAGGTAAGCATTGTAATCCTGAGAAACTGTTATACCTTTCCCTAACTGAGATTTCCATATTGTTTGGTTCATTTTGTAGCACTCATGCCTTTTGTCTCGAGCTCTGCATCAGTACTTGAACCCATAGACTTGATTCACATTTCAGTGCACTACTGAGTGAGCTGTCATTCTGATGATATATTAAACTGTCTGTTTTTTTCTGGTGCTTCACATGAATGTTGAGGAAGAGATACATTTTTTGTGTGTGCTGAATAATGTTCCTCTTATCCTAGTTCATCAAATGGTCATTCCATTCATTCCTGTTGTGTGATTCAGTTGGTGCAGATTAGCTGCTGTGCGTAATGACATTGTCATTACGGCCATTTTAGTAAGATATTAAATTATCATCACATTGAGTGCTTTTTGAATATAACAGAGAAATACACCCTTTATCAAATGGTATAGCCATGAAAGTCACATTCATAATATTGGAAATCCATAAACTGAAATTCTGGCTGATCCTGGCATCCAACTGGAATCTAGCTAGTAAGTTTAATGTTATGTTAAAAAGATAGAATTCTTATAATTATTTTAGAAGCAGAAGCTCATTTGGATAAGTCGAACAGTTCTGTGCATGAGATACAACAACAACCATTTGGATTTATATAGCACTTTCCATGCTGGATGGTATCTCAGGGCGCTGCACAATAACAGATCCCAGGGTCGAGCGGGCGAGCGGGAAAAATGTGACCAAAAGTACGGTCAAAAAGAAAGGACTTTAACCGTGATCTGAAAATGGGAAAAGAGGGGCTGAGGTGAAGGGATTGTGGAAGGGAGTTCCAGAGCCTCGGTGTGTAGTTGCTGAAGGCATGACTGCTGACGGTGGAACGGAGGATTCAAGGGACAAGTAGGAGGCCAGACCTGGTAGAGCAAAGGCAATGGATGCTGATGAGTTTTGTTTTTCAGACATGGATTCTACAGTGATGTAAACTCACTGGAAAATGGGTCACAAATATTGTGAAGCTTTTCATAGGAACTTAGGAATTAGGGGTTGGCTACTCGGCTCCTTGAGCTTGCCCCGCCATTCAATAAGATCATGGTTGATCTTCTAATTTAACTCCATCTGCCTGCCTTATCCCCATATCCCTTAATCTCTCTATCCATTAGAAATCTATCAATCTCAATCTCGAATATGTTCAAGGACTGAGCATCTACGGCTTTTTGGGGTACAGAATTCCATAAATTCACTAACCTTTGAGTGAAGAAGTGTTTCCTCAACTCTGTTCAAAAAGGCTGACACTAGATTGTAAAACTGGGACTCCTAGTTATAGATTCTCCAATCAGAGGAAACAATAAATGCCAACATACCATTAGCCTTCTTGGTGGTTTGCTGTACCTGTATACTAACTGGTATATAAGGACACCCAAATCCAGCTGAACATTAACTCTATCTAGTCTCTACCCCTCCAGAAAATAATCTGCTTTTCTGTTTTTACTACCTAGGTGAATAGCTTTACACTTCCGCACATTATATTCCATCTGCGACCTTCATGCCCACTCACCTAGCCTGTCTATATCCCATTGCATTCTTTTTGCGTCATCCTCAGAGCTTACTTTCCCACCTAGCTTTGTATCATCCGTGAATTTGGATATTTTAAGTTCTATATCCTTGTTTAGATCATTATAGTGACTTGCTTCACCCACATATGTGGGTGTCAAATCAAAAGATAATGCCTAGAGTGAAGTGAACCTGAGACATAGTGGTAGAAGCAAACTCTTCATAGTCCTTAAAATATACTTTCCAATTAAATTTAGCACTATAAGAAACAACAACAACAAAAACTAAATTACATTTATAGAGCGCCTTTCATGTCGGGAAGATTGAGTAGAAACAATTGCAACTTTAGCAAATCAGCATATGGAGATCTGAAAGGCCTCAGTTGTGGGTTGTGATCTGTGTTGCCTCAGTACCTGATCTCACCCAGGTCAATAGTAAGTTGATCTCAGAAGACAACAAACCATTAAGCAGCAGTATCTAACCTCACCAAAGTGGACACGATTCATATACAAGACCAGAGAAATTGTCAGCAGACATTTGGCTTCACAAGACATCAAAGCTGAGCCCAAAACTATTCTTGCCCAACATTCACTGTGAGCTATTGTGGTGCTTGAGTCACTTTCAGTGATTCATAAAAGCCTTTTATTAACAAAAAAAACCTTATGAATGAAAGAAAAGCAAGAGTCCACAGGAACTTTCTCTTGCATCCTGGCTGTGGTGTCTTCCCGTATTCGTTGCACTGAGCTAGTTTATACTTTAACTACTCCTCAGCCTTCAAATACAGTACATCATTGTTAAGCTTATGAGGTATTTGCATTCCCCAAGGAAAGGTCTTGCATTCCCCAAGGAAATGTCTCACAGACTTCTGCCCTATCACATCTATATGCACTCCGAAATGCTGTACTGCGTGAGAGTAGCTACATAAATGCAAGTTGTTGTTGTATATACAAACACACACTCTTCCGCAAAGGAGATGGAGGGGAGAATGGTGGCAATGGGAGCACCTCCACTGAATTATTTGTAACATCTGGAACCTAATTTATTTTTTCTCTTCAATCTTGGATCACGGAGATCCTTTTGTAGCACTACTCTATTCTCAGGGTTTCACCCCAGAAATGCTGCAGAACTTTTATTTCGTAAACAGCTTTATGTTGTCAGCAGGAAGTGTGGTCATAATTGCCCTATTTGCATTTTGTGGTTAGAAACAGAGTGACTATGTTGTCATTTGTTTCACGTCTAAATAATCAACATGTGCGATGAAGCTAATTATTTGATCATGTTCATCACCTCCACTACACTGTAGCCTTGCTAAGAACTTAATTCAACTGGGCATGATACAACACAAAATGACACAGCGATCATTTGGAGCAAATTAACACTTGCGTATATCAACATTATTGTCAGGAATAAATTCACCAAAATATTTTTTCCCCAATAATTGCCTGCTGTATCTGACATAAGTCAAATTAATTGAAAAGGAAAATTTCAGTTTGGCCTGAAAAAGTTCGGCCTGAAACCAGTTCTGGTCAATTCTGCAATACCTGCAAATGGGATTCTGCAGTGAGATGTTGGCATGAAATTGTCCGTTTAGCCTGAATTTACAGGTCGTCAACTTTGTCATATTTGTGGGAAATAACCTGACAGCAAGTGTGATTGCTTGTCAATGTGACCAAAATAATCATCATGCTCAAATAAAATGCTCCAAGATATTTTAGTTACCATAGTGACTGTCTTAAAGTTTATGTTGAAATGAGAATAATGAGAATAATCCTTGCATTTCATGTAGCACCTTATCACAGGGCATCTCAAAGTGCTTCACAGAATAAAGTGAATTTTGTTGGCGAAACACAACTACTAATTGCACACAGTAGTGTCCCAGAAACGATCATGGATTGAGTGACCAAATTTTTTAAAAAGGGATTACCCACGGAAAACAATCTGCCAGTTGACTAACAACCTGCAAATTCTATGGAGTTTTCCACAGATGGTGATAAGGATGAAATCCAAATCCACTTTGATATATACAGTGGCCAAATGCATTTGCTTTGAATGACTTGGAAAAAGTACATATGTATTCTATTTAGGAAACAGGATTACTAAAAAAAAATGAACGGACAGTCCATCAAGCCCATCAAACCTGATCCATCAATTTATTACATTTTGGGATCTTGACGTTTTAATCCTATTGCCTCATGGTTTTGTCATATTCCCTTTACATCTCCTCTACATAAGTATGTATACTAACTTTTAAACATCCTGTTGATTCTGCCTCTTCAGTTTTGGTGGGCTGAGCATTCCATATTTTCATCACAACATGCTTTCTTGATCTCAGTTCTAACTACTGTATCTTGGTTCATATATGGTTTCACTGAGTTTCTGTTGGGAACTCCAGGCTGGTTTCCCAACATCATAAAAACAAACAGTAAAATGCCCAGAAGTGATATTGTGGAACATTCAGCATTCAGGGAAAGTGATCCAGAAGGGATGTATCTCATAGAGGTGTATACAATTTTAAATGAAAAATTAAAACCAGTAGAACAAAAGGACATTCATTTAGAGTTGTAAAACACAATTTCAGGTCAAATCCGAGGAGTGTTTTCTTAATCCAGAGAGTAATCAACGACCGGAACAATTTTCCAGGAAAAATGATAGAGGCTAGGACACTGAACTGAACTTGTTTAACAAGCTGCTTGCTGCTAGGATAGAGGGTTAGTAGGCTGAGTGTTCTGGAGGGCTGAGATCATGGGTTGGGGGCCAAAGGGGCTTCTTCATCCGAACTAATCTTGTGATAGAGAATGAAATGTCAAAGCTAAATAGGATAGCTCTTCAGATGGTTTCTGACAAGAAAGAGACTTTATTTTCTAAACAAGTGTTTGGGAACTATTGGCATTTGTTTGCAAAAAAAGTCACATTCCATATTTACTCATGATGTTGCATGTAAGATTGATGAGAACAAAGTGTCCCCTGGCTCTTCTTCCTCTACACACAAAGATATTTTTGCCAACTATTTTCCATGATGACAGTCCCACTTTATGTAAGTGGGTATTGTAAAGCACATGTACTTTTCTGTTAATTCAACGAGTGAGTGAAATCGCTGAGTAACAATACATTGATAGTTTATACGCAGCAATCTTTATAATTATTCAGCACTCTACATTTTTCCTTTCTCCTCCCAAATTTCTAAAAGCTTATTTTAACAATAAACACGAAAGGAAGCTTTGTGTGGTCTGTGTGAGACACTGTTTGTGTGCGGGATTTTTTTTATAAACTCCACTGCTGAACTAATTGTTTTTCTATTGCTGAGTGAGTGCTGTAAATGGAAGAAGAATGGCCTTTCGCTTATGTTGAGTAATAGCATTGCTTCTGTCTGTGTGATATCCTCCTGCTTGTCACACTTGGGAGCTCAAATGTTAATACTTTTTAGCGCTTTCTGATTAAAGCCATGAATGTAAAGTAGAAGTATTGCAACGGAGACAGCGTGGGGAGGTGAGAGGATGTGTGCTGCTGTCTAAGCTGTAGAGTACCAGAAAAAATGACATTGATGATGCCTGGGCATGCTTCAGTGAAGCTAAACATGTCACCTTACTCTTCAAAGGTTCATCATCTTTGTTAGCAAAAGCAATCCATTACACTTAACTCAAGCATTTGTGCGGAAGCAAAGCCTAGCCTCTTTGCTGTGGCCCGCATACATGAGATGCGAGGTCAGTCGACTTTGGTGTAACCGTTGATTATCGTCCGGCTGTTGAAATACTGACGCTACATATAAAAAACCAGCCTCGTCAAATAAATAACTCCTGTTTCTCCAATACACAGTCCCATATGTCGTTTGTTCTTTCTTCATCCTCACTGAGTTGAAATGAAAACTATTCTCTGCAGCTCCTATCTCTGCAGGAATCCATTGTATCAAAAAAAGTGAGATTGGATAAGACACTAATGAGAAGCAGAGAGTAGTCACAAGAGATGTTATGTCAGACAAGGAGAGGTGTTATATAGATCAAGACGACAGAGGCAAAATAATTCGAGGGTATTCAAAATTCAAATAAATGTCATGATAGGAGAGCCAGAAGGATGATTTGAGATGGATCAAATGGATTTCCATCAGAGCTCTCAGCCCATGTTTTCTTCTGCACAAAGCTTTGTGAGTCCATCACTCCCATTTTCACTCAGCTCCATAAACTCCCATCTTCCAGCGGATTGAACTAAAAATTGTTGCCCTTGCATTCTAATGCCTCTGGGCCCTCACCTCTCTGTGACCTCCTGAGAACCTAACTACACTGGCCTGGCCCCTTCCTTCAGGTCAGCAAACACTGGCCTGCTTCTCATCCTCCCCCAGCTATATCCCACCATCACATTGCCAAGCCTTCAGCTACTCTGCTCTCTATCTCTCTCTGGAACTCCAACTCAGAATCTCTGCACTTTGCTTGCCCCTGCCTTCAAAAACCCACCATAATACCTATCTTTCCAACCATGTTTTCAACCACCTTTCTCTCCCTTCTCAGCTCCCCTTTCAGCTCGAGCACCCAGTCAGTTATATGAAGTGCTTTGAGACCATTGGTGATTGGGTCTTCTGTCTTTCTGCCCCCAATTTTTTGAATTCCACCCCGCAGTCCCTTTGCCTCGCCCCTCCCTTGCCTTGTTCAAAGCAGTCTCAAGGCCTTCCTCTTCGACTGGGCCTTCGATCACCTTCTCAACCCTCCACCCCACTCCCCCACTTCCTTGCCCTCCACCCATCCTGATCCCAACCTGCAGCTTGGGTGTACATCTTTGACTGTCGAGTGGTTTGGAAAGCTCTGAGATGCTACCCTGCGTGGAGGGCACTATGTAAGTGTGAGCTGGTATTGTTATCCTCCCAACGTGAAAGGTGCTCAACAATGTCATTTATTGATGTGGTTGTCCTCCCAACATGAAAGGCACTATACAAATTTATATTGCTGTTCCTGTATTAAAAAACACTTTATTGAAAAAATATCTTGTCAAGTGTTTTGAGGGTAGTCAAGGGTTAAAAACATCATGTGAAAGTCATTGAGGTCTATTCATGTAATTCTTGCGAAATCTGGGGTTAGTCATGTACAGTATTAGGCTTCCATTGGTAGGAGAGTAATGTATCACTGAAGAGTTTAAAATGCATGTTTAAAATTGTGTGAGGGAAATTTTGTTACCAGTAACAAACGCGGGAGGCTGCATTTGACCTGATACTATATATCCGCTCAAAGGGTTAACTGCTGGAACCAAGAAGTTAACCTTACCGAGTGTAACAGTGGATAAGAAAAGATACAGCTTCTATATCATACAAACTTTGATTTCTCCAAATAGGAATCCATGTAAGTGAGTCTGAAATTGTAGCAGGTGTTTTGCATCATCGGCCTTAGCTCTTCATCTAGATTTCGCAATAAAAACAGAAACATATTATACGCCAGCAGAACATTTCAACCATGCTCAGTCTTTAGACTGAAACACAACAGTGGTTCACTTGACAGAACTAATGTGATCGCTTGACCTTCAGTTGATAGCTTACATTCTTCCACATGAAATAAGGGAAGAATTTCAGTGTGGAATGAATGACAGGGATATATAACAAGAGGTTGTTGGAATGAGGGGAGAGGAGGGTGAAGGCGTGAGGGGAGGTTTAGGATCAAACCGTAGGCAACTTTCTTTATTCCACACGCCTCTGTTTACCGAGCAGTTAATAGGAACCTAGTTGTTAGTCGATTGACGAATCACTTTCCAGGGGTGGTAATCTCTACCACTCCTAAAAAAAAGTAGTCGTTCGACTGTGGGACCCTGCTGTGCAAAATTGGCTGGCACGTTTCACCCAAAAATTTTAGTTCACTTTACAGTATATCCAGTGAAGCCTTTTGAAACTTCTCAATGACATGATAAGGCACAATATTAAATGCAAGGTTTATTATTATAGATGTAACAAACTGATGGTCAGGTTACTTCAGGTGCAGTTTAGAGCATTGGCAGAATAAATAAATTTGGCTTGCATTTGGTATGGCATCCTTTCATGTTTGAACATGTCAAAACACCTCACACAATTATTCTGAAGTTTGCTCGCTTGCAAGGCGAGTGATCTAACCACTGAGCTACAGGACTCTAACTTGTTGTTATTGTTGTTGTTGAAGACCAAACCTATTAAGCCTGGTTGGTGTTGAAAGCCATTATCTCTCACCCAGATATGAAAGCGTTTCCCCATTCAACCAAACTGGGATGATGTTTAGTCTGCTGGTCTTCACAGTCACTGATTTTAACAACATGCATTTAATAATGCAGAAATCCCATTATAAGTGGGCAGCACTGAAGGTTAGTAAGCTTTATGAACCAGCAAGATTTTCACTTATGGAAGCAAATTGCAAAATAATTTGAAACAACTCGGGTGGAAAAAATAACACAAATGTTTCAGAGCACCCCAATGTTAAGTAACTTATTGTTCCCCTCAGATTGACACGACAGCTCCCTAACATAAACACTGAATGAGCCAATCTGACAACTCAAAACTTCATGTCAGAAAATCTAAGCACTCCAAAGAACAACTCAATTATTATCTATTGACAAGTTGTGACAACAAACACCATGTTGAGATATTCAGTTTTCATGAGACAACAATCCTTTGACAAAATGGCACAAAATTAACACCCAGAAATTAATTTATCCTGAATGAAGAGTGCTATATAGAGGAAAGGTGTTGTAATTTCTGACTATTTCTTAGACACACTATTAAAACTATAGCTCTGTTGCGGGGGTGAAATGCAACTTCTCGTTTTCTTGGTGACATACTAGTGTATAATTAATTACTATAATTGGTGTATCCAGCACTATTACTTTGTTTTCTTCATTGACTCCTGAATGCTCCATGAACAACTACCCTCCCTAATGATACACAAAACTCCTTTGATCTGCTAACGCAGGCAGAGATGAGATGGCAGAGACTAATTGGTGCCCCACATGCACTTCCACCCACGACCACCTGCACAGACTACATTTGTACTTCTCACCTAATGATGCCGCACATATTAACACAAACGCTTTGATCTACCCTCTCTGTGAAGACAAAATGCAAGATGCATGTTCGCTCTCTGAATTTTGCATTTGTTTTCTTTTTTTATCCAAAAAGGAACAGGTGATCGGGTTCCTCAAGTCTCTCTCTCCCCATCTCTCTCTCTCTCTCTCTCTTTCTTCGCGGCTTGCTCATGCCACAGCTCTGCTTGGATTGAAAGGAATACTTTACCCGTTACTGTGAAAGGTCTGCCCTAAGATCTTTCCACCTGCAGCTGTTTATTGGCAACATCTTTTCTGCATTCTATTTTGGGGGCTTAACTTCTGTAAAAATCATTATTGGGAAATGTGTGTGTGGTTATCCTTAATAGAGTTCAGATGGAAGCTGGGGTGAGATGCAGGGAGTAATTTTGCCTTTGGAGAAAAGGATGGAGGAAAATCTAAATTAATTTTACTGCTCACTTTCCAGCTTGTGTCATCAAACACTTGATATTCAGTTTATTCATTCGATGCCGAGAACTTTTATTCCCGCAAAAATCAAGTCCTTGCATTTGTTACTGGTTTGATTTGAATTTGCAGCCCAGGCACTTTTTAAAAATTGAAGTCGATATATATTTGCTTAGCACCGCTGATGCTCACCGTCTTACGTTTGAATGTTTACGAAGGTTCCACAATCTATATTAGTAAAAATACTCAGATGCTGCAAAAATGTCAAGTTTTTCAGAAAGGTTCTGTAACCCTGGGGTTTCAGCAACACTTGGAGATTAGAACAGTTTTGGATTCTTTAAAAAGGATCCAGAGACTTTGCTCAAATAAACTGTGCGCTAGGAGGCAGCTAGGTAGTCAAACAGATACCCGTACTTAATTTGCATGAAATTGGATGTACAGTCATATCTAAACCACAAGGCAATATGGATTCATATCAACCACAGCACTGCTTGGGGAAATGGATGTATATTTACAACTAGGCAGCCAGCTGGGAAAAAGAATGAATCTCATCAGTCGCTGAATGTAATACATTTATGTGTTTCACAGAAAACATCTAAAACCTGTGGCCAAATATCAAATGTTATATTGATGTGCAGCAATGCAAGCAACCAAAGAGCCTGAAATTCTCCATCAAATACTGGACCTGGCAAAAGCCACTAATCCCAACAACAATAGGTGGTTGTATTCCAATAGTGGAAGCATTCCAGCTGGTTCATGAATTTCAACAGTCACTATCGATTGCTTTGAGACAAAAGCAGCAAACACCAAGAGTATTCGCGCATAGAGGCTGATGTCACATTTTGATAACTATATACAATAATCACAGCAGAGAATAATAATCCAGCACATTGGGCCGTCCACCTGACGTGAAAGGCGCTATACAAGTATAATTTTGTTGTTGTTGTTATAACGCTTTTCATGTCTTCTGGACATCTTGAAGCACTTCAGAGAATATACTGTAAAGTGAAGTGACTGTATATTTTGTGGGCGAAACATGGCAGCCAATTGCACATAGCAGTGTCCCACACACAGTCATGGATTGAAATTATCAATTTTTTTTTAGGGATTATTAATAGGCATATGAAATAAGAAAACCTGCCCAAAGCTTCGCCCTGTCTGGAATTGAACCCAGGTCTCCCACTTTGTAAATCTCTCACTTTGTCTCAGTTACACAGCTGGGACATGCTCCCGATGTGAAAGACGCTCTATAAATGTAATTTTGGTGTTGTTGTTGTAAGGCGAGCCACTGAGCTACAGGACTCCACAGTTAACAAAATTGTTATATAGCATAACACATGATACCTACTTGCATTAGGCAGTCTTCATTTGTTCGATAACTGATTGATTCATGCTATCTTAGACACGTTGCTTCAATAAGCAGACCAGCTGTTTTGCAACTCAGAGGAGGCGGAACCACAATGCCGTGCTGACTCTAACATGGCTGACTAACCCACAGCTCAATTAGTCTTAGCCTGTTGTATCATTCTGTCTTAGGCTTCGGTCTGCTTCATGTTGCCTGCCCGACCCGCCCTACCATTGGCGGCCGGGCTTTCAGCCTCTCTGACCCCACCCTTTGGAACTCCATCCCACAATCCCTTTGCCTTGCTCCCCACCTTCCTCTTTCAAGGCTCAACTCAAGACCTTCCTTTTCGACTAAGCCTTGAGTCGCCTTCCTACCTCTCTTCCCTCCCTCATTCCAACCCTGCCTCCCACCATACTCAGGCCCTGACCCCTGACTGATCAGCACTTTTACACGTCCTCCCGATGTAAATTGTGCTCTACAAATGTAATTTTGTTGTTGCTAAAACTGAAAATGGGATAGATTTGTGGAAAAATTTTCAATTTTTCATTCTTTCTTTGGAAGCTGAATTCAAGCACCTCAGTCCCCGGCCAGACCCTCCCCATTGCCAGATGCTCACCACCCCCAGTCGGATCCTCGTGACCACCCACTTCCCAGGATGTACCCTCAACTTTCCATCCCTTCCAGACGGACCCTCCACTGGACAACCCTGTATACTCGGTCTGCCCCAAATGGATAATTTGGACTTTAACAAAGGAAGGATGTCGCGAGATGTTGTATGTTTAAGGGGTTGGACGCGAACTGGTGTTGGAATCAGGAGGGGTGGAGGGTAGGGGAGGTGGAAGTGGGAGAGTGGCTGAAGGTACAGTTAAAGACAAGGACTTCATCTCACCTCACTGCAGAGAAAACATGTAGATCACCTGGCCAGCACGTTGGACCACATCATGGCAGGATCGGAAGTGGTGAGAGATGTGAGGGATTTCACAGGGAGGAAAAGAGACTGGAACCTGAATGAATTTATGACATTCTGGCACTAGTTGGATTTGGCTGTGGACTAGTGTTAGCAAAGACCTGACTATCCTTTGGGTTAGGAAGTGATATTGAATGTTATGAAAGAGTGGACATCATGAATCATCCACAATGGAAACGATGAGAGAGAGAGAGAGAGAGAGAACAGAAAGAGAGAGGAGGAAGGAAATAACTACAGTATTAAAAAAAAGTAAACAAAAACCTACCAGACCAGAAAAGACCAGTGAAATCCACATCACATAATAAATAATTAACAAAATACAAAATACTGCGGATGCTGGATCAATTAAATTTTCAGTGTATGCTGTGAAGCGCTTTGAGACTTCTAGAAGACGTGAAAAAGCATTATATCAAATGCAACGATTACTTTTATTATAATTATTATCTCACCAGTTCTGGTCAGGCTCCAGTGGCTCTCCATCACTGAATGGATCAATTTCAAGATCCTCACACTCGTGTTGAAACTCACTCACTCACTCACTGGCATCTCCCTACCTCTCGGACCTCCTCACTCCCCAATCTATCAACTGGTGCCTCCTTTCGACTGGCACTGGTCTCCTGCTCGTCTCTCGCACCATCTGCTCCACTATCAGAGGTTGCGCTTTTAGCCACTACACCCCCAAACTTTGGCATACTCTCCCTCAATGCCTCTGCCTTGCCCTTTCTCTCCTCATTTTCAAGTCCTGCTTAAAAGCCTTTCTCTTTGACCGTCCTTACGGCCACCTCCCCCCAATCCCCCCCGACTTGGAGTCAAGCCCCACTACTGTTATGTCCTCTGAGGCTCTACCCGGCGTGGAGGGTGCTATATAAGTGCAAGTTGTTGTTATGTTGAATCCATCTTGATTAATCCCCAAATTGAAAAACATCATACACTACTTTATAAATTCTCTGAAGATAACTATGTGAATGGTTATTGCTGTTACTTATTATCTAACTTATTATCTAATTATCTTAAATGCAGAGCATTTAACTACAACCAAAGGAATAGATTTGCTTGGGTAAGAACATGGCCGGTGCAATAAACTAAATGCATGACAAAGGATACAGGAAGGGGTGGTTCAGGAGGTGGAATTGTCCCAGTGGGATCACAAAAGATATGGTGGGTTGTTCTATAATTGGAAACCATTAAGGGAATTGTGCTTGGATTAACTTTACCTTGCCACTTCCTGAACAAAAATGGTTTATGTCACCACAAGTAATAATATGGGAGTGTGCAGAACAATTGAAACACAAGTGGTTTACCAAATCATTACACAGAAGTACACACTGAATTGGACATTGAGCAGATATTTGGCATGTTATATTTAGCTCCAATAAACACAAGTCAATCTGCTGCCAAGAAAGATTGGCCAAGATGTGTCCACCCATCTCCATTTCTTGAAAGGTGACGTTGTTTGTAAACATCACCTTGGTAATCACTTCTAACGTGTGAAAGGGCATGGAGTAGGGAAGGTGGTTGGACAGCAAAAGCCTGAGGAGCATTGATCTCAGTGTGCTGCTATCCATTCTCAGTCACAGAATACTGGAAATCTGTTATAAAAACTACAGAGAGAAAAATACCATTTATGTCTATACTCAGTATGATCTAGAGTTACAATACACCTAAAGTTTAAAGTTTTTCAGACACTTATGGTTGTTGCATCTGCCTCCAGTGGCAACCCGCAATCAATCAGAAAAGGGGAATTAGATATAAATTCTGTTCAACAGGATCTCCACAAGGTGTTGGTACCGCATGTTTTCTTCTACCTTTCGTTTTCTTTCTTGCCATACCCTCTTTGAACCCCTTTAAATTCTCTGACAACACTTTAAACATCTGTGATTAGGGCTCTGTCTGCCTCCTTTCCTCCTTGACCCCTCTGCTGCCTTCGACACTGTCGACCACTCCATCCTCCTACACCGCCTCTCCTCCCAGCTCAATCTCCGCAGACCTGTCCTTTCCTGGTTTGACTCTTACCTCACTCACTGTCTCCACTACAACTAAAACAACAATTTACATTTTAGTATCGCCCTTCATGTGGGGAAGTATGATATCATATGTTTCTGGTTGCTTTCCAGAACCTCTTGTTGGAAAATAGTTTTTTGAGGACAGGATTGGACAGGATCTAAAAGCTGTTATAATGAAATAGACTGTGGGTGGTTTGTAAATATGCACAATCATTGATAACATAAACAAGGTAGCAGCAGGCAGCAGGCCCATAGAATTGAAGAGATAAAGGCAGATGCTGGAAATCTGAAAATAGGCCAAAAACTGTTGGAAATCCAGCACGGATCAACCAACAGCTGAAAAAGAAAGATAATATTTCAGGTGTGCCCTTCATCCAAAGTGGAACAGTTGGGGTTGGGAGCGCTTCAATGTGAAAGAAGCAATAGGAGGTATTGAACCCGTGAAACTGGAGCTCTGTGTGAGTTTGTGTCTTCCGGAGAGGAGGAGGAATTTTAAAAAAATATATATAACTTCCAGATGTCTATAGTTGCCTTACTGCAGGGTATGTAAGCGTGGCTTATTCCACTCCCCTCTCGTTTCTTCTCTCTCTCCCCTCCCATGGTACACATTTATACCGTTCGATAACACAAACAACCTGAAATGGCAATATTGTATTGCTTGCCCATAGGAATTACTCAGGATAGTGAGTGCTGTGAAGAGAGATATTTCTTTCCATATGAACTATTTGTAGAAATTTGAAACAATGCCTGTTGTGTCCATGAGATTATGAATAACGTTTGCAAGGAGAATGACACCAGCTGCCTGTGACTTAATGGTAAATTAGCAAGAAGACAAAATGCAATCAATTAATTTGTAAAGCTGGTGGGGATAATATGATTGAACCATCAAAACATTGGCTGACTACACTTATAGTCAATTAACAACTTATTTATTAACTAACTGGTGCATCCCTAATAGTATAAAAGAGAAATGAAAAACGAGACTCTAATTCAAATTAGATGAAACCTTTCTTGAATAATACAATAACAACTAATTTATTGCACCACTCTAAATTGTCTGAGATTGCAGTATAGCAGAATGCTGCTCATCTCTTCAGACCTTTTTTCCCTTTCAAAGCCTGTCAGGGTAATTTTAAGACTTGCATTAACCTTATAGAAGAATAACCTAATTTAAAGGCTTTGTTAAAGGTGCATTAGCAAAGAAAGGGACATAATGCTAAGGCCAGTACGACAATTAATGTAATAATGTTAATGATCATAACAAAATCCTTTGCTGCAGAAGCACATTGAGCTTTCAAGGTATGACAAATCTAAAATAGTGAGGCTCTGGTGCAGTCCGTCCTACTAATTCCTCTTCAATGTTTAAAATCTTTATATAGTTATTAAAGTAATCAAATGTTCAATGCTATTCTACTTTTCCTATTTTGTATTATTATTGATAATAACAATCCTTTCAGTTGGTATAGCTGCTTTATATTGCTAATATTGTATCACTTTTCAATCTGAAGTGGACAAAAGCTGCTGCTAAAGCCAGATAGCAAATTTAATTTGCATATCAATACAAACAGTATTACTAATTTTGAAAGAGTATAGTTGCAGTTTTTTAGGATAATTTTTTTGTGGATGATTTTAGCCAAAGTGTAATAATAAGACAACACGCCTTTAAAAGAGTAAATGAATCAAGCATTATATTCAGCCTCAAATTTCCTGAACAATAACCCAGTTCCCTCTTTTACTTGTCTGACAATTTAACGGAGTTAAACCACAGATATCTTAGTTGATGAAATGTATCAGGAGCCTGAAAACTTGCTTGGACTCTCAATATGAAATTGACAACTTTGTCTCTGAGTAGCTTGAGACAAAACCTATGTAGAACCAGTGCATGTATATTATGATAATGATGAAGTTTCGATTGAAAATACATAATAATAATCCTTGCATTTGATATAGTGCTTTTTCACATCTTCTGGACATCTCAAAGTGTTTCACAGAATGAACTGTAAAGTGAATTGACTGTATATTTGTGGGCGAACATATTTATGCTGCCAAAATACCCAAATGACTTATCCAGAATGAAAACAAGTATAGTATTCCTAATCCATCCTCCAACAGTGAAGTAAAGTTTGCAGTGTTCCTTAACAGCGTTCCTTGATTTTATCACCTTATTTATTCCTCAATTAGAAATGGCATAATGTTTCCTTATCTTTCCTTTGTGATCCGCATAGTACTTTGAGTTTTTGATACAGCCCAGACTCTCTACCAGATCAGCTGATGACCAAACACACAGGAACTGAGTTTGACCAATAGCAGAGAAATCCCAATGTTTATACTACTGAGAAATCTCAATATTCCAGCATTTCTGCAGCCGAGATCAGGAAATGGCTTTATAGTTGTTTTTCTATGTATTTTTATACATAGCTGATCTAAAGAAGCAGATATCTAAATCAGAGTCTGAGAGCAGTGAGTACAATACTGAGGTAAGAGGTGATGTCAGACTAAGTCTAATTAGGAACAAATTTGCAAGTGTTCAATTAGCATCTTTGTGCTAATTATGCTATTTTCATTAAAATGCACCTTGCAAGAAGTGGTACCACAAAATTGCAGAAAAATATTTTGTTCACCCTAAACCCTCTAATATCTGCCTCTAAGGCTGAATCTAATTCAGGCCTGCCTTTGATTTGAGTAATTACAGAGTTTCTGAGACTAATGTTTGGAGTGTATTTGTGCCATACTTCACCATCAGTCTGATTGATACATTTAGGCCAGAAGAGGTTAGGCAGCTCTTCAGGTAAATTGGTCATCATAATGTATAATAATTCTTATATAACACCTAAATATCGAAAGGTCTCAAAACAATTCACAATCACTTGTGTTATATGTAGTGACTGTGTATTTTTGTATGCAAACATATGGCCTACATACTACTGAAGTAAGGCAGGCCATTGATCTCTCATCTTTGGAGGAATACGAGACTCATCCGCTGCACCGGACTGGATTTTATTCTCGCTGTCAGTGACTGACTTGTAATATGTTATGGTGAGAGTTTCTGATGGGATCTTTTGTTTGCTGTTATCGTGGTGCTGCTGAAAATGAAATAGCAATTACATCTGTAAGAGCTCAGTGAGGTTATTCTGCTTCTTCCCACCTGTCATGTAGAGCAATTTCGAAGATCTCTTGGAATTTATCACGTTTTCATGACTTGGGAGCTTGTGCTTCAGAAAAGTTTCAAAATGACAGATGGCAATGTTACTGAAGATTTGTTCCTATATTTCATATTGGGAGTGATGAATACAAGTGAGGACAGTGGTGAATATTAACAAACATTGTGTCAGCCTAGTTCAATTTGTAGCACTCTCATTTCTGAGTCGAAAGGGTTTGTAAACTTTCTATCCCATATTCAAGCTATGACCTGCTCTGCGTTCCGCCACCTATGCAACATTGCCCGACTCCGCCACTGCCTCACCTCCTCAGGCCACCAAAACCCTCATACACACATTTATTACACTTAGGCTTGACTACACCAACTCCCTCTTGTCGGTCTTCCCAAATCTACCGTGCACAATCTGTAAATCATCCAGAACTCTGCAGCTCATTTCCCCATCCCCCAGAGGATAGTTCAAAATCCTCGTCTTCGAAATCCTCAACGGCTTTGCTCCTTCCCACCTCTGTGAACTGCTGAACTCAAATTAACCAGTCCACTCTCTGCCCTCTGTTCAGTAGGCTCAGGCCTGCTTCACTTCCCCCATCCGGCCCGTCACACCCTCGGCGATCTGGTTTCAGCCTCTCTGATCCCACATTTTGGAACTCAACCCGACAATCCCTTTGCCTTGCTTCCTCCCATGCTTCCTATGACATGTCTCAAGACCCTTCTGTTCAACTGCATCTTCGGTCACTTTCCTACCATCCCCACCCTCTACTCCGCTTAATCCCAAATACTTGCTCGAGTACAAATCCTTGAGTGTGCAGCACCTTGGTATGTCCTCCTGATGTGAAAGGCGTAAACAAATCATAGAATCATAGAATTTTACGGCACAAAAGGAGGCCATTCGGCCCATCTAGTCTGTGCCGGCTCTTTGAAAAGAGCGATTCAATCCCACTGCCCTGCCCGCTCCCCGTAGCCTAACAGACCCGTTCTTCCTAAATAAAGATCTAATTCCCTTTTAAAAGTTGTTATCGAATCAGCCTCCACCACCTTTTCAGGCAATGCATTCCAGATTCGAACAACTCGCTGAGTGAAAAAATTTCTCCTCAGCTCCCCTCTACTGCGCCTTGAAACTATTTTAAATCTGTGACCACGAGTCACAGATTCACCCACGAGTGGAAATAGTTTTTCTCTATTTGCCCTGTCGAAACCCCTCATGATCTTATAAACCTCTATTAGGTCTCCCCTCAATCTTCTCTGCTCCAGAGAGAATAACCCTAGCCTATCTAGCCTCTCCTCATAGCTGAAGTCCCTCAATCCTGGCACCATCCTAGTAAATCTTCGTTGTACCCTTTCCAATGCCTTCACATCCTTTCTGTAGTGTGGTGACCAGAATTGAACACAGTATTCCAGCTGAGGCCTCACCAAAGTCCTATAGAGGTTAGTCAGCACTTCCTGACTTTTGTACTCTATACCCCTATTTATAAAGCCTAGTATCCCATATGCCTTCTTAACAGCCTTGTCTACCTGTCCTGCCACCTTCAACGAGTCACTAACACAAATCCCCAGGTCTCTCTGTTCCTTCACACCATTTAAAATTGTACTATCTAGCCTATATTGCCTCCCTTCATTTCTTCTCCCAAAATGCATCACCTCACACTTCTCTGCATTAAACTTCATCTGCCATGTGTCTGCCCACTTTACCAATTTGTCTATATCCTTTTGCAGATGGCTACTATCCTCCTCACTGTTTACTATTCTCCCTAACTTAGTGTCATCTGCAAACTTGGAAACTGTACTCCCTACACCCAAGTCCAGATCATTGATGTAGATTACAAACAGCAATGGTCCCAAAACCGATCCCTGTGGCACACCACTGCTCACTTCCCTCCAATCTGAAAAACAGCCGCTCACTACAACTCTCTGCTTTCTGTCTCGCAGCCAGTTGTGGATCCACGCTGCCACTGTCCCTTTTACGCCATGGGCCTTTAATTTCATAATAAGTCTCTCATGTGGCACTTTGTCAAATGCCTTTTGAAAGTCCATGTAAACTACATCAACTGCGCTACCATTATCCACCCATTCCGTTACCTCATCAAAAAATTCTATCAGATTTGTAAGGCAAGATTTGCCTTTAACAAATCCATGTTGACTGTCCTTTATTAGCCTATATCTTTCTAAGTGAAGATCTACCTTGTCCCTGATTATGGACTCTAGAAGTTTGCCCACTACCGACGTTAGACTGACTGGTCTGTAGTTACCAGGCTTGTCCTTCTGCCCCTTTTTATACAAGGGAGTAACATTAGCTATCCTCCAGTCCTCTGGCACGACCCCTGTGTCCAAGGAAGATTGAAAGATCGTGGCCAGAGTCCCTGCTATTTGTTCCCGTGCCTCACTTAGTAACCTAGGGTGCATCCCATCCGGACCAGGTGACTTATCCACCTTGAGCGACGTCAACCTTTTTAGCACTTCCTCTCTGGTTATAATTATTCTATCCATTTCTCCTACCCTCTCCTCTAATACCATGGCATTGGCTGTATCATTTTCTTTTGTGAAGACAGAGGCAAAGTACTCATTCAGTACATCAGCCATGCCCTCTGCCTCCACAATGAGATTTCCTCCTAGGTCCCTAATTGGCCCCACCCTCTCCTTGACCAACCTTTTACTCTTAATATGTTGGTAAAAAACCTTAGGGTTCCCCTTAATCTTACTCGCTAATTGTTTTTCATGCAGTCTCTTTGCCCCTCTAACTTCCTTTTTTAGTTCTATCCTACACTTCCTATATTCTGCTTTGTTCCCTTCTGAATGTAATTTTTTATTGTTATTATTGGTTCAATCCTCATGTTGGGATTTTGAACTCATTATCTAATGCATGCTTGATGTTGCACGGCATTGCTGAGTGAGGAGCTGCATTACTGGAAGGTTCTCTGTCCTTCAGATAAGATGTTGAGTTCACCTACAACTATACAGACACTACACTTTGCAGTATATCCTTTGAAGCACTTTGACATGACCTCCTGACGTGAAAACAGCTTTACAAAATGTAGGGATTATTATTGCTAAGATTCATCACGTGTTAATAAATAATGATGATGGTGAATCTTTAGAACATTTGCATTAGTTTAGTATCCTTCATGCAGGATAGCGTTTGAACACTGTACAGTGGTGGGGTTTAGATACCAAGGGAACATAGGAACACAGGAACAGAAATAGGCCATTCAGCCCATGGAGCTTATTCCACCATTTAATTAGATCATGACTGATCTGTATCTCTATTAATCCTTTCAATTCCAATTTCCCGCTTTCTCCCCATATCCCTTATTATCCTGACCTACCAAAAATTGATCAACCTCACTCTTGAAGGTGTGGATGATCCAGCATCCACGATCTTTGGGGGGAGAGAATTCCAGATTTCTACCACCATTTGAGTTAGAAAAAGGTTCCTGATTTCACTCTTAAATGGCCTGATTCTAATTTTAAGACAATGTCCTCTTGTTTTGGAAGGAAAGGGAGATGAGCAATCGGCACATTCGAAGAGGTAGATATTAAGGTGGAAATTAAAACTGTCTAACATCATCACACAGGAGGAAAAGCTTCTCACAATTTTCCGGATTTTTGTTTGTAAAAAATAATGCATTATATAGCCAGTCTCACATTGTGAGTTACGTGCAAGTGTTCTGAATATGTTATGTATTGTTGCATTGACACAATTTGAAGATCTGGTAAATGTCATTATAAGTGATAACTGTTGTTAATCATTTTTTAAAATTTGCCCACACAAAAATCCATCCCCCCATCTGGCTAACAGATGCAGATTTTATAATCAATTAAAGTGATCTCAGCAAAGGTCTACAGTCCATGTCCTCGAGCACACCAGCCACTGTGAACAGATTGAAACAGAGAGAAGGGAGAGGTATTAGGACGTTTCTCCTCCCTTCTAGCATGCAAAGTACTCCATTAAAATAGTCTGCTAACTCAGTGCATGCCCAAGTAATTAGCCCTTGCTTTGGATTTATGTTCGTTGTGAAAGACCCAAGCGAGGCACAGGGATGAAATGAAGTGACGAAACTAACCCAATCCCTTTGCTGCAAGATCTACTTTTCACATATATATATATATATATTAAAAAAAGACATAGCAAAGAATAATTGCAACTGTTAGTCATAATTTTATTCTAAGAGAAAGCAGACCACATTTCTATGGCTCTGTCAAAATTGAAGCAAGTCTCTAGCAGCGTCCCTGGAGGCAATCATCAACTGTAATGAAACCCTAAATAGAAGAGTCCAGATGGTACCAATAAAATCTTTTGTTTCTATTTAATCAAGGTCACTGCAAACACAAACTTTCGTGCAAAGCAATGGAGTGTAAAGGTATTGGCCAAGAAAAGACCCTTGCTGTTTCAAATAGGCTCAGAAACATCTGGTTTTACACAAACGTGTTATGGAGCAGTTTGTACAAAAGTATTCCATTAAGTGTGCTGATTAATTGAACTTGAGTCCTTCTGTTGCCATGGACTTTGGAAATTGTCCTTCCCAAAGGAATTGTACTCATTTTCTATTCTTTTTATGGAATATCGCTCCTGCACAGAAGTGACAATCGGCTTGTAGGCTCCATGGGTCTTTACCAGTTTTGATGCCAGTGCAATCATGTCCAGTGGGTACCAAGAATGGAGATCAACTCAGGTTCTGATCAGCTGATGCTTCAGGAAAGTCAGCTCAGGAGCAACATTGACATCATAACTGGTGACGTGGAACGCCGTTCATCTTTGGACTCTACAGTCCGCCTCTCCAAGTCCTGTCACGGAGCCAGACTGGTTGTACCATGGAGTACTGCAGACCTTCCTGCAGAAGTAACTGAGGGTCACAGAAGGCTGTCTCGATTTTGACATTCCTTGCCTCAGCTCCAATGGAGATCCCACTTGCCTCTTTTCCCCTCCCCCAAGCAAGGATAATGGTATTTTGTTGCATTAGGAGACTTTAGAAATGTAAATGATTTTCTTTACCAGTTTTCCCGTATAGTACCTTTAATTCTAATTTTTGGTGCTTTTTCTTCAATTTCTCTACCACTGTTCTCTCAATGGCACATGTGTGTTGTGTTGTGTTGGGAGCACAAAGCGATCTCGTCAGTGTGGTAGCCTTATGTGTAGAATTATCCATCAGCAATGACCGGTTCTCTCCAACACTGTTGAGATGAAAATTGTATTTTATAACAATGAGCTGGTACTGTTAGATTTTATCCCTGTCCCCTAAGATGGTTGTCCAAATGTCTGTTCGGTAGCCAAACAAACAACTGAATGAAACATCCACTACTTCACTATGCTCGAATACTACCTTAATTTAAAAGTCTAGATAGGCCAGGGAAGCAGGATAAGACGGCACAGCAGCTTCACTATAAAAAGGGGGTAAATTTTGGGGAGAAACCAGAAAGTATTTATTTACATGGAAAGTAATCAACAGCTGAAAATGTCCACAATTCTATGCTTTTCAAGACAAAAAGGACTTACAGGCTAAGACTAGAAGGTATTTCAGTCCTTGGGTTTCATATAAATTCACATCAGTAACATTGTTTAAGCATGAATACATTTGTAGTTTTGGTCTGGATTTCCGCTCATCATTGATGTAGAAATAAAAGTAATATTATATCCCTAGTTTTCTACAAATACACCAAATTTCCTTAGTAAATGACGAGTAATGATGATTGATGATTATTTAATAAAGATTAGTCCTTTGAGAACCGAATTTCCTTTGCAATAATCAAACTGCACTGTACCACTATTGCAGTGGCATTTTGGGGTGGCCAACATCTTGCATGCTATGATGAGGTACTCTCTTGTTTCATAACAACAGAATGTGCAACATGGAAAAAAACTGAAGCCAAGGGCCAGCAACCATATAACTGACATAACACACTAGTGAGCGGCTTATAATGTTAAAAGGGTGTTGTACATTTGCTTTCTATTATACTACAACAACACAAATAATTTGATGCATAATGTTTCAATATTTAACCTTTCTAAAGAGTTATCAAAGAATGCTCCAGAGCCACAGGAATGTTCCAGCAATACTGAATCAGGCAACTAAAAAGTGAGACGTGTCAAAATTATTCCCCAAATTCTTACAAAGTTAAAGAAATATAAACATCTGCTGTAAATTCAAGTGAAACAGTGGACACACTACAGTTAATTTCAAAAACCTGCAAGTCTTTATTTCTAATGGCTATATTACATGCAAACTAAAGAATGAAATGCAAAACCAATTTTCTTTTCCTTGCCTGTGTGATGTGTAGCAGTAGCAAAATATGCACACAGCAATTTTTTGATAAGCAATTGATTAAAGCTGCAACATTTGGAATCAAACAAAACATTTATTTAGTGTTTTGGGACTAAAGTGAAGAAACATAAATCGATTATCAATTATGCTAGCATTTAATTAACAAATTAAAACAAGTTGCATATTTCAGCCTGTCATGTATGTACCAGTAATAGATTTGGAATTTAACATTTCATCAATAATTGATTAAGTAAGTGAATGCAAATGATGTGTAATTTAAGAAAGCCTCATTTAGCTTTTGTTCTCCCATATCTCCAGTGCATTATGTACTCAGGAAATTGGGGTCAAATAGTTCCTGAACTTCATCCCTCAATGGTGTAGTAGATAGAGTTGCAGCTAGCAGACCAGGAGTTCACTGGTTTGAATCCATGGTAGGCCTATATGGGGAATATAATTTGACCTAACCTTCCCAGGGTTGGCGAACAGAAAACCACCCAGCATTCCTGCCCCTGGTTCCTCTGCAACACTCTACCAATTGTGAGTGTGGCAGCTAAGTGAGTAGAGGCCAGGTTATGCTGGGGTGCTCGTTATGGTTGAGTGATCTGCCAATATGCACTACCAAGCTGCATAAGTGAACAATGGCTATCTGGGCTGGCTTTCTGTTTTCAAAACTGGGAATTTTTCAATGTTATTAGTGTCTCAGTCTGCTATTGAATCTTTAATAACATTCAAATTGTCCTTGAAAGTTTGTGGACTGTCCATTGGAATGCCTGAGAGCATCCAATGAACTATGGGTAGAGTCAACAACAACAAAAACTTGGAGTCAGTCCAGTGTTGGAATAACCCTTGTAGTGTTCATACTGAAGAGGGTTCAACTTACACTGTAATACTATCGAGGAGGTGATACCATTTCTCATCATCCACACCCACTTGCTCTACCTGCTTTCCAGGAGGAGGGCTTGACAACAAGGAAATACTGATTTATCTCTGATGAGTCGTCTCGACAATGTGATAAGGCAGTATATCAACTACAAGGATTATTATTGGCAATATGTATTCATCTCTGCCAACACACCACAAGTGCAAGAATAATAATACTGCTTACATTTGGTATAGTGCCATTTATGTCGGGATGGCATCCCCAAATGCTTCACAGGATATACTGTGACATGTAATGACTGTTTTGTGCGTGAATATGGCAGACATTTTTGCAGACATCACCGTCCTGCAAGCAGCTATGAGGTGAATTACCTTTTTTTATAATATTCATGGGATTGCTGACCACGATATCAGAAGAGAGAAATGTGACACATTCCCACAGTGCTGCATTGGTATGTCATCTTAGACTATATAGGTTCAAAGACCTGATGCACAACGTAAACATGGTATGAAAATCTTCAATGAGTCAGCATAGCTGGATTTGACCACAAAATAGCCAAGAAAGCTTAGAGTTTGCAAATTTAGCCAGGCTTGTCAACGGGAATCTTGTCAACTGATGGTGTAGCATTAAAATTGAATTTATCATGTAAACATGTGTTTAAGGATTTTATACTGTATTAACGGAATGTTGTGTCAATTCCAGAGTTTAATAAACTAACTGGTCAACAAACATGGTCAAACTTTAAAGCAGTCTATGGTGACACATATTATTACAGTATCAGAAAAAAAATAAGGAAAGGATGTTAAGACTTTGTTAAATGTGAAAAACATAGGCACAATAGCATGTCAGGGTAGTCCTATATTTGGGAGGTTTGTGCAATCGTTATTTGTAGCCTTCAGGCTATCTGTCTTCCGTGTGGGTTTATACTTGAGCAGAAAATTCTACAGTTCTTGTATATGAACTCTATATAAAGTGCTTAAATGAATGAAATATCAATAAAATAATATTTAATAAAGTAATTTGAAAGGATATAATGCATTTCCATTAGTGTTATTTCAATGTTGCTATCTATATTTTGAAGTCACTTCTTTAAAATATGGCCCATAGTACATTTTTCCAGCAATTTGTTTCACTTACAGCTGGTTGGTTGATTATGTTTGTAATGTACATAAGAACATAAGAAAAGGGAGCAGGAGTAGGCCATTCGGCCCATCGAGCCTGCCCTGCCCATAAATAAGAACATGGCGGATCTTCTAATCTAACTCCACCTGCCTGCCTTATCCCCATATCCCATAATCCCTTTATCCATAAGAAACCAATCTGTTAGGATGTATGTTTTCTATTAGAATTGTATAAATAGTACAGTATGATGTTCTAATCATGGAATTCATGGTAAAGTAAACTTACTGCAATTGAGTGCAATTTTTAGGGTGTACAATCATGCTAATTATAATATTGTTTAAAATTCCATTCTGTTGATAATTAAAAATTTTGACTTGTCCCACCAATGTATATGAAGCAAGGCTTTACTGGTCAGCAATCAGAGGACTGAAAGTGTAGTTAGCTTTATAGAGTTACATAGAAAGGTACAGCATGGCACCACCATAGACTAGTTGAGCCAAATGGCCTGTTTTCCTGCTGCATCACTCTATGTAACCCTATGTAGTCTTTGACAGTGTTTATACTTCATCCAAGCATGCCACCCATCCAGTTCCCTTCTTCTTTATTTCTTTATTCCCTTCTCCTTCCGGTGACTCAGAGTTCCTAGATGTGATCCTGCATAAGGGGCACATTATAAACTCAAGTAGCTATTGTTGTTGGTGTCTTCCCCTTATTCTTCGGTTAAAAATCTCGGAAATCTCTACACAATTTTAAACAGCTATGTCAAATCCTGTAGTCCTGTGGCTGCCACGTTTTGCCTACAATATTCACTTTACAATATATTCTGTAAAGCTCTTTGAGATGTCTAGAAGATGTAAAAACTTAATTATATTATACTATATTATACTTTTCAAGGCTGAAATGACCAATTTTTTTATTTTTGTTGAGGGATTATTATCAGAAATGTGAAGCAAAGAAACATGTCCAAAGCTTTGCCCTGCCTGGAATTGAACCCAGGTCTCTTGCATGTAAAGCAAGTGCTCTAACTACTGAGCTACAGGATTCCCCAGAGCTGATGCAATTAAATAAAATTGAACGGATCCTTCAGAGAGCATTGCATTTTTCCTAAAGATATAGCGAGCATCACAAATCGGCAGTGATGTCGAACAACAAGAAACAATAGTCATGTTAATCGCTCACTTTACAACTCTAAGTTAAGAATGTTGCAATCTTCACTTCAAAATGTGATGGGATTTTCACTGACCCTTTGCCTTCTCATGATAACAGCAATGTTTATTGTCAGTTTAATTTGCCTCATTCTCACTGGTGTGTTTTTACTTTTTAAGGCACAGTTACCATTTACCACTCAGCTTTGGCGGTTCATTTCCACACAGCGACTTACAAAAGGCCAAGCCCTGTAGCTCATTTTCTGCTTGTTCAGCTTCTCACCTGTGATTGCTGCAGCTGTGAGTTAATCGGTTATCTTGATTGTTATATATAGGGTAGATATTTCATTGAAAGCCTTCAACAGCTTTCACTATGTATTTAACATGTCTGTTGTCACTTCTTGTTATTTAACGCATCTGTTATTTCCTGATCTTCATCATGTTTTTATCTGATATATTCCCTAAAGCCTGTCTGATCTTCAAAACTACACCTGATTCATAAATACAGCATTTGAAGCATATTTTTTGATCTCTCTCGTTCTCTTTCGAAAATTCATCTTTAAATATCCTTTAAGCGTTATATTAGCTATTCAATTAGTCATCTTCTACAAGTCCTTATTGCATTTTGATAGTAATAATAATCCTTGCATTTGATTTAGTGCCTTATTGTGTCTTCGACATGTCTCAAAATGCTTTACAGAATATAGTGTACAATTAGTTGACTTTTTTGTAGGTGAAACATGGCAGTCAATTGTGCACAGCGGTGTCCCACAAAAACTTCTGATTGAATGATCAAGTTATTAATCACTAAAACAGTAAGGGTGTTTAAGGCCAGGACACTGGGCTCGTTTAAAAGCAGCTTGATGTTGTGATGGGAGGATGACAGATTGGCATTCTGGAGGGATAAACTCCATGGTTGTTTTGTGGGATGTTCTCCCCTGTGATTCGGGGAGATTATTATACTGAAGTCCATAACAGATCATAGTACAAGGCTGATAGAATTCTTAAAGGAAGTAACATTTGCTTGAAAGACAGCTCTTCTTAACCTTCTCTTTGTTGGGGGGTAAAACTCTTATCATCTTCTATTCCTTTGTCTTAACACTTTTATCAGTTTGATTCCACTCCCTGCAGAATCAATGATAAACCTTGTGCCCTTGCAATCATAAGACCTTTAGTAGTATTCTTGGTGTGACAACCCCATGTCACAATTTTCACTTCAAGATGTTAAAAGATTCATACTGACCCTTGTCATCTTATTAAAACAGAAGCGATAGTGTGAAACCTGATTTTCTGTGTTTGAATTGATAATGTTCTCATGATACACAAACTGCCAAATATCCATATCATAAGGGTGTGATAAGTCCCAGTACAGCATTGGAGGGAAAAGGTTTGTTCACTACAAAACCCTTCTATTCATTGCCTTGTTTTGACCACTTTATGTAGCATTTCTTGATTAAGAGAGAAAGACAGACAAACAGAGCAACACGCAGGTGCACGTCTGTACAAATACCGTTGCAACGAGTTAAGGTCGTTACTTAAAATAAAGATTGAACTTAAGTAGTTCAAGGCTAATCTCCAAACAGTCCATTTTATTTTACCTTCACAGCAAACATTTTTTTACATTAAATCTATAACAAAGGAATATAGGAATGCTATTGTGCAGCATCTAATTGTGTGCTAGTTATGAAAGCTAAAAGGGAATGGATTATTGGGAAGGTTTTTTAAAATGTACCTTCATTTTTATTTTTACGTATTTCCCATAATCATTGGCAGCCAGCTGTTATTCAAGTTGTGAGAAATCTAGCCAGGAAAGACTAAATAAAGTCTTAAATTCTTTTAACGGATAAAGCCATAAGGAACAGCGGTGTTAAAACAAAAGAATCTGAACAGACAAGATAAGTAGAGCATTCTGATTCACTATATTTATGTAGCATTTCACAGAAATTTAGAAAATTGTTGAATGCAATCTTAATCTTGAAGCCGTTTTTCGGTTTCTTTTAGAATGTAATTTCCTTGGCAAATTGCCAAATTTAATATATTCTAAGACACGACATTGATAAGTTAAATTTAGAACTGGGTGAAGTTTTCTCCCCTGTATGAGCTGAAATAGAAATCTGCTCAAAGAGCAAAATAATATTCAAATGTGGTAACTGGTGTGGGGTGCAAAATATAGCCATGCAACTGGCAGTGCCCATTAACAGAGACCTGGGTAAGAAACACAAGGTAAAATCTGTTGTAGTTTTGAAGTATTTATGTTAATTAAGGAGCAGATGACAGCTAACAGCAGGTGATTTACCTGTCTCAAGGCAAATGAAATCACCTTCTTCCAGCTTGCCCCATGCCACTCATATTTTTATGCAATGATTTTTCAAGTATAATTTTTAGTTAATACAGAATGGTTTTTTTGTTTAATACATGTGTTCTGCTCCCGATCGGCTGAAAAGGAGAGAATTTTGTGCTTTTCTCAGCCCAGAATTAATTGTTAAATAGTCCTGAGGTCAAGGTCAGTCTGCAGCATTTGTTGATGGTTGTCCCAGAGCAGCCGTCCCAACTGCCCCATCACCCACCTACAACACAAGTCCTGCATCCCCCACCTCCGACAGGTAAAACCTCCTCTCATCCAAATTCTTCCCAACTCTACTCCTCAAACCCAACAGTTGTTCACCCCCTCCCACTATCTTCAATCCCCCCCCCCCCCACACCCACTAAGCACTCTCCTGCTTGCGCCTCCACTTGCATTGGCCTACAAAATGTCCACTCCCTTCCAGATAAAGCGCTTGTAATCTACGACCTCATCCTTTCTGAGCAATTAGACGGGTTCACGGTAACTTGGCTGTCCCACTGTGATCCCGTCTCCCTCGGTGAAGCCACTCCTCATGGTTACACTTTTCATTCCCCACCACCAGTCTCAATCAACATGGCAATGGGTTGGCCCTCATATCCCAAACCTCCCTAGATCTATCCCCTTATTCCACTGTCTGTTTCCCCTCTTTTGAATACATCAACCTCTACCATCCCTCCTTTGTCTCCTTATTCTGCATAATATCTTAATCACCCATCACTCCACCCATGGAGCTCAAACTCCATCTTAATCACCTATGCAATTGCAGATCACAATAAGTAGCTAACTTCTCTCTGAATACTTCTTGCTGCTTGCATTGTCTTTACAATAGAGCGTGGACATTGTCGCTTACAGATGCTGCTTACAGGGGTCAGAGAATCCAAACTAAAAATTGATGTGTTAAATTCTTCATGTTTGAAGTTTTTCAGTGATAAAGTACTTTTCAAAACCAAGACTGAGATATTGTACTGTTTTGTGAGAATATTGGTGCTGCTTTAAATAATTAAAACTCTAATGTTCAATGGTCTATAACTTTTATAGTTTTGCTGAGCAGTCTACCAGAAACTTTTGAATTTGCCCTAAATTGTCTTAAGCTGACGTTTAATGAATAAGCAAACATATGACACAAGAGCAAATGCTTTATGTTTCTTGAATGATGCGCCTGATTTATGAATACACTTAATTGTTTTTAAAGAACATTATGTTTTTGCAATGAGACAACCATTCAGTAAATCTGTGTTTGCTACGAAATTTGGGAACAGATGGAGTATGTGACTGATGATTCCATAATTGCACTCATTAAAAATCTGCATGCTTTTAATTTTTCTTGCATTCAACTAAGAAATTGGGAATGAGCAGGTTTTGTGGCTGTCAGCACATAGCTAATTGAGTTTGTGTTGATTTCCTGTGATTGCCTGCTGTGAACTGACAACTCCCAAAATGTAACTGAATAGTCAAATCATTTCGACCAATCAATGGGGCAACGGATATCACATCTGGGTTGACCTCAGATCCTGGGTATAATGTGTGTTATTGCCTTTTCTGAACAGAACAAATTATAAGATATTTGCACTTTCCCCATTTGTCTTTGTCACCCCTGGTGAACTCCAATTAGTAAATGGTATAGCTGATCACCTCAGCATCATCATTACCTTATAATTGTTCCTGGGTTTAAATAAGGTCCCAAAGCATTTATCTAATTTGTTTAACAGTGGTGCCTCATTGGCAGGTTGCATTAACTATGTGTAAACTTATATGTAAAAAGGAAACAACAAGTACCCTTTATTGTACTTCAAACTGAAAAATTCCCTTCTCTTTTGAAATAGTGACATGGGTTATCTTCCATCTACCTGTTTAGTTGAATGGAATCTTAGTTTAATGTTTCATCCAAAGGACAGGACCTCCAATTATGCCGCATTCCCCCAGCATTGGACTGGAGTGTCAGCAGATATTGTGAGCTCAACTGATATTGGGCTTGAACCCACAACCTTCTGGGTCTCCGAGGCAAGATTCTATGAATTGAGCCATGTGACTAATAGTTTGTTGAATCAGATTTACAATGCTTTCATGTCCAATGATTTCAGATGAATACATTTGTTAATTCATTGGATGACCTCCTTACAGAAGCCAGAGGTAGTCCCAAGTTATAGTATACATGATTCAATGCACAGACCATATAATAAATTTGCAGCACAGTATTAGGAGTAATTTTAAAAAATTGTGTATTGACTGCACCAAGTTCAAACATTGAGACAATTGCTGCTTGATACATGAGTTGTCGTGTACACGGTTTCTGGATGGGCTGCACAACATAAATGAAAGAAATGGCAGCAAAATGTCAGGCAATGCAGAATGATGAGATAGAAAAACTGTAATAAATATTTGAGCAATTTGTTTGGAATGAACTCCTGAGGGAAAATGTCTGGGCTCTGCCCTTCCACATCATATGCTGATGATCCATGACTCAATAAATGGTCCTAATATACACTTTACAAATATGACAATTCTATGTGTTGCCATTTAGTTCAATTGTTGCACACTTACTGTATTATATAACCTTTCAGTTGCTGTATACCATATTATCTCTACTCAGCTGTAATAATGATATCATGTGACATTCTCAGAGGACTAGGAACTGGAAATTACATCAAATAGGGTGTTTATATCAAGAGGGATATGAATAATTGCAGACGGAAGGAAGAATGGTAAATATTACAGATTTAATTCGCTTCCACAGAATATTGCTCTGCACGAAACAATGAACTATTCCAAGGATCCCAGTACATCACCTTGAAGGATCTATTAATCAATCTACAATCAGGATCTAGTAAATTTTCTAGGGTCTTATGCAAAATGTTTAAAAATTCAGATGATTGAGTTTTCTGTATATTTGTATAATAATTGTTCTATTTGATACAGTGCCAGACTGATTGAATTTACTGACTTTAACACCACTGATTTTTACCTAAAAGTTTCAAGTAAGAAACTAATTGAGTCCTGCAGTATATTGTCTTGCAAGCGAGAGGACCTGGGTTCAATTCACGAGCAGGGCAGATTTCCTTACTCTGCATGCCTCTGTTTACCCAGCAGTAAGTAGGAATACAGTTGTTAATCAGTTGGCAGATCATTTTACAGGAGTAATAATCCCTTCAAAATAAATAAATACATAAAGTAAATAATAATTTGGTCACTCAATCCACGACTGTTTGTGGGTCACGACTGCTGTGAGCAATTGGCTGCCTCGTTTTGCCCACAAAACGTACAGTCAATTCACTTTACAGTATATATTATGTGAAGCACTTTGAGATGTCTAGAAGACGTGAAAAATGCTATTTTAAATGCAAGGACTATTATTATTATTCAGCATAATAAACCTGAGTGTGAAGAAAGCAAGAGAAATCTATGTACAATTATTTTATTCGCACATGGTTTTTGAGCTGAGGATGAGGGTAGCTGGGGAGCCTTGGTAAATGGAATAGCTGTAGACTGTTGAACCACACCAAGAGAGCAAATACATTAGGAAGAAAATAAGAAGCACCTACTTTGAGGTCAACGTCTATCCTCTATGGATCATTGAGCTTTAAATGTTTTAGTGATTTGACTATCACTATAGTGGCATTTTCACATTGACATTTTCTTTTGACAGTCATCTCCTATTTTCCCATCACCTCCAGAATTGTCTAGCGGGAATCCAGGCTCATGCAGTGCCTTACGACTGCAATCACTGAACACTCAAAGCTGTTAGCTTCGTTTTGCGGCTGGCATCTTCCTGCAATAGAACTTGTGACATTTTGAAAATTAGTATTAAGATAGAGCCTCCCTTGGGTTTCTGAAGCTATCATTGCTGCCATGCATCTCTCTCTGCATTAGGAAATAAGGAATTGTTTGAAACAGAACTTTAAAAAGCCTCAATTGTATGATTTCATTAGATTCTTCCATTCTTTATAAAGAAATGAGTGAGCCTGTCAGACAACCAGGAACAAGCTTGTTTTTTTTAATTGAAATGAATATTGAACACCAAACTCTTCTTTTGTTTCATTCATCATAAAAGGAAATGTAGCTTGATCTCTTTGGAATAGTATTTTGCAATACTTTTTGCATGTGATGTGAGGGTACGGGCTCTTATTACACCGTGAGCCGGGCCGATAGAAAAGTGCTGCCATAATTTTTCCGTGGAATCTGCCAAAAAAACACCTCTGCAATAAACATCTCCCCTCCTCTATAAACAAGCGCTCTCCACTGAAAATCTGTATCAAATAAAGTTTCCTTGGCACCTGTGTCTCTACGTGCAGCTCAAAAAGCGCATGTGCAGTGCAAGTGGGAAATGGGCTTCGCTCCACTCTGAGGCCTCGCTGTTGACCGCGTCTGTGTGTCTCTCTCCTCTGTATGTGTGTGTTTGTGAGTGTCTCTGTGTGAGTTTGTCTGTCTATGTCTCCCTCCTCTATATGAGTATGTATGTTTGGCAGTGTCTATGTGAATGTGCCTCTGTGTCTCTCTCTGTTCAGTTTGTATGCATGAGTGTTTCTCTGTATCTATAAGTATATGTGTGCATGTGTGTTTCTCCCTGTCTGTGAATATAATGTGTGTGTGTATTTGTGTGTGGGTATGTGCCTGTGTCTCTTTGTGTCTGAGTGTGTGTCTCTCTTTGTCTGTGCGTATACGTCTCTCTCTGGGTCTCTGTGTCTGTGTGCAGTGGTGGGCCCTGAGAGATAAGAGGTGGTGAGCTTCTGGGTGGATCTGCTTTGGTGTTCCCCCCACTGCTGCCCACCCCCTTCCCACCCCACGAGTGAGCAGGCCACACAGTTTTGTTAAAGAAAGTATCAATAAACTGTTTTGCTATATCCCAATATGTGTTATTTCATCATGTTTAGTTTTTATCAATAAAGTGAAAAAACATGGGTTGGCAGTAAAGTGTACCTCTCAATAGCACCAATCAATCAATCCCCTCACCTGGAATTTTTGGCAAATATTTCCACAATTTTCTATTGACCCTTCCCTTGAAGCTGCAAATATATTAATCACACTTTGTTTGGGACATCCTTCCAATGTGAAAGGTGCTCTATAAATGTAATTTTGTTGATGTTGTTTGTAAAGATACAAAAATACAAAATTACATTTGTGTGACACCTTTCACATTGGGAGGACGTCCCAAGGTGCTGTTTTTTGTGAAGGAATTGGTGTAACCACGTAGAGACATCAAAGATCCCATCATGTTTCAGAATAAAATAATCTGATCCATGTATGCTACAGGGGGACCCAGAAATTCCTCAAACATTTCATTGAGATACTCGTCCATTATAGCAAATAATAATAATGCTTGGATTTAATACAGCACTTTTCATGTTGGGAGGAAACCTCAAAGCACTTCACTGGATTTACTGTCATGTGTAGTGACTGTATTTGTAGGCAAACATAGCAGCTCATTTGCACGCAGCAATGTTCTGGAAACAGCCATGAAGTGAATGATAATTTTTATCTGGGTTATTCCCAGGTAGAAAGCCCATATGGGCCCCATATGGGACAAATTGGGTTGGATCCATGCCCATATGAACCCCACGTGTGCTTGCTACCTGGGTTGTCGGCCAGGAGACCAGAAGAAAAATATTTTTCTTTCAGAGTAGTGCTCTCGGATCTCTAGTGTCCACTTGAACAGACAGATGGGACTTGCTCCGTGAAGAATGAGCACCTCCAACAATGCAATAATTCCCCCATCATTGCATTGGAGTGCAATCCAAGACCATAGGAGTTCAAATTCCAGTGGGGCATGAACCCACAATCTTCTGACTTAAAGAAGAGACTGCTACCAACTGAGCTAGGCTGGCACCTAAAAGTATTGGTATAGGACTGTATGCACAGGTAGCATTCAATGATCATGGAAATCGGATGAAGATGCCTTCAAAGGAGGGGGACATGGTGGAAAGTAAAGAGCCACTGGAGCTGTCATGTTAAGTCCTGTCAGGTTAGGCCACCTATTTAAAGCCGATCTTAAAATAAAAGCTGTACTCTCAGCAACATTTAGGATAGGCCTAAAGTTCCATTACCTCAATTTCCTGATGGGAATAATGATTTTGCTCATTATTGACTGGTATCACATTCATCAGTCATGTGAGAGTGAACACCATTGATAATCAGGGGTGGCAATTTAACTCAGTTGGCAATCTTATAATTTGCACAGAGCAACAAAGCAAGACTTCATTCAACTAAAACAACTGCTGAAATTGAACAATTAAGATGTCTCATGCTCACTTACACTGTCAGTTATTAAACGTTCCATACTTTTGTTCTGGTTTGTCTTCAAGCCAGACAGTACAAACTTTCCATAGTCTAACACCATTACATCCATTACCTGCTTCAGTCTCAATAGATGAGCAATTGAGCACTCTGGGACGCTATCTTGCGTGAAGGCCGCTACATAAATGGAAGTTGTTGTTGCAGAGAGACGGAGAGAGTAAGCACAAGAGAAGAGGGTGAGCATCAGAGGGTGGGAACCCGAATTTATACCTCAGGCTGGTCTATAGGTTTTCAAGTGATGTCACGACAGCCCACACACAGCATGGCTTCTTTAACCTAGTGGTTCTGCAGTGACTCCATTGTGAGCTCTTTTTACTATGTTGCTGTTTTATAAGAACGCTGTTTTCCCTGCATTTCTTACACAGTGGACTAGGTTCACAGATGCAGAGCCGAGGTTAGTGGAATAACACACAGCTAAGGTTAATTTTGAGTTGTCTCGCAGCTACTTGTGCATGATTTTGTTTCCTGGAAATCGCACATTTAGTTCATGTATGTTTGCTTCATGCAACTTTGCACAATTATACAGTTCTATTTTTGAGCCCTTCTAACTTCTTTAGGTGCTTAGTATAAGGGAGAGGCTATTTTTAAATTCACACATGCTGGAATGTAAGTGGGAATAAAAGACGACAGCTGCTTTGATTGCTGAATTGTTCATTTCAAGTTATTTTACTGTAAATTATAAGTGTTCACTACAACCTAAAACCCTGCGGAGGCAGATGCACAGATTGCTGAAACACACTGCTGCTGATAAAAGGGACACCGCCAAGCAAGTGACACCTGCAGAAAATCAGACTGTGACTTGAGATAGAGATTAGACAGAGCACGTTGTAGCATAGCTATTGTGGTATAACTGTGATCGATGAGACTTGCTTGTGTGGGCCGCATTCACAGATATCCGCTGAAACCAATTTTTTGGTATGAGCCTAATTAGTTACCTCAGCTATGAATTGCAATGGATGAATCACTTGTAACAGGCTCTATTCACAGAGAAAGTTTCTGAAAAATTTGCCTTGAGTAGCATCTATCCTATCTTGAACTTAATACAATAAACTCCTGTTACTTGAACCAGGCTTAACAGTCAGCACTATTTAAGTCATCATGCTGTCCATATCCCGGCCGCATTTATTTATCTATTTATCCATGTATTGTACCTTGTTAGTCATTCTGCATAACTGAACCTGTTCCCCTTGGATGACAATCAGGAGCTTACTGTATTGTGGTTAAGTTATACTAATCTTTAAATTTGATATGATATATATAATGTTGGAATGCCTCAAAGTGTCTTGCAAAAATTGCAAGCCTCCTGACATGAAAGACTATACCAAATGCAAGGATCACTATTAATATTATATGTCTTTTAGGATCGAAACTCAATTTGAATGCTGAATATCAGTTCTGAATAAGAAGTGGGATTAATGCTGGGATTCAAATCTCAAAATCTTAAATTCATTCCAAAATAGTCTATTTGTTTTTCAAACAGCTTTGCTGAAAGTCTTCTGCAATTTTATAGATCTGTCAAGGCTAACGAATAGAAGCTTGTTTGTTTGTTCATACCAGCACCCTTGGTGCTAATACTGTGCAGTTACCGCTGGGTTGTTAGCACAGTAATCTTGGCATTTATACTTGATAATTAACCAGCAACTGTTAGCTGAGCCATTGACTGACATACAAATCTTGTAAAATAATCTTGGATATTGGAGACCTGCAGTGTATAAAAGGAAAGGAAAACTGACATGAAAGCAGGTTCATACACTTGAGAATCTGGGAAACAGAAAACAATGAGTCTGAGGAGAAAGAACAGCAACTACAACATTAAATTACACTTGTGTAATGCCTTAGGAGGGTCTGTATTTCAAGACAATAAAAGTACAGGGAAGAAAAACAAACATATTTGAAGCTTGAAAGGATTAGAGGATAGACGTTCAACCTAGTTTTAGCATGTAAGACCATTTTATTAATAAAGTTAAGAGTGCAAAATTATTTAATTCAGTCTTAATTTGAAAACTAGTTCTTATTAAACACTGTAGAAATCAATATAGATCACAAGATCAGTTCAGATGAAGAAGACCCTTCTGACCATTGGATCATGTTCTTCCATAACATCCACTCTAATGGCCCCTCATCAAAGCGTCAAGTTGTTTTTAAATGAGTCCAGTGTCTTGGCCTCAACCTGCCTTTCTAGTAAACTATTCCAGTCCTGTGGGTAAAACAAACTGGTGTCTATCCTGAAATTGCATTTGCAATTCTAGACCTATACTCTCAGGTTCTATTGTCTTCATGCATCTGTTGCTTTGTGTACTTTTGCAATGTCATTTACATTTTTAAAATGTTATGTAGTAAGGAAAGAATCAGCCAGTGTTCAAGTCTTGGATGCACTGTACTTGGGTTTTATAAAAGGTTAAGAATTGTTGAGGGGAAAATAAAAACGTTATCATGAAAGAGGAAATCAAGCTTCTTGGAAACAGTTCCAGTATAGAAAAAGATGAATTTAAGATTAGAGGAGTGAGATAAAGAATATTGATAGATGAAGTCATCAAAGGTAAGAGGTGGTTGTTTATTTCTTAGACTTGTGAGATACGTGAAGACAGTGTGCTTTTGAAGAATTGAAAGAAACTAGATTTCAGTTCTCTATTGAAAGATATAGGCAGATCAATGCTGACTGATTCAGCTGTTGCACGAGAGAGAGAGAGAGAGAGAGAGAGAGAATGACGACTATGTACTTAGTCATGCATTGTTAATGAATGCTCTGTGCAATCATTAGCAAAACAATGGCTAAGGATAGGGGAAGCATAGAGGAATGGAGGAATGTGAAGGAGAAATAAAGTGAGACAACCAAGCCTGAATTTATCCCTGGGTTCATGGGCACAAAAAAATCATGTATTGACAATAGTACAGAGATAGAGCAAATTACAAGGAATCTATATAACCACTTTTTTGGTCAACAGAGTTTGGGACATATACGGAAATCCATCACCATGCTTATGGGAATCCAGAACAAACTGAGACCCCAGCTATACAGGGACACATGGAAATTCCAGCGATGGGTTGTTGGAGTGGAATGCACACTCTCTCCCTGAAGGGATGCTTCCAGCTTACCTAATTCTGGAAACTATTAGACAAGAGCTAAGAGCCAAGGCTTGCGGGTACATTGGCATACTGCTGGAGTCTAGTCAGGTAAAGCCCCATAGTTTGCCATTGATATTACTATCTGACAAGCTTTCCTGATACTTGCCCACCTTAGACCACCCTACCTGTTAGGGCTTTGCTTGCAGTGTTAACGGGAACTGAGTGGGATGACTCTCTGACCCAGTGACAGGTCTGTCCTTTGATGAATCAGGCTGGCTGTATCAGTAGTGTCCTGGAATACTGTGTTTTGACAAGCGTGTCACCTTGGAGTCAATTCAGCTCCAGGGAGACATCACTTAATAACCACTAGATAACCATAAAACATGCAATCAATTCACTATCAGTATATTCTGTGGAGCACTTTATGATGTCTAGAAGATGTGACAAGGCACAATGTGAAATGCAAGGATTATTATTGCTTAGGTTTGGTGAGTTTGGTGATAGATATTCAAGGTTCCACACCCTCTTAAAATCTTTGGAAATGTCCAAACCTTTGACTGTAAATCACAGAAGTATATAACTGCAATATTTCAGAAAAACAAACATAGATACGAATTCCAGTGCAGAAGTCTTACTGAAAGCTATATTGGTGTTAGTAGCTTGCTCAGATCTTTCAAGTTTATACTCTCACATTATGGATAATATGAGAGTTCATGGCAGCTGTAGAATACACTGATAAAAGCTCAATAATGTTGGCTTTTCGAGGGTAAGAGATTATGTGGGATGAGCACAAATATATTTCCATGAAGTAGAAAATACTGGGAGTGTGAGTGATTGAAACAAATAGCAAAGAAAGGGGATGTGTGTAAACACATCACTGGGAGAAAATATGAGAACTAACTTTCATAATCAGTTGAAAGTAGAAGGTCTGAAATGAAAAATGGGATTAAAATTTAATGTTGGTCTTAATAAACCAGAAGCCATCATTGGAGAGAGAGCCTTTGCGAAGATAACGATTATTCTAGAGTTGTACATTGTCAGATCTTCTAATCTAATTCCATCTGCCCGCTTTATCGCCATATTCGTTAATCCCTTTATCCATAAAAAATCTATCAATTTCAGTCTTGAATATATTGAAGGACTGAGCATCCACAGTCTTTTGAGGTAGAGAATTCCATAAATTCACTAACCTCTGAGTGAAGAAGTGTTTCCTCAACTCTGTGTGAGAAGGCTGACCCCCTAATCTTAAGACTGTGACCCCTAGTAATAGTTTCTCCAACCAAGGGAAACAGTCTCTCACTCTCACGCTAGGAAATTAAATCTAAGTTTCTTACATTTTACAAACATAGTAATGAATTACAAACATTATACATTATAATGAGAAATAATTTGGCCGATCAAATTGTTTGCTGCTACAATGTGCTGGGATAAGTCACATTAGGATAGGGAGCTACAATTAGATAAATACAACAATAAATTATGTTTGTATAGTGGCTTTCATGTTGGGGGAAGCACTTGGTTAACAGGTATGTTTTAGTGTGGGTAAACTCATTTGATTCCAGCAAAGAATCTTATAGTTGGATGACCATTATTTTGCAGCAATTAGTTTCAAGTATGTTGTGTTTTGCTGACATTGCTGTATTCTCCCAACATTACAATGGAGTGTCAGCCTAGACTCAAATCAAAGTTCTGATTTGGAGCTTGAACCCTATGCGGAATTGAAACCACAATCATCTGATCTGGAGACAAAAGTGCGACAAACTGAAACATTCACATTGTATTTTTTTGAGACATGATATGCACTAGATGGGACTAGTTAGGTTATTTTTTACATGTGGATGTTTACTTAATAGGAATTGCTGGAAAACAATCATATCAGAATCCTCTATAGGATACAGAATGCTAAGCAACATGACCTGCTATTTTGCTTGATTAAAAACAAGATCAGGGGTGAAAGATATTTTTGCCATGTCTGTGAAACCTACAGGAAGTAACAAGATGGGATGGAAAGGAAATGTATGTGTCACACTAAACTTTTGCACATTTCCAGCATGAAAGAAGCTTCTCAAACCTGTCTGAAGTTCAGAGTAAGATCATCTAGCGATTCAAGAGAAAGTACTGATAAATTACACTGATTAGATTTATATATGTGAGGTAGACTGTTCCCTACAACTTCAGCGAAGTGTATGTACATTTCTGAAAAAAAAATTCAATAGTTCCTGCAATGACTCAGCAAGGAATGTCACAGCTGGTAGAAAAATGAGCTCTACATATCTGGAAGATCACAAGAACCCAGGATTAGTTTGTATGAAGAAGCCTCTTCAACCTATCCGATCTCATCCTTCCAGACCACCCACCCTATTGTACTCCCACCATTAAATCAAGTTTTTTTGTTAATGAGTCCAGTGTCTTGATATCAACCATTTTTCCTGGCAACCTGTAGGTTTAAAATTGGTTGTCTAATCTCAGTTGGGGTGACCCAGTGGGTACTATAATTGGCCCCATGCCTCTGGCTAGTGAAAAAATATTCCACCAGCTTTGTTGCTGTTGATCACAGTCCAGCAACACCTGCTGTAAAGTGAATCTGTTCAATTGAAGATTAAATTGGATTTGGCTCCTAAGATAACACAGTCCATCCCAGCTAACATATGAAAAGACTGGCTGCTTGGACAGGGTCTTTTGCTTCATTAAACCAACTAATGACAGGTTTGAACTGAGTTAAGTATTCATTTTCCTATGTGCCTTCTCATCTGCACTGCTCTGCAAGAGTGGCTCCTTAATAGTTTTTAACAGGTCTTAACAAGCTAAATTAGACCCTTTTTCCTGAACCTAACTCTGGTTTTCTGAGGAGTAAGATTGCAGACAGTGGCACAAAACACAGATAAATGGACTGCTGCCACAATCTCTTGACACTCCGCTAACACAAATCTATCTCAGGTCCACTCTACAGGAAGTCCTTAATGAGGAAACTGGGAAAGATCTCCTTCCAGTGAAAGGATCCTGTAGTACATTGGTCAGAGGTTTCGCCTCACAAGCGAGAGGACACTGGTATGATTCCCGGGCAGGGCAAAGCCTTAGGCAAGTTTGCTTACTCCACACTCCATTATTTACCTAGCAGTGAGTAGGAACCAGGGGCCATATTCATGAAACCTTACTAACTTAGCAGCCAACTAAGCCTTAGTAGGATACTAAAATGCCTAGTAGCCAACTATGGAGTTGACAACTAAATTGTAATTCATGAAACCTTACTAAGAACCTTGCTAACTAGTTACATACTAGGAAAATTTAGTTGCATACTTGAGTAACTGGAATTGGGTGCTTCTGGGTGGAATGGGCATGTATGGAATGTGATGACAATAGATACAATAGTGTGACAGGTGTATTAGGCTAATCCATGTCCATCACTTGCATGGATTAGCATACAAACAACTGGACCAAGGCCTATATGTGGTATAGTGTACTGCATGTAAATGAAACAAAATCAAATTCTCTAGCAATTGCATATATAGCTAGGTTACCAAACATGGCTACAAAAAGGCCAAGGAAGGCAAATTATTCTCAAGAAGAGAATCTCTTTTTGGCAGACAAGTATGAGGAATTAAAAGATATTATTGATGCTAAGCATAAGGATGCAAACACTAACAAGAAAAAGAAAGATGCATGGGCAGCTATGCTCAGCCAACACCGTGCAAGATTTCCACAGGTTGAAAGATCATTGGATGATTTAAAAATTAGATTATCCAAATTAAAATCTGAATCAAGAGAATGCCTGTCAAGTATGAGAAAGTCCAAGAAGGGAACCGGAGGAGGAAAACCACCTAAAGAGCCACATCCGGCACAACAAAAAATCCTCGACTTCTGCGAAGATACCCCTGGATTTAAAGGGCCGACAGGAGTTGAGTCTGACCAAATACAAGAGAAATATCTTGTGAGGATGAAGGTGAGTGAATTAGACCTACATAATTAATATCCATTTATATACTCATTTTTATACATGGACTGTATCTATACAAGGTCCAACTTTCCCTTCGTTTTACAATATCTTAAATGTTAGTTATTGGGGACGTAAATAGTCAACATTATTGGACAAGCATTAACAAATAATGGATACATTTTAAATAAAGGAAATTTGACATATTTACGTTTAGAACAATAATAAAGAGTATGGATATTCTCGCACAATATTTGCAGAAACACTACTCATATGCAACGATCACATGCTTTTTGTTTTTATTTATATTGACTGGTTTTACAGGCGATGACATGGATGAGCTACCTGCAGAAGAGGAAGGTTTAGAGGAACAAACACCATCAACCTCCAAATCGTCTGAGAGTTTCATTCCAGCATCAAAAAAACAGAAGAAGCAGCATAAGTCATTTGAGGAACTCATTGACATTGAACGTGACAATGCTTTGATTAAGCGAGAGAACTTGCTTTTGAAACAAGAAAAACTGAAGCTAGAAATTGAACTGTTAAAACGTAAAGTAGGACAGTCAACTGTGCATAATGAAGATGGAGTGTTCTTCAGTTTGTAAATAGCTTAAAAGCTCATAATTTAAAAGTTCATACGTGCTGATAATCAAATACCAATTTGATGTGATCAAGGAAATCAAATATTTTGCCGGGCAACCTATTTTAAATTAGTTTTCAAGTGTCACATGTGAAACACAATTAGCTTTATTTTGCTGAAGCTTCATCAAATTGGAGTTACTGTTCCTGAGATATGAAAAATTATTCCCTCTGAAAACAATGACATACAAAAAGAATTTAACATCTCCAAATCAATATAAGTGACAAACGACGCATTTTACTTGATCACATGACAAATGTTGACCATTCAAGATATGAAGAGTTTTTGTGCTAAAAGTCTGTTTAAGCATCATTGAATATCATGATACCTTATTTTCAAGAAAGACGTTTGAAACATAATGTAGAATAAAGATGGTTTATTTCTCTATTGCCAATAGCATATATACATGTGTCTCATTTTAAGTAAATCGTCATTCAGAAACAAAATGTCAGATAACATGTAGTTGGTTGTAAGATTGTCATTAAAACCAATTTGCAATCAGCACTGCTCTTGTTCTTGGGACATTTAATTGACCATTGTAGTCTTCATGCTGTGGTTGTTCCCGGCCTGGCGCAATGTCTTCACCCAGGGCTTCATTTCTATCTATGGCAATGTTATGTAAGACTGCTGTTGCAGCTATAACACAGCAAGTGGACTCTGGGTTTCTCATTCGACTTTGTAGATGTAGGAGATGGAATCTGCGTTTCCATCTACCAATTGTCTGTTCCACCAATACTCTTGTGCCTTTATGAACCGACTTGTAGCGACGTTCTTGAACAGTTTGCGTATGCAGGAGGGGCGTCATCAACCAATTGCGGCACGGATATCCGCTGTCACCTAGGATACAGCCGTGAACCAGGCCATTGTGCCACTATTTTTATAAATTTCCCTCTATGATCACAGATAACTTGGACATTAATAGAAGGGTATCCTTTTCTATTAACATAGTCTACTTCATTCTCATGAGCAGCTACTATCCATAAGTGTGTTCCATCAACACATTCAATTATTCCTGGAAAGCCTCTCATATCAAAGAATCCATCCTTAATTTCAGCTGAGCTGTTTTCGTCCAGGAATTTCACAAAGTCATTAATTTTTCTACACAGAGCATTGGTAACTCGATGAATGGCTCGGCAAGCTGTGGGTTGGGGTATTTGGAGTGGATCCCCTATGAGCATATGGAAAGTTCCTGATGCATAATATTGTAGTGCAATTAGGACTTGTTGATACAGTAGAAGGGCGGAGTTCCTCCTTGTGGAATGTTCAATATCGGGCGCAACTAAGTTTGTGATTTGCATTATCCCTTCCCGGGAAAATCTGTATCACTGTTGCAACTGTGCATCGCTAAATATGTCTATTGGTTTCCTCCTGTCCCGGAATATGCGTTCTCTTCGCATAGCACGACGAAGTTCTACCAATTCCATGATTCTTCTGGCCATGTTGTCACGTCGGTGGTCAGTGATAAAATGGTATAGTTGCTAACTAGTGACTTAGAGTTACCCTGGGTCAACACTAACTTTAGTAAGAAACTTAGAATGTAACCAACGCTAGTGATGTTTCATGAATACCAATTAGTTACCAACTAGGCTTAGTAAGCAACTACAGGCCTTTTTAGTAACCAACTAGGCTTAGTAAGGTTTCATGAATATGGCCCCAGGTTGTTAGACAATTGGTGAATTGTTTGTGGGACACTGCTGTGTGATTTAGCTCCTGCGTTTCCCCCACAAAATATACGTCAGTTCATTTGCAGTATACTCTGTGAAGAGTATGATGTAACAATGTGATAAGGTGCTGTATGCTATATCAAATGCAAGGGTTCTTCTTCTTATTATGATCACATCAGAGAAGACTTTGTGTGAGTCAGCATGACCTTTTCAGGTACTCTTATTGGGGAATGGCATTAGAAATCATCATATACCAGACACTGTTCTTGAGAAAATCAGCAAATGTAACAATGTTAAGTTCTCAAAATCAACAAAGAATTGTGTGACAGGATGGGGGCAGTTGCTTATTGCTATTATGTGGTTACTTAGACATCAATAAACTTTATTTCACCAAAAATTCCAACTGAGAAGGAAATATTGTTTAAGGTCTCCTTAATAAGGAAATCAACGCAGGATTCCTTCTAGCAACCAAAAGTACATTGTATGCAACATAAACAACAAATTATTACATTTATAGAGCGCCTTTCACGTCGGGAGGACGTCCCAAGACGCCGCACAGGAGGCGTGTGACCCGAGCTGGGAGGGGAGTGTTTGGGAAGGGGTGAGACACGAAGGGGAGGTCGAAAAATTCGGGGTGGAACAAAAGGCACGGTTGAAGAGGAAAGTCTTCAAACTGGCCTTGAAAGAGGAAAGGGAAGAAACGAAACGGAGGGATTGGGGGATGGTATTCCATAGGGTGCGAGCGGAGAAACTGAAGGCCCGGCCTCCGATGGTGGGGCGGTTCGGGCGGGGGGCTTGGAGCAGGCCAAGTCCTGTTGAATGGAGGGTCCGGGTGGGCTTGTAGGGGGAAAGTAGATTGGTTAAATAGGGCGGGGCAAGGCCATGTAAGGCCTTGAAGGTGAGGACGAGGATCTTGAACTCGATCCTCTGGAGAATGGGGAGCCAGTGGAGACGGGCGAGGGTGGGGGTTATATGGTCGCGGAGGCGGGTGCGGGATAATACACGGGCTGCAGAGTTTTGGATGACCTGCAGCCTGTGAATGGAGGAACTGGGGAGACCGACGAGGAGAGAGTTTCCACAGTCCAGCCTCGAGGTGATGTACATGTGCACGAGTGTTTCGGCAGCGCGGGGGGTAAGATAGTTGCGGAGCATGGCAATGTTGCGCAGGTGGAAATAAGCGGTTCCGGTCAAGGCACGCTAACATACTAACCTATGGGAATGCCATTCCAGAATCAATCGCATCAGTGTACAATTCTCGAGGGTCACACCATGACACTCCAATTTCCCAGAGGGGTTCCCATTTGATCCCTTTATTAAGGATTTTGTTTCCAGCAAAAAATGCAAATTAAACCCCAATATTTCATACAGTGATTTGGGGCTATGACCATAAGCTTTGGATTCCAGACAATTAACCAGCACAGCTACTATCTCTTGGGAGCAATAAATACCCCTAAGAAACTATCAATTCAGCCTGTTCAGATTCTAGCCTCATAATCACTGTAATAAAAATTAACAGTTTCCATCACAGGTTCCATCAACCAGCAAAGACAAGCCAAATTGCCTTCTTCGTTGCTGTAAAGTTTCAAGTTACATGCACAATGATGTGTTTTGAATAACTTACTCAGTTATTGTACACTTTAGAAAATGAATAAGCACACTTCACAATGAAGGAACCCATTAAGCAACTCACTTTCTATTTAAATGAATCATTACTGAAGTGCAGCGCAAAATTAGTTTTGATGAAGAAAGCTCCTCATCCTATTTCATCTGATTGTTCCAGAACATCCACTCTATAATCCTCTCAATACCTGGGTCAGTCATTAGTTGGGCTTTGGAACTCCCCTAGTTGAGGCTGACACTTCAGTGCGGTGCAGTATTGTTGAAGGTGGCCTATAATTTGGAGATGTTAAACTGAAGTTCTGTCTGCCTGTTCAGGTGTATGTTAAAGATCCCATGGTATTATTTGAAAAGGAGAAGGGAGATTCTCCCAGTGCCATTGCCAACACACCCCGAATAAAATTGGTCACTCACATCATGGCTGTTTGTGAGATATTGATGTGTACAAATTGTCTGCCACACAAAAAATACCACTTCATATTATATAAAAGGTCCTGACATCATCCTGAAAGGTGCTATACCAAACTCTATAATTAATGTGCCTCTCGGTAAAGAAATACTTCCTGGTGACTTTCTTGAACTTGTGCTTTGCAACCCTGAATGTATGTCTTCTTGTTCTGCAACCCTGGCATTTTCAGAATACCTCTTTATTCATATAATTCATGTTGGAAATGGCCGATGTTTATTATAATGACTAGAAACCAAATCTTCAATTGCACTAAACTGCTCGTCTGTTAAAGGGTTATTTATTGGACTGAGGTGTCTGAAATTTGGAGCTATGAATTTCCTTTCTACCACTTCTTGGTTCTGAAAACCAAGATAGAGATGTCCAAGTGGACCAAATAGAAGCTGATAACTTTTTATAAACTAAAGTAAACTGGTTTGGGTTTTCAAGTTGTTACAACATGGCCTTTTTAATTTACTAAGGAGTCCATAATTCTAAGTATGTTATTTGGCTTATTCATTGCAGCGTGAGATTCATTTAAATGTTATGCAATTAAGAGGATTCTGCAGAATTACTTGATATTCTCTTGGTTGGCTGCAATGAATTCGACATTCTTTATACTTTAAGCATCAGGGACGAACTGAACTGCTTACACCACCCGGACAATTAAAGGGATTAATTAAGCAAGTCCTGAATATAATGATGATGAGGGACTGTCCCCAGCTAGTTCCACAAGTCATTCAACTTTGTCAAGTGAGATTTAAAACCATATCAGCAACTTTTCCTCTAAATGTGCTATCATTGTCTAACTCCGTGACAAATATCTGAAGAGTAGACAAATAAGTGAGGCATGTCCCAAGCACATTAAAAGAAAAACTTCAGGGTCTCTTGGAGTCAGAGCAGAAACCAATCAAAATGATTGCTCGCTAATATTTTGCAGAAGTAAATGTCAAAAGAATTAAATTGTACCATGTCTGTCAATCAATGACTTTGGGTTCAGAATTGAGGTGTCAAATGTTTCTATGTTGAGCCAAGCCTCAAGCTACCAAATGTACCGTATGAATGTCAGAGATGTCTTTGCCACAACTTGTGGAGCACTGTAGCTCAGTGGTTAGAGCACTCGACTTGGAAACAAGGGGACCTGGGTTTGATTCCTAGGTTTGATTCCCAGCAGGGCGAAACATTACTCCAAATGCCTCTGTTCACCTAGCAATAAGTAGGCATCTGATTGTCAGTTGATTGGTGGATCGCTTTGCTGGTTATAAATCCTTCAAAACAAAATTTACTTCAAATAATAATTTGGTCTCTCGATCCACGACTGGTTATGGGACACTGATGTGTGCAATTAGCTGCTGGATTGTGCTCACAAAATGTACATTTTATTCACTTTACAATATATTCAGTGAAGCACTTTGAGATGTCACAAAGATGTGACAAGGTGCTATATCAAATTCAAGGATGATTATTATTATAATACTAAGTGTATTAGGAGCAGAACCTTTACAGAACCTTTAACCGTTCTGAGATACCGTCCGGCGTGGAGGGCACTATATAAATCAAAGTTGTTGTTGTTGTTGTACACTGATAGAATTGGCTGTTAGAACCTTTTGAATTGATTGAGCAAAGCAGCAAGTTGGCAGTGAAGTTTTCCACAGGTTAGCTTGAAGAACTGCAGTCTCAACATGCATTCAACGAGTGAAAATGCAAATAGTGCATAGAAAAGCACGTAGATACTTCACCCAGAAAGTACCAGCTATCGCTAATCTGTGGGATTCATTCCAGTGCTCTTTACAGGTTAAGGAGTCTCATGTTATCACTTTTACTGTAAGTGGATAATGAAATGCAACAAGGGAATTCTTTCACTGTAAACATTTCCAGTACTGGCTGAAACAATTCAAATGATGGGATAAACTATTTAATTGCAGTACATTTGTCAATTCTGCACACTTATAAGAGCTGAAAAAAAATACACAGCACGAATATGTGGTTGGATTAGGCGTCAAATGAGATGAGTCTAGTGATAAGTGGGTATTAAAATTAAAGACAAGGCAGCCATCTGCCCACATCATAAACATCATCTGACAATTACCCCAAATGCTCAAATCAATCAAAATAGAATGGAGACTGTGTGACCAAATGATTCATTTTCTTGCTAACCCAGTAGATCTACCGGGTCTGCAGTAGTGAGATAGTCCTGGACAAGGTCCCTAACTACATCTTCTTTGTGTGACACCAGAACTCCCTGAGCCTTGTTATCCTCCTTGATCCCTCAATTGCTTTCAACACTGTTGTACTTTCTCCCCTTACTGTCCTCCGTGGTACATCTCTGTGGCTCTGCACTTTCTTGGTTTCTCTCCTACCCACCCAAGTGTCTTCACTTCTCCCCTAACACTTTCTCCGTCCTGTCTCATCACCTTCTTGTATGGGGTATTATCCTCAGTCCAGTTGTTTTCTTCATCTACAAGCCTCCCCTTGATGATGTCACCATAGACACTAAGATGATGGCGCATTAATATCTCAAACATAAAAGAACACATTGAGCCAAATAACAGGAGATTTAAGTATGATGATTAAGTCTTTAATCAATACTTGAAATGTCGATTAAGTCTTTAATCAACACTTGATATATATTTTTAAGAAGATTTTGAAGATGGGAGAAAAAAAGCAAGGGGAAAGTTGTGTTCAAAATAATATATTAAGATTAAAAGAATTTATAGTCTAAGGATAGATAGAATTTCAGGACACAATAGACCTCAAATTTTGCTATGATACAGGCGGGGATCTGGAACTCTGGAAGGATGAAATTAAGCCTTCTTAAATAAAACCGAGTTTACAGACCAGGGTCCCATTTTATTGTCACAAGTTACCAATGCAAAGCTACATTTGTTGTGCACCTTTCATGTTGGGAGGACGACGACCCAAGGCACTGGAAAGACGAGTGCTCTAACCATTGAGCTACAGGATGCCACAAAAGTGATAAGGTGAGACTCATTTGCAAGAAGGTCTTTTCTTCTTTTGGTTAGCCAGGTGTCTGACATATGTGAAATCCCATCATCAAACCAAGATGAGATTTCTATACATCAGACCTACACATAGAAATCCCAGAGATAGATTGTTGGAATGGAATGCACACATTCTACCACCTGACAGTTGTGACATCAAATCTGATGTCAACTTACTGTTGCTATTTTCTTGCAAAAACAAACTTAGCTCATCTACAAGAAGAAAATAATAATGTGTTTTTTTTGTTCAAAATGGTAACATTTAAAAGCACATCTGGCAACACTTTTGGGCCCCTGATGTTGTGTCTCGAGTTGAGTGCCAAAAGGAATTGCCATCTTCTGCCACAGAGTGCTAAAACAGCCATTCCATCATCCACAGGACATAAAATGAATTCCAAAGTATTGATTGGAAACAGCCTGAAATATATTTTATGTGTGATTAAAAAGGCAGAGTAATGAGACCAGCACATATTCTTAAAGGGGTGTAATAGCATTGGCACCACTTTGCCAAAGTACTATTCACTTAATAACACCATAAAATAACTTTCCATTTTAAAGTTATTGCACTCTTGGGTTGTAGATAATTTTACAAAGAATCCAGTCACAACATACTGTTTCTGTTCATAAACCCAAACATTGCGTTATAATGGGGCACAAACAACAACAACTTGCATTTATATAGTACCCATCATGCAGGGCAGTCAAACCCCAAATAATAATAATTATAATCTTTGCATTTGATATAGCACTTTTCATGTTTACTAGACGTCCAAAATGTTTCACAGAATATACAGTACTGTAAAGTGAATTGATTGTATATTTGTGGGCGAAATGCGGCAGCCAATTGCGCACAGCATTGTCCCACAAACAATTGTGAAAAATGACCAATTCTTTTTGAGGGATTATCATCAGGAGTGTGGAGCATGGAAATTTGGCCAAGGTTTCACCCTGCCAGTGCCTTTGGATGTCCTCCTGACATGATAGGAGCTAAACAAGTGCAATTTTGTTGCTGTTGTTGTTGCTTGGTAATAAACCCAGGTCTCTCACTTGTAGTGCTCTAACCACTGAGCTACAGGACTTCACAAAATGGCCACCATGAGCCACTTGCTGATTACAGCACAGGTGCACAGAAAATGCAGCTGATATTATTTCCCGCCTAGTAAGCAGGAAAGCCAACAATTACGCTCACTATTCCAATGGATGACCACTTTGTAACTGAACTTGCTCAATAAGGAGACACATTATTTTTATCCTGTGTTTTCTTACTGCCTTCATTAGTAACAATAATATAATAATCCTTGCATTTGATATAGTCACATCTTCTAGACGGCTCAAAGCGCTTCACAGAATATACTGTAAAGTGAATTAACTGTATATTTTTGTGGTTGAAATGTGGCCACTAATTGCACACAGCAGTATCTCACAAACAGTCGTAGATTGAAAATGACCATTTTTTTTGAGGGATTATTATTAGGCGTGCGAAGTAAGGAAACTTGCCCAAGGTTTCGCCCTGCCTGGATTTGAACCCTGGTCTCTTGCTTGCATGGCGAGTGCTCTAACCACTGAGCTACAGGACTCCACATTGCATACTAATGCTAACTTGCCCCTGATAGAAGGAATGAAATGAATTTGGCATATAACTAATAAACATTAGCACTCTCGTCATGCTTTTAAACAGCATTAGTCCTGCAGTCTTGCTGTTAACACTATGGGGTGAAAAAATATAAATTTCATAATAGATTCATGATAATTATCGCATCAAATCCACTAAGAAAAGGATGACCTTCAATTGAGAACTGTTGAAAGGTTTCAGATGTGAATACACGTGGTTTTGGTACAATAGCTTAGTCCGCAGAATTCTGTGCACTTGATCGCGAAGAACCATGTTTTTGTGCAGCTAAACATAATATTCAGGCTTCACAGCCAATATTCTGTGAAGCAGCCCTCAAATATTGCCCCCTGAGACCACGATATGTATTATTAGCTCACTAAAGCTGGGCAAGGCTTATGCCATATTAAAATTTACTCGTATAATCTGTGCACCTCCTGAAGTCTCAGCTCCCTCACTAGCCATTCCCTCCACCGGGCACACTTTGGCTCTTGCCAATCTGCACCTGGTGCTCTCTGGAATTGGGTGAGCACAATATGTTCCTCTGGGATGAGAGTGCACATCCCATTCCAGACACTGGCAAATGTCCATGCGCAGATGTCATGCATGGAACTCTCAGTTGGATTTGAAAACTGTTCACCAAGGTGATGGGTTGCTACATGTGCATCTGATCAAACAAAACCCACTGGACAGCCATTCACTCAGCGGAGGGAGTCTTCTCAGTGGAAGATTTAACTACTCAAAGGAGGATAACAACATCAAAACATTTATATAGTGCCTTTCCCATGGGACAGGTCCCTTCTTATGCACAACCTATAACTCTCTCTGAGAAGGAGGGAGGACTGGGTTGTGTGGACAAGAGTCCCCATGTGCTGTACAGATTACATGGGTGAATTTTCACAGGGAGATTACTGTAAAGTAATGCCAATTTTAACCGCATTCACAAAACCTTTTCATACTTCATAGCAAGCAGCTCCAATTAACGCAAAGAATGGGTTAAGAATGGGATAAGAAAAGTGATACATTTTACCCCCCATTGCATTTACATTCCAAATATGTAATAATTCTTATTATTTGATATTTGTTATTTGATATTACACTTTATCAAATATTTGAGACATCTAAAAGTGCTTTGCATGATTTTACTATAAAGTGTGTATTTTGTAGGTGAACGCAGTATCCAATTTGTGCAATTAAGTGAATTACCAATATAAAAAGCATCTTATGGGAATAAATGACCCCAATGCACAGAGGTGCTGTTAGGAGAGAAGCTCCAGTGAGATTTGAAAGGTCAGAGGCTCACATTTTATGGTATGTTCAGCAACAAATCTCTGCAGAAAGCTTGGATTCACTGTCAAACATGATGTACAAACATAGCACAATTCAAACTTTTGTTAGCGTTTCTACAGCCTTAAGATAACACAGGCAGTTTTCAAGGGAACTCCAATTTTAAAATTCAGATACATTCTTTTCCCATGAACACAAACAGTGGGATACCAATAACTGAAGGTTTTGAGTGAAGCATTCATAGCTTCTGGTCAATACGGTCATGAAAGATTGATAACAACTGCCTTTTTGACTGAGAAAAGCACAACCACTTCATGAAAGCAGGACATAACCCATTGAGTTTCACCATTATCATCGATTGCCCTGTCCTATCAAATCTTGAGTCCATTGGAAACATAAGAACCCAGGCAACGCTCTTTAAAGCAAAACCCAAGACAGAAGCATTTGTGGCAACAGCAATGCAAATTATACTCCAGGAATGGAACATTAGCTTTATATTAGAAATTGACGAAGAAAAGAGAAATGAACTGTGACTAATGGTATAAGGTTTCACAGTAGGGAGCTGAAATCATTGAAAAGATGTTACCTTAAAGCAATGATGGTTCTAATTATCTCACTTGAATTGATAACCTTCTGCACTCACTCTGCACGCAGACTGAGAATAGAACTGGTTCAAGTTTGTTGAAAGACCCCTGATTTTTATAGAGAGCGAGAGGCAGTAAGAACAGGACACATGTATTATCAGATTCCAGTTGTCACATTTTCTCAATCTGCAAGTGAGGGAACAAGTGTTCACAGTGATCATCGCTTATGCACTACATGCTAATAATAATAAGAAATAAGAATAGTAATAATAATTATTGCATTTGATATAGCACTTTTAATGTAGAAATATTGCAATGTGTTTCACAGTTAATTCCTGTCAGGTGTTAAATGATAATATTGTTCGGGGCAAAAGTGATAGCCCCCATCGGCGGTCACGCGTTCAGCCTCTCTGTTCAGTCCCCATCCTCTGGTTCTCCATCCTGCTTTCCCTTTACCTCGCCTATCCATCATCTCCAGATTGTTTGCACTGCAATTCACTCACCTCTTTAGGTCTATCACTTCATTCCTGTTTGTAAGACATTGCTGTGTGCGAATTGGCTGCTGCATTCCCCTATAAAATGCTATATATTTTGCAGATGAACGCAGCAGCGAATTTGCACACAATATACAAAAGGCAAAATGCTGCAGATGCTGAAATCTGAAATAAAAATAGAAGTTGCTGGGAACCCACAGCAGGGCAGGCAGCATCTGTGGAGAGAGGAAAGTGAGTTAATGTTTCAGGTCAATGACCTTTCTGACGATTTCTGACCTGGATTCTGCCTGACCTGCGACATGTTCCCAATGATTTCTGTTTGTATTGCACAAAATATATACCGGTAGACCCCGCTTAATAACGTCGTAGTTTGGTTCTTGAAAAATGCGACTTTAGGTGGAACGACATTATGTGAATACATTTTTCCCATAAGAATGAATGGAAAAACTGGAGTTATGGACATTTTTTGGCAAAATTGGACTCACTCACTCACTCACTCACTCACTCACTCACTCACTCACTCACTCACTCACTCACTCACTCACTCACTCACTCACTCACTCACTCACTCACTCACTCACTCACTCACTCACTCACTCACTCACTCACTCACTCACTCACTCACTCACTCACTCACTCACTCACTCACTCACTCACTCACTCACTCACTCACTCACTCACTCACTCACTCACTCACTCACTCACTCACTCACTCACTCACTCACTCACTCACTCACTCACTCACTCACTCACTCACTCACTCACTCACTCACTCACTCACTCACTCACTCACTCACTCACTCACTCACTCACTCACTCACTCACTCACTCACTCACTCACTCACTCACTCACCCACTCACCCACCCACCCACCCACCCACCCACTCACTCACTCACTCACTCACTCACTCACTCACTCACTCACTCACTCACTCACTCACTCACTCACTCACTCACTCACTCACTCACTCACTCACTCACTCACTCACTCACTCACTCACTCACTCACTCACTCACTCACTCACTCACTCACTCACTCACTCACTGTCATTCCGGCTCACTCACTCGCTGCCAGCCTCACTCGTTGCCAGCTGGCTCTCTCGCTGCCGGCCTGGCTCACTCCCAAGTCCTAGCGCCGTTGTGCCCACTTTCCACCCGCTGTCGAATGTCGCAACGTTAAATGAATATATGTTCCCAATATATCAGCAACGTAATAACGAAAAAAATTTAACCGAGGCGATGTTAAAGCGGTGTCTACCTGTACTACATTATATCATGTGAAACACTTTTAGAAGTCCGCCTGATGTAAAAAACACTATATCAAATGTAATTATTATTATTATTTTATTATTTTGCAACCACTGGTTACTTTACCTGAAGTTTGATCTAGATTTAAACAGCATGCAACATAGCAGATAGTTGGGTTTGAGGTAAAATGATTCGAACTAGCTCATACCCATGGACATGTGAGCGCAGTTCCAAATCACCTTGCAATTTAAATCATCCTTTTTAAGAAAAATGCTCCCTTGATTGAACTTGTGCAACAGAGCCCTTCTGAGCTGCCAGCCTGATTCTTATTCCAAGAATTACCACTGCTATTAAGTTCAGACACGCAAACCTTCAGCAACTCAGTCAAGGGAAATCTGAGAACAATTTAAATGATTGATGTGGCTCTTCCAGTGATGATTTACTTTTCTCAGTAACAACCATGTTAACTGGACACCATATTCTTCTTGACTGCTCTTAGAAGACCATGCATTGCCAAAACTCAGCCACATCTCTTATTGGAGTGTGTGGAGTCAAATTCACTGGGATAGGATGAGATTAGGAGGTTAAAGATTAGGCTGCATTTTCACATTGGCATTGGAGTATGGAATGGTATTCATTCTATTTGAGTTATCATCTATATACATAAGTAACAAGTGGGAAGGTCGAGTTAGCTAGCTATATTCAATAGTTAGCACATTGAATGTACCAGGATACGTGTATTATAATTATAATAATCCTTACATTTTCTATAGCTCATTTCAAATCAGGAGAGCATCTCAAAGCCATTCATGTCATATAGTATAAAGACTGTTTTGGGGGCCTCTTGAAAGCCAATTTGCCAACAGAGTATCCCACTAATATTCCCCATGAAGTGAATGATCAATTCTATTTGGGGGATTTTAGCTTGGACACCAGGAGAAAACTCCATTCTGCTTTCAAATGGTGCCATGGGTTATTTAACACCCAATCTGAACAGGCAGATGGGATCTGAGTTTAACTTTCCATCCAAAAGATTGCACCTGCAATGTAGTATCTCGTACTGTTCCCCCCACCACCCACAACCACCCCCCCACACTCCACTACCCAAGACTGCATTGGAGTGTCATCTTCGTCTGTGATGAGTTCTTGTGTAGGACTTGAACAACCTTGTGACTCAGAGGTGAGAATAGGATTAATTGAGCCACAAATTGGTATATTACTGATTGGCCATTGTGACAATAATCAATAATGAAATGTGGGATGAATTAACCTGCGGATTGCAGTTTCTTTGGGTATAGGGGTTTCATTTGCTAACCCTAACTGGCAGAAGAAGGCAATGACTTGCCTGTGAGATAGAAGTTTAGCTCTGGGGTTCTGGCTTTATGGACATCACTTTAAAGGAAAGCAGCTGGTGGCGGTGTTGGTAAGGGCGAGAGAGGGAAGTTCAGGGTCTATGACATACAGGTCCAGTGACATTTGATGCCCTAAATATGGAATAAATTGAGGAGAGAAAACAGGACGCAATATCTATGAAAGGAACTTGCTATAAGCAGGAACACTGGCATAAAGAATACTGGCATCACCTTAACTAAAACTGTTGTGGACAAACTGAATTCCAATTAATGGAGAAAATGTATGGTAACATTCCTGTCCATCATAAATGTGTACATCACATACCCTCTCACGGACCATTAGAGAGGAACCTAGTTAACCAGCAATTTCGACTTCTATATTGAAGAAAACTTCCATCTTTACGGTAGTTCCCCTCTCTTGATAGAAAGGTGGACTGTTTGCAGGCATCCGTCTCTTATGGCACCAAGTTAATCGTGTAGCACAATTGAAAGTCAGCGGAGGTTGTAAGAGGAAAATCAAAGTGTTGAGCAAAACCTCCCCGTGGATAGATTTTGAAAATCTGGAATCTTGAAATCGCCATTGATTGTCATTGTGGTGCTGTGGTTTAGCTGAAAGGATATTGCAGTGAGGCTTCAATTAGAAGCATTTCCACGTCACCCTGAGCTCCTGACTTTGGGCAATTTGCTCTGTTGCACTGCGTGGTGCATTCCACAGTATCGAATGCAACAAGCTGCACTAATATTCTTGAAGTCGTATGGAGTCCTGTAGCTTAATAATTAGAACATTCGCCTTGCAAGCGAGAGGACCTGCGTTCAATTCCCAGGCAGAACAAAATGTTAGGCAAATTTCCTTACTCCACACGCCTCTGTTTACCTAACACTAAGTAGGAATCTAGCTGTTAGTCAATTGGCAGATCAGTTTTCCAGGAGCAATAATCCCTTCAAAATAAATAAAGAAGGAATTTGGTCACTAATCCCATGACTGTTTGTGGGACACAATTGTGTGCAATTTGCTGCTGTGTTTTGTCTGTAAAATATACAGTCAATTCACTTTACAGTACAGGTACCCCACCCCAACCACAGTTTTTTCTACCGTGAATTTCACGTATCCACGGTTGGCTCGCTGCGACAACCGTTGCTAACCGCGGCAATGGGTTTGCATATCCACGGTTTTAACATTAACACTAGCATTTGGTGCTAGGACCCAGTTGCATCAACCAGCCACGATGTCACTTCGCACTAGTGTTTGGCGCTAGGACACAGTTGCGATGTCGCAATTAATCAGCGACGATGTCGTTTCTCCACATCCACCCCCGTCGGTGTCACCAACCACACCTCCTTCTCCACATCCACCCTCCTCGCACTCGTCGGTGATTTATGATCTGGAAGAGGAGGCAAAGGAAGAGGGTGCACAGGGCCCCTCTTCCATGTAATAGCACGTAACAACCACCTGCCCCATCATCATCATCGTTAGGATTTAGGTAAATAACATGAATTTTTTTGTGTTTAGTTGAAGGGCAAGCAAACTTACTCCCCCTATCCCCATGTTTCCCATAGAGCTCTGCATTTTCCAACCGCGGTTTTACTAATTGCGGAGGTTTTCAAGAACGTATCCATCGCAGTTCGGGAAGGATACCTGTACATTCTGTGACATGCTTTAGACATCTCAAAAAGATGATAAGGTGCTATATATAATGCAAGGATTATTATTATTATATTTCTGGCTTTTAGCCCTCCACTCTGGATGTTTGGGAAGGGTCTCTACACCTCAGTGCAGCAAAGAAGCTAGGCTGTCAGATCAGGACAGACTAATAACCAATTAAGCCCACTCCCCTGTCCTTTCCCTAGAGCCTCACAGTTTTTGTTCAAATATATATTCAATTCTTTTTTAAAAGTTATATTGAATCTGCTTCCATTCACCTTTCGGATAGTGCATTCCAGATGGTAGCAACTCACTGCATGAAAAAAATTCTCCTCATCTCCCTTCTGGTTCTTTTGACAATTATCTTAAATCTGTGTCCTATGATTACTGACCCACCAACCAGTGGAAACAGTTTATCCGTATCTACTGTTGTGGAAAGGTGGACTGTTATTCCACCAAGTTATTGCACATTCTGGTAAATCTCCTTTGCACCAAGGCCTTGATACTCTTCCTAAAGTGTGCTGCCCAAAATTGGACACAATACTCCAGCTGAGGCCTAGCCAGTGATTTATAAAGGTTAAGCAAAACTTCCTTGCTTTTGTTACCCTACATCTCTATTTATAGGATATATGGTAAAGTGCAGTGAATATTTTTCACGGCAAACATCCGCCAAGATCCAATAAGCTAGTGGAACAGGCTTGATCGGGTGAATGACCACCTCTTGATTCTGCTTTCCTATGATCCCAGAGGCAGTGGTTACAACCTTATCCATTTTGTAGCCTCACAAATGACATGCTGACAGACAGGATTGCAGATAGACAGGAATGAGACCTGGGTGGTATTTTCATGGTCTGCCTGGCTGAGGGTACCCAGCACAGACATGTGAGTTTGTATCTAACAAACAGCAACAGACACCCTCAAAAATGCTCCCCGATTGCCGGATACATGTTAACAATCAGTGTTGCCAAAATAATAATAGTGGAGGATGGGGGCTTCGGTCTGAATATCAGACAACTGTGCTTTTGGACTTTATCCTGGTTGCACTATCTGTGCTACTAGCGGGCATGAAAGAGAAACATATTTGAAATGGTGTTGCCTCACAGAGCATTGACGTCATCAGCTCCTTCTCTGCTGATGTCACATATCCATGCACATGCATTACGTCATTCACTCTGGTCACTCTCGGGGAGGCAACGGGAGATCCAACTCTGAGAAAGGTTCTCCCAAATTCAGCACCAGGAAATCCAACCACTGTTCCCTGTGAGCCATGATTATTTTCATTTAATGCATCAGAACTGAGAATGAAGAATACCTTCGATCCATTGACCTGTTTCTCTTCCCAAAACTGGTTGGCCTGCAGCATATGTAAAGCTGACGTTTAGTATTTATTTCCAGATTGCCAGTATGTATAACTCTTCTCTCAGATCCAGACTGCTGGACATTTAAAGCAGCTGAACGTTCACAAAACGTTGTTCACAGAGAAGCTAAGCCCATTAAAGATTCCTGTTTCAAAGCCAAATCCATGCAATTCCTGTGCACAAAAAAAAGTGGATTGAGAGATACGATTATATTTTCCCCAAAGGCTTTGCTAACATCTCCTCTTTAGATCTCTAGACTTTTCTGAGTAGCTGCTGCCTCCCATGGACTTTCCGCATTTGCCCTTGGTTCATGTCGATGATAATCTTATCAGATTACATCAAATTACAGCAGCATCAAAGCGACTTGTGAGTTCTACCTTGGCTACATCCCAAAGATGCAAAGAGTTCCTTACTCAACCTTGTTCTTTTTCTGGATGTACTACTATCAGATCCAATTCATTAGAGGTGATCATAGAATTATAGTAATTTATCAACACAAATTGAGGTAGAAATTCCACCTGTGTCTAAGATTTATGTAGAAATTCAGCTCCGGAATTTGGCCAAATCTTAAAATTAACCTTCACTTTTAGACCAATATTCTGTAAATTTATTATTCAAACATACAGGCAAACTACTTCAAAGTTAAAGACTGATTTGGACTATTTGTCAAATTCTCATAGTAAAAATGCTAATTTCTCCCCAGTGAAGAGGCTGGCCGTTCAACGACAATTCAAAGAAAATCTAAATACAAAAATAGTGATCACAAACAGTAGGATGAAACCTACCGTATCCCAGGACTGAGCTAGGCTATAATTTTCAATGAGATATTGAAATGCCACATTCTGCTCTTGTTAATAGCAGAGATGGTGTGAGACCAAGCATTGAGGAGGGTGAGGATGAGGCAAATGGCTCAAGGTTGAAGGGATAGGTTTTAGGCAGAGAGAGGGAGGTACAGAGAGCAGAGGCAAGTAACTAATGGCTTAGCCATTGACAACTTGGCTTCTGATGTGGACCCGGGCAGACGTCTTGAGCAGGTGCTGAAACATAATGCGGAAGATATTTTTACCATAAGAATAATGTATTGTGGGAATATGCTTTATCAAGCAATACAATAGAAAACTCTAGACCACTTTTCCGCTGTGAATTTAATTGCCAGTATACTTAATGAGTGATGTATGAATGTGCCTTATAGAATACTTTGATAACGTTGACTATGTCCATTGCAATTGTGTGAAAATAAGATGTGTAAACAGAGGGGTGTTATATAGAACTATAATAAGGGAATGATATGTATGTGTGATAACCTGCTCTGTGCAATTTGGGACCGAGCCAGGGGCAGGAAGGTGACCAAAAGCTCGGTCGAAGAGAAAGGTCTTTAACTGTGACCTGAAACTGGGAAGAGAGGGGGCGAGGCGAAGCGAGTGAGGAAGGGAGTTCCAGAGCCTCAGAGCGTAGTGGCTAAAGGCACGGCCGCCGAGGGTGGAGTGGAGGACTCGGGGGACATGGAGGAGGCCAGACCCAGAAGAGCGAAGGCAGCGGGTGCTGGGTTGGGGGGAGAGGAGATCAGAGAGATAGGGGGGTGCAGAGGAGTGGAGGGATTTGAAAACAAGGGTGAGGATCTTGAAGTCGATCCTCTCTGGGATAAGGAGCCAGTGAAGTCTTGCAAGGACTGGGGTAATGGGGGAGCGAAGCTTAGATTGGGTGAGTATGTGGACGGCAGAGTTTTGGATAAGCTGGATTTTGTGGATTGTGGTGGAGGGGAGACCGGCGAGGAGGGCATTGCAATAGTCCAGCCGAGAGGTGACGAAGGCATGGACCAAGGTTTCGGCGGCTTTTAAGGTGAGGTATTGCCGAAGACGGGCGATCTGTCAGAGGTGGTAGAAGGCAGTGCTGGTGACGGACCAGATGTGGGGGAGGACGGACAGTTGGGGGTCGAACCTGATGCCAAGGTTGTGCACAGGATCCCTACCCCCCTGCTCTGGTTCCTACCTTGGGACATTGTTGTATTCTATGAAGCGCTTTGAGATATTGATAAGATGTGGAAAACGCTATATAAATATAAGGATTATTATTATTATTATTTTAACCAGATGGACTTATGATCATGGTCAAAACAGATAGCTTTGTGGTGATACCTAGAGCAAGGACAGGCCACAAAAACTTGTTTATTCGTGGGTATAAATATTGGGCATCAACTCGCCTAAAATCACAACAGACCTAGGAAAGAAAAAGAAATGAAGAAGAAATGAAGATGTAACTACTAATTCTGTTCTCCGTATTGGTAACTATGTTTTTCTTTATCATGCACATTGCAATATAAAAGTTTCTTGAACAAGACATTCTGTCTCTGAGCTTGAGTATTTCTATGTCCAAAAATCCAAAAATCCATTACTGATCCTCTGTAGTAAAAATTTGATTCAAATTCAATACAATTAAATTCAGTGATGATATAAGTCAAGTTTCACAAAAGTTAATTTGCAACATACAAAAATGTTTAATGCAAGGCCGAATTGACGAAAGTAACAGCAACATGTAAATACTAGGACAACAGGGAAGCAAGACGTGACTCAATGAATATATATGAATCAGTAGTTCACAGTAGGAAATCCCTGTGTTCTTTACAAGACTGAAATTGTAGTAGCTGATCAGCATTCCTTGCCGACCTTTGAATCAATTCAAAATATGAGAGCATTGCAAACTCTGGCTGGGAATCACAATGAAGCAATATTTGTGGGCTCACGGGAAGAACAGTTACTCACCTTTTAAGGTACAGTAGACAAAAGATTATGCAAATTGTCTTACAGCCTACTGTCTTTTTTCTTATTGTATTATTGGTTTATTGGTAGTGGAAGGTTCATGTTGTGACATACTTTCGCATGGCTCTGTGATTTTTGGTAACAAGTGGAATTTTTATTTATATAGCACCATCCATTTCAGTTGTCTTTATATAGATGATTGGGTACCTGAAACTGGTAGGTGGGGGGTGGGGGGGGTGGCGGTTGAGTGGGTGGGAAATGATGGAAAGTGTGGTCAAAGAGGTAAATATTGAGGCTGCCTTACAAGTGGAGAGAGCAGAGACATGTCATAGGGGCTGGGAAAGTATCCCACAGAGCTGGGGAAGAACGGCTGAAAGTTCACTCACTGATAATGGGGCAGGTTGGGTGCCAGACATGAAGCAAGCCAATGCTTGCTGAGCGAGGGGAGCGGACAGTTCAGAAGGATAAGGGTTACACAGGTAGTGTGGGGCGAGGCTGTGGAAGGATTTGAACAATAGGATCTTGTAGGGTCCGTCGATTTGGAAATTTTCCGATATCGATATATTGGTGGGCTCATATCGATATATACCGATACGCGCGCATTCCGGTGTACGCATGCATTTGGATTTGCGTGAGCATTCAGGGGCGTGCGTGCATTCAGAGGTGCGTGCATTCGGGGGTGCGCGCGCATTCCGGTGTGCAAGCGCATTCAGATGTGCGCGCGCATTCCATGCTCTAGGCCCAGTAGGATTGCAATGCCGGTGACAAGGTAAGTTGAAAAAGTTCGCATTATACCGAAAGTACCAATATATCACCAGAAATGATATAGCGATATTTACGATATAGTGATTTTTTTTTATACCGAATTTTTCGATATATCAATATATTTTAAATTCCGATATCGGCGTATCGATATGAAAAATTATATCGATATATCACCGGACACTAGGATCTTGAATTCCATCCTTTGGGAGACAAGCTGGTGTGGAAGAAGACATGGGCTACACCAATTTTGGCAGACAGTGCCTTATTTTGATTCACACCATACAGGTAAATGTACTTCCCATACATGTCTCTAAACAAATATCTATTTAAACATTCACCACCATTCACTGCATCCCTGCTCTCCATCCAGAATGCTGCTTACCCTTTGCCAATTTGGAGCTACTCGTTATTGACTGGGCTGCAGTTCTTTTGCAGTTATTCCCAATGACAGCTCCCCTCTCCATATTCCAAGGTGCTGAAATCTGGCGTTTTCACCGATATTACACACCGTTTTAGCAGATGACCAATAAGCAGTAACCAAGGAGGTAAAACACGCACAGCAATCATCCCAAGCTATGATTGCACCAGCTAGCTTTCGTCTTGGACAGTGTTGTCCAATAAAGTATTGGACAACACTGGGCTAACCTCAGTTGTTAATGAACACATCCCAAAACCCTTCTGTGCTCCGTTTTCTCCAAATCCTTTTCATTGGGTTCATTCAACAACCACAACAACAACAATTCAGAGAAACAAACAATTGCTCCATAGCTTTTAATCAGACAAGGGCCAAGCTTATGGTGGGTCATGTACTTTAGCAATGTTTGACTGAGATTTAAAGTGACTCAAAGAGGTGTTTACACAGTAAGTAAAGCCAAAGGCTCACTGTGAACCATTCAAGGTGGATCAATACAGTTGATTTCATTCACTTACAACAAGCTCTGAATGCCTTTTGAGCATATTTGTTACACACAATTTAAGTGCTGTCATAAAGACAACAAAACATTGATTTCCATGATCTTTTGAAAAGAAACAAATCAATTCTCTATTGTAAATATAATACTGAAAGTTGCAATTTTATTACATCTTTGAAGTATGAAATTGTTGCAATAAGAATAACAAAATTACGTAGATCTTCTCAATGTGCTTTGGTTGGAGTGGAATGAACATATTCTCCCAGCATTAAAACCTTCATTACTTGTATTCTATGTTGAATGCAAAATGGATTCTCTTTGGAACAATGCGATTCCAATTCTGTAATTCGCGAAATGCAGAGAAAAAGCACAAAGCTGTCAGCCTGTGATTGCGAGGCTCTGTCACCAGTGGTGAAGAACAGATTTATTATCGCCTGTCATTAATATAAACGCACGCAGGGCAATAATTATAGAAAATCTTTGAAGTGTGAGAAAAGGTTTAATGGCTTGTCTTGGGACATTGTCATTGTGAGCAGAAAATCTATAGTTTTTTAGGTCCAAAAAGCAAAGAAAATAACCTGTATTACTGCATGGCATATTTGATTCAAAGGAGCCCTGTCTTTGTCTCAAAGTTTTTGGGAAACTTTTATTAGTTGTGAATGCCAAAGGGCTGTTTTTTTCACCTAAAGGCATGTGTTGCATGTGAGAATGCTGCACCCGCAGTAGCATGTACATTTCTAGTCACCACAACATGAAGGGGCTGCACAGGCTTTAGTGGCAGTGCAGAGGAGAACAGTGAGGTTGATTATAAATATTCCAGTAAAACTTGTATAAATCTGATCTAGAGATTTTCCCAAGGTGCTGGACATTCAGGGATTTAGACCCAAGCTAGGGGTTGTGATTGTGGAGGGTGGAGGGCAGAGAGGGAAGGAGGGTGGCCAAAGGCACAGTTGTAGAGCAGGGTTTTGTGATGTGCGTTGAAAGAGGCATGGGAGGAGGGAAGACAAAGGGAATGTGGAATGGGAGATCCATAGGGTGGAGACAGAAATGCTGAAGGCCCGGCCACTGATGATGTGGTAGACCGGACCACTGGGTGACATGGATCAGGCCAGAGCCTGCTGAGTAGAGGGCACAGACAGGTTGATATGGGGTCAGCAGGTCACAGAGGTAGGGATTGGTAAAATGGTGGAATGGCCTTGAAGATGAGGATGAGGCTTTTGAACACTTTCTTCTGGGGCATGGATAGCCAATGGAGCCTCTGAGGGTGGGGGTGATGGGGTCATGGAGCCTGGTGCATGAGAGTACATGAGCTGCAGAGCGATGATCTGCTGCATGTGGAGGGAAGAGTTGAGATGTCTGACAAGCAGGGAGTTGACATAGTCAAGCCTAGATGTATTGAATGCTAGGATGAGGGTTTCGGCAGCCTGAGGCGTTAGGCAGTGGGTGATCTGGGGAAGGCAGAGCAGATCATGGATTGGATGTGGTGCAGAAAGAATAGTTGAGGGTCAAACAAGACAACAAGGTTCCGGATTGGCTTAGCTAAGTGCGGTGTGAATCCTTGGGTTGTTGCTGCCAGTGCCTGAGGTACGGAGGTGCTGACGGGAGCTAATCAGGAGATCCTTGGTCTTGCTGACGTTTAACAGTAGAAAATGAACTCTCATCCAAGACTTGATGTCTGACAGATATTCTATCAGGACAGCAGGAGTCTTAGAGTTGAGGGTGGAGGCAGAGAGATAGAGTTGGGTGTCATCTATGTACGTGGTCTCATCTGATATGACTTAAATGATGTTTACTGTACTTGATTTTAGATCAGGATGTCTCAAAGCACATTATTTTACTGTAAATTATAAACATGTATTTTGCAGACAAATGCAGCACACAGTGATATTCCACAAACAACCATGCAGTGAATGATCATTTTGATCTGGGGGGAATGGTGGACATGAAACTTTCTTTTCAAATAGTGCCATGGAATCATTGTCATCTACCTAAACAGGCATAGAAGCGACATTGTTTTGCTCGTCATCCAAAGGATAGTACAACTTCTAACAATGCAGCACATCCCCAACACTGTGTTGGAGTGTCAGCCTAGACTGTGAGTTCACAGTCCCGATATGGTGCTTGAGTTGATGTTCTCCTGATGTGAAATGTGCTATATAAGTGTAACTTTGTTGTTGTTGTTGTTGAACCCACAGCCTTCTGACTATGAGGTGTTAACAGGCTGACTCAGTGTTAGAAAAATGAGCTATGAACGATTAGACAAGCTAGGGTTCTTCATGACTAACATTAACTACCTGAGCCTCGGATTTATAGTAGGACTCGAACGGATTCTGGATCTGTACTTCTTACTACTGCAATTGACAGTGACATTCCTTAATTGACCATCGAAGAAAAGCATCAAATAAACAATTTTTTTATGTTACTGAACATAATGCAAACACAGAAGGCAATCCATCTTACCAGTGTTGTTGCTCAGCTGCTTAGACTGTCATACCTGGTTGAAAAAGATTCTAGATTTAAGCACATATCGACACTTTGAGCTCACCATCCAATGCTACCAACTGAGCAGACTGGTGTACACTGAAACACCCTGAGACATTCTAAGCTTATAGATTCTGTGTCCATTTTAGCAACCTTGCAAGAAAACTGAGTAAAAGTTAGTGTGAGTGGCATGTATGAGCCTTGAACACCAGAGCGATGACAGGCTTTTGACGCACTTAAATGCTGTTAATTAACGCCTTTACAAATTAGATGGATGCCTGTCTTTTTAAAAGTGGGATTGTAGACAAGAAAGATGAGCATAAACACAGATGATTGAACACATTGAGGAACCTGATGGTTCAGCTACTGCTGCGATCAAAGGTGAGTCTCTTTTTGGTTCAGAGTTATAAATATGTGTTTTAGATTGAATTCTGCATTGATTTGTTTGACTGAGATGTTTCATGGAGTTTTGTCTTGTAGTTGCAGTGCTTAGTTGTCTCCCTCAGGAAATTAAATGGATTGGACAGAACACGTGAGTATTTTTATAATAATCCTCCTTGTATCTGTTATGTTGTTTCGGTCAGCCGGGTGTGTGACACATCACCGTGCTTTAGAGTATTCAAACCAAACTGGGAATTCCAGAGATAAATAATTGGAATGGAATATGGATTTCCAAGGTGGATGCATCTGCTTACCTAATTCTGTAAATGATTAGGTGCAGCTTTACAAGAGCCAAGGCTTGGGGACTCCAGAGTGTATATTGGAATACTGCTAACCAGCTAAAATGTTTGCAGCATTTCAATGTAGCCTTACTCCTATTTAGCATTACAGTGTATAACATTATATCATCTCTATATATAAAAGCCTTAGATATGTTTCCACAATTGTATCCTCCTGATGCGGATGACGCTATGTCAAATCTATCTTCTATATATATAAAAGCCTTAGGTATGTTTCCGCAATTGTAACAATGAACTTCTAAAAGGAAAACAAAATCCAATACAGCTTAAAAAAAAACAACAAAGAAAAACAATCCAGTGATTAAAGCTCACCCTTTTTTTTGTCAACAATAAATACATTATTTTAAAAAAGTTTCAAAATGTATGAATAAACGTGTTCAAAAACACTAGGCCGTAAGTTGTAAGTTAAAGGCACCGGCTCTGTAAGCCATGGCATACTCATCTGCAGATCCAATGGTGTTCTATCCTGCCACATAAACACTAAAATCATATACCACTATTTATTGTTTGGACATAGGAGGACTCTGGCTTCAGTCCCTAGTACACATTGGGCTGCCACTTGCTGATGGCTTCCATAAGCAAATAATTGAGCATCTTTGAGATTGTAAAATGCTTGATGCAGTTTGTGTCTGGTTTTGAATTTAAGTAAATTACGTAACTGGAAATGAAGGACATCAGGGTCAAGCTCAGTATGTTACAAAAAACACTTCCACTGACTGTTTGTCACAGTGATCTGAAGTGAGATCATTTATGATCGACATTCAAAACCTAGGTGCAAGTTTATTCTTGATTATGGGTTGGTCTGTGAGCAGCCTGTGATACCATTATAGAGACAATGAAAAGACGAAGTAGAATCTTATTGAGTTTTGCAGAGACTCCTCATGATTTTATGGTGTTTATATTATTTAATCAATAGGTTCTGAATCAAGCATCCATAACACCCAGAATCACATTTTATACAGTCATTTTATTAAAATTACTTTTTATATATAATGCTGACATTGATACGGTTCCTTTAACATTGAAATATCTCAAAGCACTTCACATGGAATTCCTGTCAACTGTAGTGACTGTGTATTTCTTGACCAGTGTAGCACTCACTTTGCACACGTCAGGGTCTCATAACGACAATTTTATTTGGAGGATTCTTGGCCAGGACACAGTGAGAAACGCCTTTCTCTTTTCAAATAGCATCATAGATTTTTTAACATCCACATGTACAGTCAAACAGGCCCTTCCATTTAATAACCAATGCCTTGGGACGTCCTCCTGACATAAAAGGCCTGATACAAACATCATTTTGTTGTTGTTTCATCCAAAGCATGTATCTGTGACAATGAAACTCTCAATCTCCCCCTTTCCCTCCGTCTAGGCATTGTTCTCCACCACTGTCAAGTGCTCTGGGATGCTACCCTGTGTGAGAGGTGCTTTTTCAATGCACGTTGTTGTTCTTGTAGGCTGCAAATACAGAGAGAGTGAGACTCAGCCAAGCTGGCACATCTATTATCCGCAGTTGTCACAAACATTGTGAAGTTAAAAAATCGCTACATTCTTTTGAACCCTGATGTAGTGTTCAAGAGGCTCCCTCTCCTCTCATTCCCACGCAAGCTATATTTCATATGTTAAACAAAAGAAATGAAAGATTTTATTGCAATACCGAGGGAGAATTCTAAATGAGGCTTCATTATCTTGGATAACAAATAAAACAAGATACCTTGTGTAAGGGTTGATTTAAATTTGTGACCCTGCGGTGAAGTGAGGACTGACACAAATGTTATACAATTAATATGCATGTTTATTAATTCATAGTTATAACTAATTAAAAGTATATATCACAACAATGCTTACTTATAGATCTATAGCTCACAATGATTTAAGTTGACCAAACTAAATGCTGTGGGTGAGACAGAGTAGCAAGGTCCAAATTAATCTCCACATTATTCCAAATATAGATTCTCAAAAGGTATGCATGTATTATTGTATGGTTTCCATTTTGACATCCGAAAGTATCCAGGTATTATTGTGCCATTCCCAGTTCAATATCCAAGCACCACTGTACGTCTAGAGTTGCTCCACTCATAGTCTTGATCGTCCCTTTCTTCTGAAGCTGGAACATGAATTTGCAATTCCAATTTCTCCTTTCTTCAACTTCCTGCTCAAATCGATCTCTCTTTATCCAGTTCAATAGGTGACCTTTCACTCATTGTCCTTTGCACGATGGTTCCTCTTCAAAAACAAATGCAACACAGCTCCCGCTCCAGCTGCAGACAATTTCTCCATGAGAAAATTACTGATATGGACTGAAAACAGTTTGTTGTTTATAAACAGTCTTTTGTTTCTTCTGCAAAGCTAGCCACAACCAGCTCCTATCATGTGCAATTGATTACATATGTCTAAAATATAGGTACTGTATATCACTAATATAATTTGAGATATTATTTAACACATTAGTTACAGAATTCTACACTTGTGTTGCATTCTGGCCACTGGGGGTAAAATACCATTTCAGGATGCAATGAATAAAGCACAATGGAAATCCTTTATTAATAGTGACTAAAGGGTTTTGACTAGTATGTTATACTACAGGTAGTGTTTACTGTCACTAGAATATATCCTTACACATTGGAACATGAGTTTTCCTTACCCATGTGGTAACTATAATGCAGTTTAATCAGTAATTTGTTTATCCATGTCAAAATGAGCTTAATACTGTCCTGTCTATTTGTTTAAGCCCTCACAAGAGGAGCTGGATTAAGCAGTTGATGATGAGTAAATTTGGGAGATTACAATGGGCGTAACCTTTAGAACATTAAGGTGGCCATGATAGAAGAAGTTGTGTATATGCTGAAGAGAGATGGCAATTGAATACTTGATGAGGGAACTCTGAGGCTTGTGATAGCAACGGCTAGAAGCCATTATCCAAACGCCATGTTTCTGAATACAGGATCATAAATCCAGTGCTTGGAATCCACCTTGATTACTATGCAAAGAGATAAGCAGCTGGTTGACAAGCTCCTCATTTCCAACTGGTGGAACCATTGCTCATTATTGAGGAGGTATGATTGTTTGAGCTGTAGGCAGAAGGATGGTGGCAGTATTCTCACCCATTTCATGTTGAGCTGTGTGGCACACCAGGAAGTTCACAGGGCGTTACTGGTGCTTACCATCCACCTAGTGAGGGCTCAAAACTGTGCTTTTCAGATATCAAATGACCATCCTCCTTGGGTGGGGGTTGGGGGCAGTGGAGAAGCAAGGTTCCTTGGATCTGAACTAACTCCAAGGTGACATGCTTGGTTACAGAATGCTGGAATAGGGTTAGCCCTCTAGTCTCAGTATTCCAGTTCCTTAACCAAGCAGGTCCATTGTACTCCAGGGCATTGCTGATGACAGAGTTTGGCAGGACATCTACAGTCACTCTGGGCAGGGATTCTTCCCTCTTGGCTCCTTTTAACTCTGCAAATCAAAGCCCTAATGTGTACAGTGGCCCTAGATAAACAAGCGTCAGGAAGCTTGCCAGGCATTACTTGCAAAGGCAAGCTATGGGTTTTAACCAGTTCGACTCCAGCAGTACCCTAATCCACCTTCAAGAGTTCCACAGTTTCTGGGTTTACTGGAATGAACAAAATAGGAAATCCATATGGTCAGTTACTATTAAAACAATAGGCACAAGAATCCTATTCACCATTTAGTTAATGGTCTCATTAAACTGAACCTTTATTTATATTTGAACTTTTACAATGGTGTTTCCAGGCTATTCAACTGTGGGAGCATTACAGGCAAGCTGATTCAGATACTGATTCAAAGTCTATACTCACTATGCTCACTTTCCACTGGCTGAATTGCAGGGGCAAGAACACCCTTGTCTGAGTTACGCCGTCCTAACAAAGGGCAAAATGACTAGTTGTGTTTTCCTAGCTAATGCGTTGCTTGACTTCAGCCAACAACACAGCCCAGGTTTCAAACTTGTGAATGTTTGGTTTCTCTGATGAGTGCTGTGTGAGATGATGTCTTTACTCACTTGGCCATCAGGGGGAAGCCTCAAATGCATTTTTGATTTTGCACAATATAAAATGTGTGAAACCAGCAAAGGTAATTTGGCTCATCAAACCCCCTGCCTTTAATGACCACCTATAAGATGCTGGATTGTGACTTCTGTCCACTTCATTTAATTTCCCATGGGAGGCAGCCAACCACGGTTCAACCTGCAAGGCAAAACTCCACAAAATGTCTCAGTCAAACAAGTCAAGCAGAATATGAATTCAACTTTAAAACACATATTTATAACTCTGGCCCAAAGCATTCCACAGGTGACTCATCCGTGATCCCAGCAGTACATCAATCATTACGTTCCTCAGTATATTCAATCATTTGTGTTTATTCTCATCCTTCTTGCCTATAATCCAACTATTAAAAAAGATAGGTATCCATCTCATTTGTAAAAGGGTTAATTGACAGCATTAAGTGCTTCAAAAGCCTGTCATTGCCTGGTGTTCAAGGTTCACACATACCACTCACACTAACTTTTACTCAGCATTCTTTCAATGTTGCCTTACCACTACTCAGCACCACATAGTATGGCATAATATCATATACAGTAATGTAATACAACATCATATTATATAACATCATTTTATACAGTAAAACACCACACAATAAAATATGACCTAATATAGTATCATACAATTAACACCATCCAATATAAATTATACAAATGTTGCGCTTAAAAACCCAGTCATTGCCAGGACTTTCTAGATTCATATATGATCACTCCAAACATTGAGATTGATCTGCTACAGTATTACTCAATTATGCATGAGACAGCATACAAAGGCTAGCTATCTTGCCCAGCTCTTGAGATAACACACCGCAGTGTGCCTCCCATCTGTCCAGGCATTGGAACTGATGTCTTAGCATTCAGAATATCCCATAGAAGTGGTTAGCACGCTTGTCTTGCAAGCATAAAATCTGGATTTAGTTCCGACTGGGATGAAATGTTGGGCAAGTTTCCTTACTCCACACACCTCTGTTTATTGAGCAATAAACAGGAACCTGGTTGTTAGTCAATTGGAGGATCGCTTCCTGGGGGATAGTAATCCCTCCATTCCAAAAAAACACCTGCTGTTTTGCTGAAACTGCTGCATAGGTAGACCTCGCTTAACATTGCTTCGGTCAACGTTGTTTCGTTATTATGTTGCTGATACATAGGAAACATATATCCATTCAACATCGCGACGTTCGCTATTACGTCCTTCGCCAGCGGCAGTGAGCCAGACCGGCAGTGAGAGAGAGAGGCAGGTTGGCACTGAGTGAGACCGGCAGCAAGTGAGTGAGCCGGACAGGCAGTCAGGGAGCGAGTGAGTGAGCCGGACAGCAGTCAGGGAGCGAGTATAATGCTTTTTTTTAGAAAAGTTTGACGAAAAATGTTCAAAAGAATCTAACTCCAGTTTATACATTAATTCTTTGGGGAAAAATGTGTTCGCTCAACATTGTTTCGCTTAAAGTCGCACTTTTCAAGAACCAAACTATGGCGTTAAATGAGGAATACCTGTAATGTGCTTAAATAACATGTAAATGAAAAGCAAATGATTGGCTGTAACTTTCATCCACAAAATCCGCAGTTGCTCTACTGTACAATATATTCTATGAAGCTTTTTGAGATGTCTCAACGACATGCAAGGATTTTTAGTGGTATTTCACTCCTGATGTGATTTGAATGACCTTTCATTGTGCGCATTGAATTAAGCACAGCCTTAACACAATGAATAAATTATCAATTAACCCACTTAAAAGGTAATCCTCGATGAAATGCAAGGATTTATCAAATGCAAGTATTATTATTATTGTTACTATTATTATATTCCATGCATGTTGCTTTCCATATTTCATTTTAACTGAATATATTGTTAGAATATCTATGTTGCCTCATCAACAATCCAGTCCGTCATTCATCTTTCACCACTAACCTACAGGCAGCAGGCTGGACTAAAAGCCACCCTAGGAAGTTGACTAGCAGAAGTTAGGTACTCCATACAACCTGCATTTTAATTTGATTGGTTCCCTGTGGGATTGATGTGCACCATTCTCTGTTGATTGAGTGCATGCATGTTCACTCTGTAATGATACTCAATCCACAACACTAGTGAATTAATTCCTTTATTCTCAGCTCCCAATACCCCAAACTCTTAACCCAAACCCTGGTTTCCTACTTCAGACCCTGCTTGTCATTCTTCACAACTCTTCCCTCCAGAAGCTGCAGTAATTCAGTAAATGGTTCCTTGCATTGCAAGATCTAGAAGGGATCATTCCCCCCACCAAATTCCTCTTTTATCCCCTCTCTTATCTCTCTTTACTGCTGCAAAGCTTCCAAACCAAAGTAAAAGCTCCATCCCAGGAAATGTTTCTGCTTTTCACAAAATCTAGATAAACCGAGCCAATACACGTATTGGGAGTATGTCAGTTCACTTCAGTTGTGAGTTAAATGAACATTATGTACGATAGCTTTCATCGAGAGTTACCTTTTAAGTGGGTTAATTGATAATTTAGTCATTATGCTTAATTCAATGTGCACAATGGAAGGCCATTCTAATCACATCAGGAATGAAACACCACCAAAAATAAGTGTGCATTACCACAGACAGAGTGATTTCTCTCATAAATTTAAGTGATGTCGCACTTTGCAACAAAATGTAGCCCCTCGACTATGGCTCCACCTACCCCAAGCTTCTATAACTTGCTTAAATAATATGTAAATTGAAAGCAAATGATCTGAATTGGCCGTTGGCATCCCATTCAAATCACATCTCAGCTCAGGTGGAATAACGGGATTTGATGTATTAAAAGTGGATACAATTTGCATTGAATATATCTCAGGCTCTGCGACTGAACCCAGAAATACATACAGAATGTCACACGAATGAGCAGATCAGCAACAGACCTGAAGCCAATGCCTTGCATAATATTTTTGGCAGATATGCTTTAACAGGACTTTAATTTGATGCAATTCAGTGGCCAAAAAACTGATGTAATTTTTATAGAGAGTCGATTATCAGCACTAATTGGGGTAGGAAGTGGTGCGGATAATTGATCATCACATATAATACAAATTGGTTACAGTGCTAACCAAAAAGACAGAAGTCGCTGGGAACACATAAATAAGAATCCAGTTGTTAGTCGATTGGCGGATCGCTTTCTGGCAGTAATAATCCCTCCTCTCTAAAAAAAATGTGGTCACTCAATCCATGACTATTTGTGGGACACTGATGTGTGCAATCAGCTGTAACTTTCGTCCACAGAATATATGGTCGCTTCACTTTACAATATATTCTGTAAAGCTTTTTGAGACGTATCAACAACATGAAAAGGCACTTATCAAATGCAAGGATTATTGTTATTACTATTATTATATTCTGCCCTTGCTACTTTCCAAATTTCATTCTACAGTCTCTACACTGATAGAATATCTATGTTGCCTCACTGAGCGACTTCAGTTTTTGTTTCAGATTTCCAGCATCTGCAGTATTTTGCTTTTTTGTCTAATCAAAAGCTCTTCTCTACCTCTCTCTCTGACTTTTTCTCTCTCCCTACCTCCATCTTCCTATTCCCTCACACCTTCTTTCTGCTTCTCCTGAGTTGTTGCTCTCTCTCTCTCTCTCACACACACTCTCTCTGAATCTGGAGGAGAAGAGAAAATAATGTATGTACCATGTAATAAATATCACTGGTTGTATTTATCTCTTCACAGACAGCATTTTCTCCCCCAAAAGTGAAGGAAAAGTATCATAGAATAATAGAATTTAGTGCACAAAAAGAGACAATTCGGCCTATCGAGTCTATGTTGGCGCTTTGAGAAGAGCAATTCAAAGTCAATCCCACTCCCCGGCTCTCTCCCTGTAACCACTCAAATCTGTCCTCCCCAAATAAGCATCCACTTCTCTTTTAAAAGTTATTATCGATTCGGCTTCCACCACCCTTTCATGGGATGGGATTAAGGGAAATAGGGGGGGAAAGATGTCAAGAGGAGGGGTCGGGGCAGGGGGAAGGAGAGCAGGAAAGCCGACTGTAAACTTGAGGGCAAAATGTGGCAGCCAAATTGTGCACAACAGTTGTCCCACAGACAGTCGCAGAAATGGGGCCAGGGGAGAAAGAGGGCAAGGGGGGAGAGGAAGGGAAAGGGAGGGAAAGGTGATGTAGAGCAAGGTCAGGGAGGAAGAGGGAGGAGAAAGGGGGGGCAAAGGAGAGAGGGAGGGAAAGGTGGGTGGGAGCAAAATCAGGGAGAAAGGGGGCAAGAGGGAAGAGGGAGAGAAGGTGAAAAGGGGGGAGAGAAAGTGGGGAAAGGGAGTGAGGGAAGAAGAAGAGGGGAGGGGGAAAGGCCAGGGGGCAAGGGGGAGGGGGGGGAAATCAAACAACAACAATAAACAACAAAAGCAACAATATTAACAATAAAAACAATAACAATCAATAGCTAACAATAGTCCAGTAACCGCTCCTTCTCACCGCCGCCCGTCCGGACGATCTTCAAAATGGCGGGAAACAGGGCCCAGTGTGGCGACAGGGCCCAATCCGGTGACGGGCCCGAAAACCGACCGTCTCCTCAGCTGGTGTACCCGGCGACTTGGTGACGGCCCTGGTATCTCGGACACACCATGTCTGGCCAGTTTGCACAGCAGCAGCAGCAGCCCGATCGCCGTCCAGATCTCCCGCCACGAGATGATCCGCCGCTTGCAGCACCGGACCAGGTGAAAGGCCTCGCAGGGGAACCGCCTGAAGACGTCGCCATCGAGTGAGTTCACCTCACCCATGGCCGCCGCCGATGAAATGCCCGTGTTCAGGCCGACCTGCCCCCAGCTCCCCGCAGTCGCACAGTGTGGTGTGTAGCTCTGCATCCTGCATCCTGTACAAGCGGCCCAAATCTCGATAGTGGTTTCGGTGGTGATTGTTTTCATCATGGAAACGATTTAGTCTTAATGTCAAAACTTATTTCCTTGAAATCTTAAAGTACCTACAAAATGGTTCATTCCCCCTCACCACCACCCTTCTGTTTGGTTATTTGTCATTGCTATCATTAGCCTTGATCAGTTGTTAGAGCTCCTGCCTCTGAGTCAGCGGTTGTGGGTTCAAGCCCCATGTCGGGACTTTCAGTGCAGAGTCTAAGAGAGTGACATTCCAGTGTAATAGGGGGCAGGGTGGATTGGGCTACAATGTTGAGGTGAGTTCCCTTCTGCTTGTTTAGGTGGACGTTACAAATCCTAAAGCACTATTCAGAAAGGAGAAGTTTCGCCCTTAAATCTCTTTGAACCAGTGCCCTGTCAGGGTTCACATGGGAAGTCCATATTACTCTTAGTCTCTTACACACAACCCACCTGGCCAAATGTGGTCCACAAGACTGAAAGGGGCTATTCATTTTGCTGTTCTCAGCTTAAACATTCAGCTTAAACCTCTTTTGAAGCCTTGAGCAAGTATTGAAAACCTACCATGATTTCTAAAAAAAAGTCCCTTTGTACTATTAAAAATGATTGCATTTATTGCAAAGATTACATGATAGTATATACGATTTTAAAAAAATCTATCTGGTCTTTGCATTATATTCTCTGGGACTCTTAGATATCTCTCTGTTGGTGTCCTTCAAGCAAAGTACACCCCCACAAGGCAACTTGTCTGAAAAAGACATGCGTAAGCCACTTCTGGGCAACATTGATCAAAATTCTTCCCCATATTCCTCATGTTCAGATTCTAAACTGCCTCAAAAATATCAGCTCTCCAGCTGATTCATGTAGACTTGCAGCTTTTTATAGGTCTGGGTTTATTAATAAATAGGCACGCTATCCTCTAATCCTGGAAAAGTCTAACTGGTACACAGAACTGTTGGCATCTAAACAGCTGGCTTTAAAACCTAGTTGGAAATATCAAATTCAATATCAATTATGTGAGAAGGAGGCATTTGGTCATACTCAATGTTTTCTTCTCCTTTCCCTATCAGCATTTTTACTTCAAATGGCAATTTTTACTACAAAATTAGCCTGGCTCAGTCGGCAACATTCTTGCCTCAGAGTCAGAAGATTGTGGGTTGAAGCTTCATGCTGGGATTTTGAACTCACACAGTCTAGGCTGAAACTTCAGTGAAGTACTGGGGAGCTTTCCAGTGCCAGGGGTGTCGCCCGTTGGATAAAATGTAATCTGCATCCGTGTCTGCCTGTTCAGGTGAATATTCAAAATCCCATGGCACTATTTGAAAAGAGAAGGGAGTTTCTCCTAATGTTCTGGCCAACAAACCAATGCTTAGGAGTATCCAAACCAGACTCAGACTCAGTTCCACATCCCTAATCCATCTCAAATTGGATATTTCCCTGTGTCTGGAATGTGCAATCTCTTCATGGAAAATCACATCCTCCTTATCTAATCCCTGCGGGTATTAGGGGTAGATTGACAAGTACCAGAGCTTGGGGACTCGAGAGTGTAGATTAGGTATTTCTAGAGATTAACCAGCTAAACACAACTATCTTACAATTGAAGCACTGTCTGGCAACTATCTGCTGCTTGCTCAGTTAGGACCACATAACCCATTTAGGGATTTCGATAGCAAAGCTTAAATAAATAAAGAAATGATTACTACAGATCATCAAATCAGTTCCAATATTCTATAATAAGGTATATCACCTTGGAGCAAGTATAGCACAAGGCTTAGACCCCAGGTTTTCTGGGCAACAATGTTCCTGATAAATTAATAATTCACTTCATGGCTGTTTATGAAACATTGATGCGTACATTGTATTTCTCAGCTGCATTCACCTACAAAATACAAATAGCAATTACTTGTGAAGAACTTTGAAACATCAAAGTGTAATAGCAGCTATAGGAAATACAAGGATTATTATTATTACTATTATAATGATCTACCATTACATTTACATCATCTTGCCAGTGATACACATTTGCAAAAGCATGGCTTCATAACCACATTGGGTCTTCAAACAAGCAGCACTGTACCAGTTTGTACTTTATATTCATGCCTGGTCCTCAACAAGCTCAATCTACTGAGGCAATACTGTCACGAGCATTTTGAGACATGTATGTACGCTGCAGCGAAGTTAATTGTTATGAGAGCATATATTAGCAGCAGTACTGACTGTCAAATGATTTCAAATGACACCATAATTCTTCGCAGGGTGACATTAAGGTCAGTAAACAGGATATTTTATGACCCTTAAAGAGTATTCCGTCACAAGCAGGCTTCCAAACATTAATTAATATCGCTCTTTGGACAACATAATTCAGGAGCAGAACTCTCACTTGTAACGTTTAAAAGCACCGCAAGACATTCATCCTGTGTGATAGGTGCTTTGTAAGCGTGGTGTTATTCATTTTGTTTGCTATACAATTCCAATGATATGGACAGAAAATGGGATTAAAATGTGTCCTTAAAATGGGTATGGATTGGTTGCATCGAATGATGTTGTGCAATCTAATGTAAATCTACAGAATTTAAAGAACAACAACTTAAATGTATATCGCACGCTCTGCATGGGGTGTTGTGTTGGAGCCCATAAATCTATAGAAGATAGAAGAAAAACTGCCCTTAACAAGTTTGGGAATGTTCCACTCACTCCTACCTTCAATTTCTGCAGAACAATTTTTCCCTCAGGCATTTGCTGAATCACAATATCTCCATGTCAGCGCAATCATCGCAAAAGGCTGTTGTAGTAGGTTGCCGAGTGGCTTTCCTTTTGGGTGGGGGTGTTAATAGTGACTTTGGTACCATCGATAACTGTGTACCCAGCTCTACTAATTTGTGACTGGGCGGATAACCTCACAAGAGAACAGCCATTAGATGATGAAGCAGGAAAAAAAAAAGTCTTATTAGTGAGGTAAGTGCAGATTTTCATTCAGAATCCCTCGCAGAGTTTGACGAGGGAGGGAGTATCATGCCCTATTTTATGTTCACCTTTTGTGCACACTGCTTTAATCTTTTGCCAGATGTATCTCTATTTCAGTTCAACCAAAATGCCTTCAGCACAGTCTAAGTGTGTTTTCAGGTTTCAGAATAATGTCTTCAAACCCCCAGCAAAGGACAAAACTGGAGGGGTTTGAACACAGTGCATTAGTGCTGTATAAAATTGTATTATACTTTCACCTTCGAAGTTATTTACCAATTAATTGATGGCAAACTTTATTTCCATGGCTACTAGATAGTAAACACTCGAGAAAGTACAAAGCTTCAGAGAAAGGCTTGCGCAGCCCCCCTGTCCGGCCATGTATCACATTTCCTAATGTACACTTAGGTAACACAGGAAACAAAACAAGTTCAATTGAAATTGCACAAGAACTATCCCATTTCCACTGCATCAACTGCAATGGCGTTAACTGGTCGCTTTTGCCAATATGTTAGGAAGTGAAAAAGGAGCTTCCATTAACTGTAGTATGTACAATCTCTCATGAGACGGGACATGATTTCTGACCCCATTTGAGGGAAAGTGGACAAGGTGTAGTATTGTAGCAATCTATGAATAAGATTGGGCTGTACTCCATTATTATATTAATTTACCACAAAAAGACCAAAGCAGGAAATAAAACAAATTTATGTCTCAATCGACCACTGAGGATGCAGCTCACTCAAAGTGAGCTCCGCCATTGCATCTCTGCAGCACTCAACAATCATAGTGTACACTGGGGTGACAAATTTTGACAACTTTACACATTGTCATGAACATCTATCTATGAAACGTCAGTTTGTACCACTTGATAAATGTCAGATGATCATTATGTACATGACCAATAACAAGAGCTATTACATTTAGCTGGTGACAGATGCCTTATTGAAACATCCCAGAGAATATATTTTACTGGGAAATCCATTCCACATTCTTTTAGGGATTTTGTTCCAAGTCAAATTTATTTGATCAGATGCCATAAAACAAATTATACATCCCATACAATATATATCCTTATTCCTTACAAGACAATTGTATTCTACCAAATTGTTCTTTAATCTGAACTGTTATAAAGAAACACATCCACACCTTTAGCTATTCTGATTGCAGTGTTTCAGTGCTTCATAGCCCTGAGAGGAGCCATATTGGGTGCAGTTATATTTGCTCACTTTTATGTTGCAACGTTCTGCTTCAACGATATCATAAGCGGGCAATGTCACCATGTAAAGCCCTATTCATCATTTCAGAGGAAAGGGATACACCAAAGTATACATTGTAATTGAGCAGGGGTGGGTGGGCAGGGTGGGGGGGGGGATCAATTTTAAGCGTTGTGATAATGAACACATGGTTAATCTAGCAACCTTTCGATAGTGATGGCGTGAACTGCTCTGCTGGCATGCTGTGGAGGCAAGCTCCCTTGATGAGCTTATCAAATGGCTGCATTCGAAAGAGGCTGAGCATGTCGCTCCAAAACTCTGAATGTACATATCTGTACAATGGTCTTGCTATAACTGGCAGTAGGTTGACTACACCTATCCTTGTAGGTACTTTGTTCCTTTCCATGTCCTTGTACTGACATTTAGATATAGAGTCTGAGGTGAGCGCTCTGTACTGCGTAGATTTTAGACCCAAATCAATCTCTTAAATTATCTTTGTTGTTCCCCAGCATTGATTGGTTGAATATAATCCAAATTCTCTCTGGGCCAAACATTAAGCTATAGAAATCAGCACCTTAGCACTTAGTCCTGCTCAATTTACATGTGGAAAATTGCAGTCTGCAAATCTCCTTGGCTCATGTTCTTACCAACGTTCCTAATGTCTTTTTACAACCTCAACCCTGCATCTGGTTGACCCTGGTATATCCCCAAGAGGGATATTCTTCCTAAGCGGAGTCTCCGAGTCTCACACATCTGGCAGGAGGATTCAGGCAGTTCAAAGTGGTGAACTTCAGACGTGCAGATGGACAAAATTAAAGCCGGATGGAATCCTATGCTGAGAACCTGCCAAGTCCCCAGTTTATTTTTTACTCCTCCACACCCTCCCCTCCTCCCAGGTCAAAACTATGTGGGGGGCAAGTAACAACACAGCTCACTGCTTGCATTTTCTTTCAGATTAAATAATCTGATAAGAAACCTACTCATCTGTTTACCTCTTTAATCTCCGTTATCTACCGTGCATCACCCTGACGTGCGTATTATGACTGCCCGCACTCATTTATAAGGGTCTAGTAACCACTTCTCATTTCCTCTCTGTACAGATCTCATTCAGACTGTGCATCTTGTGTGCTTGAAAGGATACCCAGGTGTCCTGCTCTCAAAATCTCTGTTGGTTATCAACCCCAGCTGGCCATTGAGAGTGCACCAAAGCAGCCTAATAATGAATCTTCCTCTGATTTTATTACATAATAATATTCTTTATCTAGGGCCTTTCACATCAGGAAGACGTCTCAAAGCTCTAAACAGGAGATACTGTAAATTGTAGTGACTGTATATTTTGTAGACAAATGCAGCAGTGAATTTAGGCCATGGAGTGAGTGATCAATTTTAATCTGGACAATGGGTAGCAAGGACAATGGGAGATACTCCCTTCCCTTTTTGACTAGTGTCATGGGATCTTTTAAGTCAATTTGCACAGACTCGGTTTAACGTTCCATTTGAAGGACAGTAACATTAACACTGTGGAGCTCCTGTAGCTTAGTGGTTAGAGCACTCTCCTTATAAGCCTGAGACCTGTGTTCAAATCCAGGCAGATCAGGACGAAACCTTGGGCAAGTTTCCTTACTCCAAACGCCTAATAATACTCCCTCCAAAAATACAACAATAATAAAATTGGTCATTTCAATCCATGACTGTTTGTGGGACACTGCTGTGCGCAATTGGCTGCCATGTTTCGCCTACAAATATATAGTCAATTCACTTTACAGTATATTCCGTGAAGCTTTGAAACGTCGATAAGATGTGAAAAAGTGCTGTATCAAAATGCAACAATTATTATTATTATTGCCAATGCAGAGTAGCACTGTACTAGAGTGTCAGCCTAGACCTCAAGTTCAAAATCTTGACGTGGGTCTTGAACTCACAAATTCTCACTGAGAGGCAAGAGTGTTCACGACTGAGCTGGGCTGATGTCTGCAGGAATTACACACATACCTGTATCTGTTTTTTTCAAGTCAAAGTGAACTTGCAGCCTTATTGTTAGCAGCTGCATCAAGTCACAAACAAGTATTTGAAGAGAACAATATAACAGGGACAGAACAGGGAAGGAATGGCAATTGCGATGAGAATAACAAGCCTTAGTGGAGGATGCTACCAACAGCAATGAATCAAAATTTATGATGGTTTCTACCTTGGGAACTAACTCTTGTGAGTTCAGTTTAATAATTTAATTTAATAATTGAGTTGAATGTAATAATCCCTTTAATAATAATAATTTAGTCACTCAATCCATGACTATTTGTGTGACATTGCTGTGCGCAATTGAATGTCCACAGCAGTATTGATAATAAAGAATAATCCTTGCATTTGATATAGCGCCAGATCACATCTTTGGGACATCTCAAAGCATTTCATAGAATATACTGTAGGTTTCCACTTACTGCAAGGTAAATAGAGGTGTGTGGAGTTAGAAAACTTGCCCAACGTTTCACCCTGCTGGGAATTGAATCCAGATCTCTCGCTCGCGAGTTGAGTGCTCTAATCACTAAGCTACAAGTCTCCATGTTGTATTGTATTGATATCTTTATCCTTTCACTAGCGTATAATTCCACAGTTGCTGGGCACCCTACATTACCTCGTTAAAGCGACTGATTTTCATGTGCAATTCTTGACAGTAAGTGTCAACAGTCTATTCAACCCACAAGAACAATCCTACCCCAAACTGCTGTCATGCACAAGCACACCCAGCATGGGTCAGTGGATAGCAATCAGGAATGGGAGCCCTGGGTTTAATTTCACCTGAATAACTATTGAGTGTGCCACATTGATAGCTCTTGAACTGACACCCACTGAGGTCAGCTGACATAGATCGAGAATCAAGCCTGGGACCATGTCTCAGCTCTGGATAGACCACGACTGAACCAGCAGGACAGCTGTCTTATTTTACAGATTCCGATTTCTTTTTAAGGTATGCCTTCTGCCTGTTGAAAACAGTAACTCGGGAATTTGAGAAGCTGTGAGATAGTGATTTACCTTGTCATCTGTATGGATTCTGCCCTGACAGATTGTTTGTGTACTGGTTGTGCCATTGTATTTAATTCAGCTTGGAATCATTCTTAGAGACAAGTAAGTAAATAGTACGACAGACAGCCTGCAGCTCCTCACTCAGTGTGTCCACACACAAAAACACACAAGGTTTAGCGACATGAAGTGAATTGAGAGAAGGAAAGAAAGAAACCAAAGATTATGATTTCTGAGGAAGATTCATTTTTATTCTCACTTATGTTTTATTGGAGTCAGGTACGAGTTTGCCCCAATAATTTTTTTCTGTTTTGGGTAGGAGGGTCAGCAGGTTGTCTGACATGTGGACAATAATAATAATAATCATTATAACAAAGCTTATTACCGGTAATATGTGTCTGTCAATGTGGACATATGTCTGTGTATGTGTATCTGTGGATATGAATCTATCAAGCATTTTGAGACATCCGCCCAAAGTGAAAAGTGTGCTATAAATATAAATTGTATCAATGTAGATGTGGGTCTGTGGATGGGGCATTTACGTGTGTGTGGATATGTGTTCTGGTCTGAACCACCATTCCTGTCAACCTCTTACAGTCATTGATTACCCTTTAAGTAAGATAAACTTCCTGATATTTGTTCTAAATTGCCCTTTCCAGTGCCTTTTTTTCCTGACGTGAAAGGCGCTATACAAGTGTAATTTTGTCGTCGTTGTTGTTGTCTTTACGGCTGTAAACTAAATGTACTCCTGTCTTGGATATTTCTCCACTTCACTCTTGAAAGTGAATATAACAATATTTGCACTTAATAAAACACCTCTTTACATCAATAGGATGTCTTAAAGCACTTAACAAAATATATTGTATAGTGGAGGATTGACTATGGGTGAACCGCAATAGCCAATAATCGCAGCAGTATCCCACAAACTGTTGTCAATTGAGTGACCATATTTTGTATAGGGATTATTACCCCTCAAAAGCAATTCACCAATCAATTTACAACTGAATTCTTACATACTGCTAGGTAAACAGGCATGAGGAGTAAGGAAATCTGGCCTAAGGTTTTGTCCCTCCCGGGAATCAAACCTGGGACCTCTCACTTTTGAGGTGGGCATGGTAACCACTATGCCTCTAGGACTGGATCCTGCCTCAAACATCACACTCAGCAGGGCATTGTACATCCCAACAAATCTGTATGTAAAACAAAGTTCGACTAATCTCTTTCTTTGCTCATTTGCTAACTGTATTAATATTATTACACTCCTTACAGTCCTGTTAATGTCTCCATGTCTGTTGAGGATACCAATGAAATAAACTAACAATCGCCTATTGTTAGGTTAACTAAAATACTAATCTTTCTGGTGATGAATACAGTATGCTTAATGTGCGACCATTATATTGAGGCTGAGGAAAGTGAACGAATACAAACTGCTATCCCCCAACCCTTCAACAACAACAACAACAACGACAAATTACACTTATAAAGCGCCTTTCACGTCGGGAGGACGTCCCAAGGCGCTGCACAGGAGGCGTGTGACCCGAGCTGGGAGGGGAGTGTACAGGAAGGGGTGAAACACATAGCGGAGGTCGAAAAATTTGGGGTGGAACAAAAGGCACGGTCGAAGAGGAAAGTCTTCAAACCGGCCTTGAAAGAGGAAAGAGAAGAAACGAGACGGAGGGATTGGGGGATGGAATTCCATAGGGTCGGAGCAGAAAAACTGAAGGCCCGGCCTCCGATGGTGGGGCGGTTCGGGCGGGGGGCTTGGAGCAGGCCAAGTCCTGCTGAACGGAGGGTCCAGGTGGGCTTGTAGGGGGAGAGCAGATCGGTTAAATAGGGCGGGGCAAGGCCATGTAAGGCCTTGAAGGTGAGGACGAGGATCTTGAACTCGATCCTCTGGAGGATGGGGAGCCAGTGGAAGCGGGCGAGGGTTGGGGTTATGTGGTCGTGGAGGCGGGTGCGGGATAATACACGGGCTGCAGAGTTTTGGATGACCTGCAGCCTGTGAATGGAGGAACTGGGGAGGCCGATGAGGAGAGAGTTTCCGTAGTCCAGCCTTGAGGTGATGTACGTGTGCACGAGTGTTTCGGCAGCGTGGGGGGTAAGATAATTGCGGAGCCTGGCAATGTTGCGCAGGTGGAAGTAAGCAGTGCCGGTCAAGGCACGGATGTGGGGGAGGAAGGAGAGTTTTTGGTCGAACGTGATGCCGAGGTTCCTGATTGGCTTTGTGAGGTGGAGAGTACAGCCTTGGATGTTGAGGCTGGCAGCACCCGATGTGCGGAGGCGCTGGCTTGAGCTGATCAGCAGGGCCTCGGTCTTACTCACGTTCAATTGGAGGAAGTTGTCCCTCGTCCAGGACTCAATGTCGGACAGACATGCTGTCAGAACATCGATGGTCTGGGGGTTGAGGGATGAGGCAGAAAGGTACTGGGTGTCGTCCGCATACATGTGGAAATTATGGAATAAATGGAAATTTACCCCATTTATACGCCCAGAGGGAGCGTATAAATGGTGAAAAGGAGGGGGCCGAGGACAGAGCCCTGAGGGACGCCCTGAGAAACTGTGCGGGGGTTTGAGGAGAAACCGTTGGAAGATACAAAATGTAAACGATGGGTCATGTAGGAATGGAACCAGTCAAGGACTGTGCCTTGAAGGTTGAGGTGGGAGGAAAGACGTTGGAGGAGGATGGTATGATCGACTGTGTCAAACGCGGCAGACGGGTCAAGGAGGACGAGGAGGCAGAGGGAGCCCTGGTCACAGGCGGTTAGGATATCATTTGTAACCTTAACCAGGGCAGTTTCTGTGCTGTGAACAGGGCGGAAACCTGATTGGAGGGGTTCAAGGAGTGAGTGAGTTGAAAGGAAAGAGCGGAGCTGGGAGGCAACCACTCTTTCAAGGACCTTGGGTAAAAACGGGAGGTTGGAGATGGGTCGATAGCTTGATGGTTGCGACGCATCAAGGGAGGGTTTCTTCAGGATAGGGGTGATGGTGGCTGTTTTAAGGGAGATAGGGACGGTGCCTGAGGAGAGGGAAAGGTTGATGGTGTCAGAAATGAGCTGGGCCAGAAGGTGGAGCTGGGTGCGGAGGAGGGATGTGGGGATGGGGTCCAATGAACATGTGGTGGGTTTAATGGAGGTAATTATTTTAGTGATTGAAGACGGGGAGTTGGGGATGAAAGTATGAAGGGGGTGTTGGATGAGGGTTGAAATAACGGATGGAAGGGCGGAGGTGGAGGAGAGATGGGGGGAGGAAACCGCGGAGCGGATACTCTCTATTTTGGACTCGAGGAAGTCCAACATCTCCTCGCAACATTCGTTTGAGGAAAGGATCTGCGAAGCGAGGCGGGGTGGGGGGGGGAAGGGGGGGGCAGAGGAGCTGGTTGGTGGTGGCGAAGAGGAGGCGGTGGTTGTCCTTCGCTTCCAGGATTATCCTGGAGCAGAAGGCTGATTTGGCGGTGGTTAGGGCGGAGCGGTAAAGTTTGATGTGGTCCAGCCAGATTTGCCGGTGGACCGTGAGGCCAGATTTGAGCCAGGTGCGTTCAGCTGCACGCACTTGGCTTTTGAGGGAACGGAGGTGAGTTCATTCCTCTGCCCCTTACTTAGTCTTAGCGTCATGTTTTAGCCCACGCAAGAACTTGTTATTTTTCCCCAGAGATAATGTGATCTTCAAGAGATTATGTCTTTGTTTTAGGAGAGTCAATTACAAAAAAGAGCACTTGAGCATCACTGAACTAAAACAACCCTATTATTTACTGTGTTGCAGATGATTTGATCATTGGATGCCCTACTGTCACCAAGAGTTTTTCCTGCTACACAATAGAGGATTGTGTGTAAATGATGAGGCGAACATTGTGAAATACAAAATGTTTGCCTGTTCCTGTGTTTCCTCCATTCCCTGGAACTCCGAAATACTACGTGTCCAACACCTTGGGATATCCTCTCAACGCGAAAGGTGCTATACAAATGTAATTTTACTATTGTTGTTGTTACCTGCTCCCAGAAAATTGCTCACACAATTCGTGGCTGTTTGTGGGACATTGCAATGAAGCTCTTCAAGATGTTTGGATTATGTGTTAAGGAACTATATCAAATAATAATAATCCATGCATTTGATACAGCGCTTTTCGCATTATCTAGACATCTCAAAGTGCTCCACAAAATATACTGTAAAGTGAATTTACTGTATATTTGTAGGCTAAACGTGGCAGCCAATTACACACATCAGTGTCCCACAAACAGTCATGGATTGAAATGACTACCGTATATCTCCGCGTATAAGGCGCACTTTTTTTTCACGTCGGAAGATCTCGAAAGTTGGGGGTGCGCCCTATACGCAGGTACAATAAATTTTGAGCCTCGAAAATACAGTAAACAGGAGGGGCGGCCGGCGCGCTGTCAGCCGGGGTTTGGTCAGTGTCCGGCGGGGGTTGGGGAGAGCGGGTGACGTGGCTTCGGCCTCGGCCGCCCGGGCAGCGGCAGCAGCAGCGGACTTCAGTGCTGTGCCTGCTGCCTGCCTTCTGCCTAACCCAGTCTGCCTGCCTCACTCCCTGCCGCTCTCTCTCCCTGCCTGCCTGCCTGCCTCTCCCTCCCTCCCTGCCTGCCTGCTTCCCTCCCTCCCTGCCTGCGTGCCTGCCTGCCTGCCTGCCTCTCTCCCTCTCTCTCTCTCCCTGGCTGCCGGCCTACCTCTCTCCCTCTCTCTCTCCCTGGCTGCCGGCCTGCCTCTCTCCCTCTCTCTCTCCTTGGCTGCCTGCTTCCCTCCCTCCCTGCCTGCATGCCTGCCTGCCTCTCTCCCTCTCTCTCTCCCTGGCTGCCTGCCTTCCTCTCTCCCTCCCTCTCTCCCTCCCTCCCTGCCTCGCTCTCTCCCTCCCTGGCTGCCTGCCTCTCTCTCTCCCTCCCTCTCTCCCTCCCTCCCTGCCTGCCTCTCTCCCTCCCTGCCTCCCTCTCTCCCTGCCTGGTTGCCTGCCTCTCTCTCTCCCTACCTACCTGTCTCTCCTGTCTCTCCTCCCTTCTGCCAGCAATATCATTGAAAATGCTTCCGTTTTTTTTCACCAAGAAAAGGTCAAAAGTGGGGTGTGCGCCTTATACGCGGGTGCGCCTTATACGTGGAGATATACGGTAATTTTTTTTTTTGAGGGAATATTATTTGACATGTGGAATAAGGAAATTTGACCAAAGTTTTGCCTTACCTGGTATCAAACACAGATTTCATACTTGTAAGGCGAGTGCTCTAACCACTGAGCTACAGGAATCCATGCAAGAATTATAGGATTAATATTATAAGGGATTTCTGTTGATTAAGATTTCCCTGTCTCATTTGCGGATGGACCTTTAGCCTCTCTGCCCACACTCTGGAACTCCATCCCACAGTCCTTCCGCTTCGCCACTCCCTTGCCTCCTTCAAGGTCTGACTCATGACCCTCCCCTTCGATTGTACCTTCTGTCACCCTCTTACCTTTGCCTGTTCCTGCGTTACCTCCATCCTGTGTTACCACCCATCCCTTCACACATATGTCCCAACTAGGAATCCTGGTTGTGGTTTCCTGTAGCTCAGTGGGAAGATCGCTTGTCTTGCAAGCGAGAGACCTGGGTTTGATTTCCGCACAAGTTACTTTACTCCACCCGCCTGATAATAATCCTGCAAGAAAAAAATCACTGCTGTGTGCAATTTGGCTGCTGTATTTGCCCACAAATATACAGTCAATTCACTTTACAGTATATTCCGTGAAGCGCTTTGAGACGTTTATAAGACGTAAAATGCGTTATGGCAAATGCATGGATTATTATTGTTATTATTATTTAGTGGAGTAGCGCTGCAACATGCAACTTCCAGCATGTTCCAGCACATGCAACTTCCATTTGCTGTAAATGGGGGTTATTTTGAAAGTGACAAATGTGAATTATGACGCCATTTGCATATATCGAAGCGTAAACTTCCCAAAAAGGAATCCTGAAACCCAAGCTAGCAAAGTTTGTGAGAAAAGGGTTGGTGAGAAAATTGCTGTCAGGAAACAGTAGTTGAGTTTTGCTCATTTGCCATTTTTCATATTTTGCCAAATTGGGATTCACAGGCTGTGACAGTGATATTTGCATCCCAATATTCTGATGGAAAGGCTGCAGAAGACATCAAATGTACAAATGTTATATTATTTCGGAACATTAAACATAAAATGTTATATTTTATATAAAAGATATAAAAAAGAATTAAAAATAACTGTTGCAATCTGCTTGTCACATTTGATGCAATCACATCATTTCCTGTTATTGAAACGACACAATTTCCATCCATTTGTAAACATCTGAACAGATGAAACCTAAGCCAAGTTTCCTTACTCTACACACCTGATAATAATCCCTCAAGAAAAAAAACCAACAATAATTTGGTCATTCAATCCACGGTTGTTTGTGGGACACTGCTGTATGCAATTCGTTGCCATGTTTCGCCCACAAATATACAGACAATTCACTTCACAGCATATTCTGCGAAGTCTTTTGAGACATCTAGAAGACATGAAAAGCGCTCTATCAAATGCAAGGATTATTATAATTATTATCGTCACATCCACCCACCACACTATTCCCCAAACTCCAACCTCATCTGATCTTGAAAAAAGATTTAATTGAATGTTTTCACTGCCATTTGGCAGGCCAGATACCCCTTCCGAAATTTATTTTGAGTGCTGCTTCACAGACTATTGATTGATGCCTGCCAGTAGTCTGGTTTTTTTAAGCTGGAATCAGTGTTTAGGCATGTCAGTTGATCACAGTACACTGAGACTGTGGGAATGATTCCCTTTCTCTCTCCCCAGGACAACGGATATAATGGTTTGTGCTGCGGCAACATTTGTTAATTTTCTATAAACTTAATATTGTTTCTCCGCCTAAATTTTACGGTGACATTTGCGAAGTGCTTTGAGACGTCTCAATTTGATAAACCACTGTATGAAAAGCAAAGGTGCATTTTAATCTTCAAGAAGTTTAGATTTCTGCTTTAGAGTCAGTTACAATAAATAACATTTGAGCTTCACAAGTGACCTAAAATAAATCTGTGCTTCAGTGTGTTGGTAACAAGTGTGCTACAGGTGATCCCATCAAAGAAAGAGCAAGATCAAAGTCAATCAATGGCAGATTTTGTTGAGTAACTCAAGATTTCATTGAAATTCAACAAGTAGAAACTTTAAAGTTATAATAAAGAATGTGGCATGTGAGGAATAATGAACACATGATACTCTAGGTTCATTGCAGGTTACATTTAACAAGGGGAAAATGCCTTTGTGTGATAGGCTAATTATCATACATTTATTAAGACTGTTGATAACTAAAGATGGTTCTGTGGGTGTAATGCCTCCCACGAGACTCCATTATGATGCAGTGGTTTGGTTCAAGGCCACCTGAGGTGTGACTATTGTAATTTCGGCCCCTGCAATGCTAGTTAGTGGGATACCGGTTAGTGCTTACCTCAACACTAAAAATCAGAGTCAATTTATGACTATCCTCCTTGGGCCAGGTAAGACGGGTCTCCTTGGAGCTGAATTGGTTCCAAGATGACATGTTGTTTTGCAGCAGAATTTCTGAATTGAGTCAGCCCTCTGTTGCATTCCTCGTAGTCAAGTTTCTGAGTCTGGCGTGTTCGCAGTACTCCAAGCCATTGATGATGACAGCACAGCCAGTCTGGCTCATCAGAAGGACTTGCTAATGCAGACCAGTCACTGGAGGCAGAGAACTTCCTACTCAGCTTCTGTTAACTCTCCAAGTCGAAGCTTTAACTAGTTGGGTGGACCTAGCTGGACAAGCAGCAGGAAAGCTTCTCAGATGGCATACTCAATAGTAAGTTTTGTGTTTTTATCTGGTTAGACTCCAACAGTACTCCAATGCACACTTTGCGGTCCCGTATCTTTCACTCTTGCCAACTTGCGCCAAATGCTTTCTGGAATTAGGAACACAAGATGCGTTCCAGGGAGAGAGTGTGTACGCCATTCCAATAAATATCTCTGGAATGTCTAGGTTTAGATGGAATGCATGGAACTCTGGTTTGGATATTGTTACACTTGTTGATGGGCTTCCACGGGTGTCGGACACCTGGCTGATCCGCCAAAATGGGATCATCCCTTGACATCCAACAAGCACAAATTTGAGCCCTCACTAGATTGATGGCAGGTACCATTTACCATGTGTATGGATAGACATTTGTGGGGTAAAAATATTAAAGAGATGATATATAAAGGGAAGTTGGAGATATGAGTCACAAAATATTCGTGGCAGATAACGCTTGATGGTCCGAGTATCCATTCCTGTTCCTAAGTTTCTCGGAAGCCTATATTTCCGGTTAAGTTTGGATTACAGACTGCTACTTTAAATCAAATTAATGCACAGATCTCTAAAAGGGCACAACACTGAACATTATCGACTAATGGCTCCCTGAAGACCTGGATCCAGCAATTTGTCATGCTGAGAGAAATCATCCTTATGATTACATTTGTTAAAACTTTCAATAAAAGCCAAACTGGGTAATATTCAGAAACAGCTTGAAACATTTCCAGCCTGAGAAGAGAGTGTTGAAACCGTTTTAACGGTTATATATACATTTTAAAAATCCGTTACCGTGCTCACTCATGCCGATTTAGATGTCTAAGTGTTGTAGAGGCACGATTTGCTCCCTCTCTTGGAGGCTGCTCTGCCTTTGATGGTGACAGCCCGAGGTGCTGTTAATTGAAAGCATTCTGGCGCAATAATCCACATCATATTGGGAGCTCGAGCTGCAGCCAGCACTTTGTGGAAGATTCTAATTGTTGCAGGAGCTTTTAGATTTTCTTACGCACTCAACTGAATTATATACCATGGTGCTCCTGAATGACACAGCCATTTCTGACTCCATTAATATGGAAGATTGCAACCAAATGCTTTTAAACGATAGCTTCACTTTATTTGTAATTTCAGAGTCTATTGATTTCCTTCTGTTCCCTTCATTATGATTTAAATTGATTACCGTGGAAACTGCAATAACAGTGATTGCACTTGACATCCTCTGGAACTCTTAGAACAGTATTTGAATAGAAGCAGTATAATTTCTTAAAGAAATGTCTCAGAGAACCTGCCATTAACACCGTGGTTAGTAATAATTTGCATTAATTGAGAACCCTTCAAGAAAGCTCTTGTTACGCCAATGTTCCGAAAGATGCGCATTGGAAACAAATTAAAAGCTTTCAAAAAAGCAAGGTTTGTGAGAATAAAGAACTATCAACATTAAAAAATTAATCAAATTTTACCAGGTCTCAATTTACTCTATCTGTATGTTGCATTTTGGACCACACAGAATTCAACAAACATGTACATTCAGCCTTGGCTTTGAAGTCGGTTTTCTGTTGTTCTTAAAAGAAACTTACAGAAAAATTGATATTTTCGATATTTTGAGTGAATATGGGAATTTTCCAAAATTCTACATGATCTTAAATTTTACCACAACTGCATCCCAAACTGCAGCCTGTTTTCTCTCACAGGTATCTACATGTCTATTGGCTCCTACTACCCCAGATGATTGATTCATGGTTACTTATCCTGACCATTGAATCTCTTTCCTGACTTACCTTTAATGATTTATGCACTCTCTTCCCATCTTACTATTAATAACATTAATGATAATAATGATAATCCTTACATTGATATAGTGACTTTCACATTGGGAGGATGTCTCAAAACACTTCAAAGGACTTGTTGTAAAGTGCAGTGACTGTGTATTTTGTTGGCCACTGTCTTCAGCCACTATCTATCTATCCTCTTGAACTCTCTTCCCAAATTCCTTTGTTTTACCTCCTTTCTCCCTGCCTTCAAAATCCTCCTAAAACCATATCTCTTTGGAAATACTTTTGGTCCACATTCGTAAACCTCCCTTTTTCTTGCTTATTGCTTTTCGTCTTTCTGTCTGCCTTTCTCTCTCTCATACTTAAAGCAAAATTGTTCATTAGAAGAAATTAAGAAACTGCTTTGTAAGTGCCTGAAACCTGTAACTGATAACAACAACAACATAATTACATTTATAGAACGCCTTTCATGTCGGGAGGACGTCCCAAGGCGCTGAGTTGTATGAGGATATATATTACCTGAAGCGAAAGTGTAGGGACAAGCAAATATCCACAGTTAATCATCTCCATGTTGCTAATGTTAACACCTCGGAGGGCAACAACAAAATTGCACTTACATTACAATGTACTCTATCTAGTATAAATGTTAAAAAAAAGTCATGTCCCCAAACATCTTATAAAATAATAATCCTTGTATTTGTTCCAGCATAATTCATGCCAAGAGGACTTCTCAAAACGCTTCACAGGATTTATTAATAAGGGTAGTAATTGTATTTTTATAGATGACTGTATATTGATGCTTGATATTTTATTTTGCAGCTAGAAACAATGACTATACTGTAGTAAACGCTTTGAGGTTCATTCTCTGAAAAACAGAACATTATTAAAGCCTGGTCTGAGGGGAAATGCTTTACTTGTGTTGTTTGGCTTCTGTCTAATCTGGAATGAATGCATTTCTATAATTAATCAACAACAACAACAACAAAATAAAATTACATTTATGGAACGCCTTTCATGTCAGGAGGACGTCCCAAGGCACTGGGAAATAATTTCTCAAGTTGTTTGAGAAATAAATCTAATTATTTCTCTACCAATTGTTTTTAGTCAACTGGTAGAAACCATGCACAGCCGTATTAAATTCAAGTTGGAAAGCATAACTTGCTGTTACTATTGGTCACTGGAATAGGGCAACATCAGTCAGGATTCTCACCTTTGATTTGCTAGCCACAGACTTCCTGCTGATATGTGGGCATTTATGAATGCTGAGTGAGGATAGATTACGTTTCAACATTGATGTCTCCCACAATCAAATAGCTTGATTCTATGGAGAAGCCTATTAGAAGAAAAAAAAGATGCAAAACACCTTCAGGAAAAGAAAGGATGAAAGTGATTGAAATAAAGTTGTAAGACTTATTTTCAGAATAGTGTAGATCATTGCACGAATGAATGATTGCCTGAAAATACATATTTTAAGGTCAACATAGGGAATGCCGCATTGATGAAGGTTCCGCAGGTCAGATGCGATGTTAAATCAAGGTTCAAGTAAATATTAAAGATTCTGTGGCACTCTTCAAAAACAGAAGGGAGGCTTTTCCCAAGGTCCTGGCCAACAATCCCTGAGATAAAATTGGTCAAATGCTGTAAAGTGCTTTGAGACATTTCAACAACCTGTTATCAAATACAAATCTCTTGTGACATCAGGTTTGCAGCAGGTGATCTGAATGTGGAGTGGAGGTCTTAAAATGCAAACCATTATCTGAAACTGTTCATAGCTGCAGTTCATCAGAATCAGCACTCACAGAATCAGGTATTTTGTTAATTACACTCAGATAAATAAATCTCTGCCTCTTTTTGTTCACTCTGTTGATCAAATGGAACATTTGCAGCCCTACTTAATCATGTCGAGAAAGCAGTCGAACAAATTCCCATTGGAATGTATAGGGAATGAATCTATGCCTAAACAAATGTTCGATTCAAACAGACGTTTCCATTAACAATGTGTCCAGTGAGTGGCATTTACTGTAATTAGTACAAGCTGAATTTCAGTCGGGTGGCACGGATGAATGGGCTGGAAATAAAAGGGTACATTGCGAGGGCGGAGGTGATTCTGTACTTATACCTCTGCCAGACCTCACTTGTTAAATAACATGACTTTTCTTTTCAGTCCTCTTTTCACAGCACATTTTTTCTGCAGCAGCAGTTACCCAGCACCTGTTGGGAAATGAGTATCAAGTGGTCTGATTTACACTGTGGCAAAGAAATTGATAAATTCAAAATCAACCTACTCAACGTTCTCGTAAGAACTCCTGCTATTGCTTCAATAGTAAAGCATTCATATATTAAAATCAACAGTCGATTTTACAAAGCACCTCAACTTGTACACTAAGAGTTTTAATGAATGGTGGTATGTGATGTGTACAATCGATGACATTTTTCACATCACAGTGTGCATTTTTCCCCTTAATTCCAAGTGTTTGCAGCAACCGATTACTTTGAAGTTACAATAACCAGATCCTCTCTAACATGTTAAGAATGTTCTGCCAAAAGCGTGTGTCAATCGCTGGTGCATAATCTGAAAGTTGCAAAAGACCTTCGCGAATGAATCACTTTGCATGAATGATGTTCTCAGATAATACAGAAATAAAACATATCAGCGAGTGAAATTTGTGCCCAACGAAAGGGAGAGAGTAAAGAAAAATTGAATCTCCTTCACCCGTACAAAAACAGAATTTTAATTTCAATCTTCAGGGTAAAAAATAATGACATTTTAATTATTCTAATTTGTGTGAGTTTTCGATCAATTATTTTTCAAAAAGCATATTTACTTTTGTATTGCACCCTGATGTCATGATGAATGTTCTGAGAGAAAATATATTACCAGTGTTCAGTGGAAATAAAGCTTTCTTGCCTCCGGTGCTGGAATTACTTTTTTAATTTCCCTTCCTCACTTTGCATAGTTGTACCCAGCTGAGGAGTTGGGTGAATAAACTAAAATTAATTTGGTTCACAAATCATAGAGGACAATTACAACCACTTTCGCACCTCCTCCTCATCCCTCCATTCCAACCCCCCACACCCCACCCCACCCCCAACACCTCTTCCCAGTTGTGAGTATTGCTACCACTCATACCTACAACTACCAGCTACCACTAATAATCCCTCCAAAAAATACCACAATAATAAAAATTGGTCATTTCAATCCATGACTGTTTATGGAACACTGCTGTGTGCAATTGGCTGCCCCGTCTCTCCCACAAAATATACAGTCAATTCACTTTACAGTAGGGTCCGACGATATGGAAAATTTCTGATATCGATATATCGTTGGGCTAATATTGATATATCCCGATATATCGATATTTCCGGAGGGTTTTTACACTGCGCATTTGCATGCATTCAGGGGTACGCGCGCATTCGGGGGTGCGCGCGCATTCAGATGTGCACGAGCATTCCAAAATGCGCTCGCATTCCGTGCTCTAGGCCCAGGAGGTTTGCAATGCCGGCGACAAGGTAAGTTAAAAAAGTTCGCATTATACCGATAATACCCATATACCGATATATTGACGGAAACGATATACCGATATTTACGATATACCAATATATTTTTTGATACCGAATTTTTCGATATACCAATATATTTTAAATTCCAATATCGGCATATCGATATGAAAAATTATATCGATATAACAGATATATCGATATATCGTCGGACACTACTTTACAGTATATTCTGTGAAGCGCTTTGAGACATTGATAAGACGTGAAGAGCGCTATATCAAATGCAAGAATTATTATTATTATTACTACCACAAATCACTGCTGTATTTCGCCACAAAACAGACACTCGAGACATTTCACCATTATAGGTCACAAGATCACAAGATTGGTCTGGATGAAGGAGGACCTTTGGCCCATCTGATCTCATCCCTCCAGAACACCCACCCACCCTACCATAACCCATCACAGCATAAAGCTGCTTCTTACCAACTTTACTCCGGGACACTACGCCATGTGAATGGCGCTATATAAATACAAGTTGCTGTTGTTACTGACATCTTCTTCTAGTTGTTGATTACCCTCTGAATAAAGACTAACTTCCTGGTGTCTGTCCTGAAATTACCCTTTAGAACTCTAAACTAATCTCCCTTTGCTTCCATCTTAATACATTCTGGAGTAGTGACCTGGGTTTACTTTTTCAATCAATTTGTGTGTGTGTGTGTGTGTGTGTGTGAGCCTCTCTCTCTCTATGTCTGTGTGTGTGTATTTCTGTGTCTGTGCATGTGTGTGTCTCTCGCTCTGTCTCTGGGTTCCTGTCACTGTGTGTATTGCTGGGAACTGAGAGTCAGGAGATGGTGAGCTCCTGCAGCCACATGGTTAGGACACTGATCCTGCTTTTTGGTGGATCTCCAGGGTTAAGGTTAGGGTTAGTGCCCCTGCACTAGCGTCTGTAGCCTTCCCTCAAATGGGCCACACAGTTTTTGTTTAAAGAAGAAATTAATCTTTTGTTTTGCAACAATCAAGTATGTGTTATTTTGTCATGTTTAGTTTTGAACAATGAAGTGTAAAAATCCATGTTTGCTATGAAATGTACCTCAATAGTACCAATTAAATCACCGCGATTTTCCACAACATTTGTGAAACCTCCCCACAAATTTTGGCAAGTATTTCTGCACTTTTTTATTGGCCCAACTCATAGCTTATTCATCTAACCTAGGATCATCCTTTTTGCTCTCCTCTGCACCACTTGGGCGACCAAACTGTATGCTTCCCTCCAGGTGTAGTCTGACCAGAGCACTGTACAGCCTTAGTATATCTGTGGATCTAAACTCAACTGATTTATCAACATAGACCAGCAACCTTGTTTATTGCAGCCTCACATTATTATGACTTAGTGATCGACGGGTCAACAGCCCTAAATCTCGTTCAGCTTCACCCTTGATGAGTTAGGCCCATAATCAAAGTCAAGGATTATTATTACCTCACACTGCACAAATGATTCTATGAAACTTTCTATGATGCTGGCACCAGAACAAATTGTCTATCAAATGGGTCATCAGGGTTGAATAACAGAGATATAAGGATATAAAGATGTTCTGGAAGTTAGCTTTATGACTTTTGGAAAGTTAGGGAGAAATTGCAGAGAGCATTCCCTCAAGAGATTAATTTAATGAAGCAGAATTAATAGACAGTATATGACCTTTGAAGGGATTGGGGTTGCATTTTCTTGTTATGTGCTTCATTAATATACCAATAATCCTTGCATTTGTAATATCGCATTTCATGTCTTCTAGATGTCTCAAAGCACTTCACAGAATATACTAGAAAGTGAATTAACTGGTGGGCGATATGCAGCAGCCAATTGCGCGCAGTGTCCCACAAACTGTCGTGGATCGAAATTACCATTTTTTTTTTAGAGATTATTATCAGATGTGTGGAATAAGGAAACTTCCCCTGCCTTTTTGCCCTGCCTGGAATTGAACCCTGATCTCTCGCTTGTAAGACAAATGTACTCACCATGAACAACAACAACAAAATTACATTTATAGAGCGCCTTTTACATCGGGAAGATGTCCCAAGGTGCTGAACAGTTAGGTCGGGATCCGAGCTGGGGTGGTGGGGGGGGAAAGGGTCGGGATAGGGCCAGAGGGAAGGAGAGTAGTAAAGGGGAGAGAGTTAGGAGGGCAGCAGAAGGCACAGTTGAAGAGGAAGATCTTGAGACCATCCTTGAAGGAGGAAAAGGAGGAAGCGAGGCGAAGGGATTGCCGGATGGAGTTCCAGAGGGGGAGGCACACCCCCACACTAAGCGACAGGACTTCACAAATTGTGCATTTAGTGTTAACACTGAGCCCCACCAGCCCACAGAGCTTTGCAAAACAACACTGTGACACACTTTGAGATGTCTCAACATAAGATACTGTATTCAATGTAAGGATCATTTATAAATCGGAAATATATTTTCCCTTTATTCCCAGCTCCCTCCCTCAACTCATGTTGAGCATCAAACGAACTGCCAAATGCATCATATGAAATTCACCATTTGCTGCCTCGACCCCTCCTCACCCAGCTGCTGGTCAGTCAACTCCTTCTCCTCTCCACCCTGCTGGCCAACTCGGTCAACCAAATTCTCTCCTCAGCCTCTGTTCCACTCCCCCTGAAAATGCTGTGTTTTAGGGGAGTGGAATAAACCCCTCCTCAAAATACCAACTCTTGGACCCTCTAACCTCTCATACCACAGCCACATTTCCAACCTTGCCAAATTCCTAGAACGCATTGTTGCAAGACAACTCCGGTCACACCTCCCCCTCCATTCCCTCCTTGAAACCCTGCCACCCGGTTTTCGCACAGCACAGCACAGACAGCGCTTGTCAACATCACAAACAACGACCTCTTTTTCTGTGACCAGGGATCCCTCTGTCTCCTAATCCTCTCTGCCATGTTAGACTACAGAATCCTCCTCCACCGCCTCTCCTCCCTCATTCATCTTAGTGGGTCCACACTCGCATGGTTCGAGTCCTCCTTAACTTACTGAATGTAGAACCAAAAATAAATCTTAAAATGTGAAGCCTGTCCTGTACTAGTGCATCATTAAACATTTCATGAAAATCTGTTAGGTTCAGCGAACATGCGAACATCATATCTAACTTGCTTTCTAAAGTGCTTGATTTGCCATCAGTAAGCTGCTTAAAATGCATAATTGTTTGATCAATCAGGTAACTACAACAACAAAATTACACTTGTATAGTGCCATTCACATCAGGACGACATCCAAGGCGCTGGGGTTGGCATCGGGCAGGGTGGAGAGAGGTGGGAAAAGGAGGGTGACCAATTCCGCAGTCGAAGAGGAGGGTCTTGAAGCAGGACTTGAGGGAGGCTATGGAGGGGATGAGGTGGAAGGATTGCGGAATGGAATTATAAAGGTTGGGGGCAGAGTGGCTGAAGGCTCGCCCGCTGATGGTGGGGCAGGTGGGTCCAGGTACTTGGAAATTGAACCCAGATCCTCTCGCTTGGCAAGAACATATAGACAGTATATGACCTTTGAAGGGATTGGGGTTGCATTTTCTTGTTATGTGCTTCATTAATATACCAATAATCCTTGCATTTGTTATATCGCATTTCATGTCTTCTAGATGTCTCAAAGCACTTCACAGAATATACTAGAAAGTGAATTAACTGGTGGGCGATATGCAGCAGCCAATTGCGCACAGTGTCCCACAACTGTCGTGGATCGAAATTACCATTTTATTTTTAGAGATTATTATCAGATGTGTGGAATAAGGAAACTTCCCCTGCCTTTTTGCCCTGCCTGGAATTGAACCCTGATCTCTCGCTTGTAAGACAAATGTACTCACCATGAACAACAACAACAAAATTACATTTATAGAGCGCCTTTTACATCGGGAAGATGTCCCAAGGTGCTGAACAGTTAGGTCGGGATCCGAGCTGGGGTGGTGGGGGGGGAAAGGGTCGGGATAGGGCCAGAGGGAAGGAGAGTAGTAAAGGGGAGAGAGTTAGGAGGGCAGCAGAAGGCACAGTTGAAGAGGAAGATCTTGAGACCATCCTTGAATGAGTGCTTTAACTACAGTACTAAGATGCAGGATTCCACGTATAAATACAGTATAAACTTTGGTGTTCTTTACTAAAATAAAGCACAGAGGGGGGATTTTTACATGGATATTTGTTTGGATTTTAAATTCTCTGCCAAAAAGGATAGTTGAGGCAGAATCCATAATAGATTATCAATGGGAATGAGACAAATATTTGAAAAGGAAACATAGAGATGTACTGGGGAGAGAGGCAGTTAGGATAAGAGTGTGGGATTAAATTGGCACCGATATTTATATTTAAAAAATTGGGGAACACGCACAAAAAGGAGAAAAGCCTCCCGTGCCTTAATATTCTAAGATTCTCTGATTGTCAGATTGCATCTAATGTTCTATTCACAGACTACTACCCACAGTAAATGCAAATACAAGAAACTATACATCAAGCATTAGTGCTTGGGTGGTAAATTGGGATTATTATCCTAAACATACCATCCAAATTGCCTTATTGGTCATTGAGAGGGTGATAGGTAAAGTGATTGTCTTGTTGGTATGTGGCTTTTAGTGACTATGGTAACTTAAGCATTATGGAAAGTAACAGTTTGGTATTGAAAATTAGACATAGGACAGAGAGGTCTAAACTAATTAATTCCAGTTGCCAGGGGAGAATTTTAATACATTGTATGTGTGTGTGTGTGACAGAGAGAGGTTCAGCCTTGCTACAGACGTAGTTGCTCTTGAAGCCAAAAAGGTATCCAAGAAGCCTTTTGTTTACAAAAATTCTAGCAGCTTTTGAATGTACTCGATGTGGGTAGTGATAGAAAATGTTGTGTTGATTTGCCACAAGACATGATCTTGAAGCTAATGTGGAAGAGAAACCGTGAATACATGATGGCTATCCCAAGAGGGGCTTGAATACACAAAAGAAAGGACATTAACGGCTTCTCAAAATAGAATGTTTGTCGGGGGATCAGCAGGATGTTATATCATGTCTGGTACATAGCAGTGATTCTGAAATAGTGTAGTTAGCAAACTGGAGATGGGGGAATATTTAGCTATAGGTGATAATAATATCATTAGATTTAATATTCCGATGGGCATAAAAGCTAGGAGCAGCAAAATTAAATGAGTGTAATTTAATACAACGAGGGAAGAAATGGGAATGAGATCAGCTGGGAATAGCTTTAGAATACAAAATAAGTGCAGGCAAGCTGCATGTTTTTCAGGAAGAGTTAAAGAGGAATTAAATAGAGTGGCAGACTTCAGGGCAAAACTTTTCTGCCCTGACCTCTCACTACACAACAGGTGCTGTAGAATGGTCAAAATCAAAGACACGGTAAGATGCCACCCGTTATTCTGTTATAGTGGTATTGGAAGCAGAGCATTGATGACTGACTCCAACAATAATAATAATCCTTGCATTTGAGATCGCGCCTTACAGTGCCTTTGAGAAGTCTCAATTGCGCTTCACAAGATATACTTTAAAGTGGATTCATTGCATATTTTGTGGGAGAAACGCAGCAGCCAATTGCGCACATCAGTATCCTACAAACAGAAAACAAATATGGGATATGTTAAGGCAGTGCAGTTCCCCACTACGAAACCCAGTGAGAGAAGTGACAGAAGAAACTGGGGAATCATTTTGTGAGTATGTTCTCGAATGGGCCTAATTTTATTTCCATTCCATTCCTTGTTCATTCCTCACCCCAACACTGACTTGCTTGCTCACTCACTTATTCCATCTGTTGGCTGGACAAGGTCCAGTTTAAAAAGATTATAACAACAACAGGACCAACATTTAATCTATCAGTAGCACTGGAGTCTACCCCATTGTAGTGAAAACCTTCCTATGGATAAAGTAACCATGTACTGTAGTAACTGAAAGCACAGCCACTGATGGTTGATCAGTGGAGGTGAGGGACCTATAGAAGGCAGAAACCTTCAACAAGATTCAATTTGTTAAAACAAACTAAACAACATAACGAACATTGCTGAAACCTTAAATGAACTTAACAGGCACAAAACTTGCTGTGTAAGTTTCCACCCTGAACATACAGGCTGGAAATACTGTTGTGTAAAATAATAATAATCCCTTCCAAAAAAATTAGTCACTCAATCCGTGACTGTTTGTTGGACACTGATGTATGCAATTAGCTGCTCACACAATATACCTTCAGTTCACTTTACAGTATATTCTGTAAACAGCAATAACAAAATTACATTTGTATAGCGCCATTCACATTGGGAGGACGTCTCAAGGCACTGGACAGTCAGTGTTTCAGACCTGCGCTGGGGTGGGGATCTGGGAGGGTGTAGGGAAAGGAGGGAGGAGGGTTGACCGATGGGACTGTTGAAGATTAGGGTCTTGGGGCGGGACCTTAAGGAGGCCAGGAAAAGGGCGAGGCGTAGGGATTGCTGGATGGAATTCCAGAGGTTGGGGGCAGAGTGGCTGAAAGCTTGCTGGAGGAGCGGGTGGGTCAGGGGACATGGAGTAGAATGGAACCCGCTGAATGGAGGGGGCAGGCAGGTTAGAAGGGGTATAGGAGGTCTCAGCATTGTGTGTGATGAGGCTATGGAGGAGTTTAAAGGTACCAGGATCCTGAAATGGATTCTCTGGGTGATGGGAAGCCAATGAAGTCGGGCAAGAATGGGGGAGATGGGGTCACAGAGCTTGGTGAGGTAGTAGACACGGGTTGCAGAGTTCTGGATAATCTAATGAATGAGAGTTTCAGCGGCCTGAGGGTTGAGGTAATGTTAGAGTCGGGCATTGTTGTGGAGGTGAGGGAAGGCAGAGCGGGTTATGGCTGGATATGGGGGAGGAAAGACAGTTGAGGAACAGTTGAGGAACTTAGAAAGGCATGGGTGGGGGTTTCCATGGTCAAGCCTGAATATAAGTATTTTTTCAATTCCTACATGATCTTGAATTTTCAAGCAGCTGTCTTAATCCTAACACCAAGAAAAATGTTGGGCTTTGATCCTTATCAAGTGTTCTACTTGTTTCTCATCCTGCACTTTATCCCTTGAACCTTTGGCATACGTACTGGTTTCAGAGCAAATCATCACGGGTCTCACTCACCATCAATCATTTACCAGAAATTTCCATATGTATGTAGAAATTGTCACGTTCCAAGATGAAGCTATAATGCATTGTTGGAGATGCCTCATTCAAGTAAAACTGAGATCTTATCTCGATGTTCAGGGAGGTATTAAAGATCCTGTGACACCATTTGAAAACGTTTCTTCAGGTATCTTGGCCAATACTCGTCCAGAAATGTTGTTCATTCACTTAATGGATGAACTTTTGCAACCCTTTTACCTATAAAATACACCGTTATTGAACTTTAACCGCAATTTGGGTGCTTTGAAAGGGTTTCAGGTTCCAGGCACTGTATCAAATTATTATTGTTATTATTATTAACTCACATTTTGCACACGAATAAGGGAAATAGATGCCTTTGTCAAGCTCAGCTACACAAGAAAACTGCACACTGCACAGAAAGGGCTGTAATTTGAGAATGACCACTCGCTGTCGTAAAATGGGAATCAATGCATTTAAAAAGTGCATCTAAGAGAATCGGTCAGAGATTAATGTGCTTTATTATGGCAGCTAGTGCATCTGATAAGGTGATTCCAGTGTATGGATATCAATGGATAGTAATTTTATTAGATAAGGTACGTTATTTCATTTAGTTACATGCCAAGTGAATAAGGAAAGTCTTTATCATAAATGAGGTTTCACGATAATGTGAGTCCATTAGATACGCTTTGCTCTGTTTTTATTTCTGAAGAACAGTCGAACGATAATACATGAGTCTCTGATCAAGTGGTTAAATAGGTAGGTAAGTACAAGACTAAGTGGGAAATGAAAGGCTTTTAGATGTTATAAAAAAAACTAGTCAGGTATTGATTGAATTGAAACTCAGATAAATTCAGAACATAACAACAACAAAAAAATCAGACCCACTGAATATCAGCCTGGCTCAGTTAATAGTACTTTCTTATGCTTTTATGTACTATATATACTTTACACTATATTCTGTGAAGCCCTTTGAGACATTTGAATAGCGTGATAAGGCGCCGCATCAAATGCAACAACTTTTATTCTTTTTTTAAATCTAGTGCCAAGAAATAAAAATCACAGTCCTCTGTAAGTGCAAAAAAGAAAGGTACCATAGTGGCCAAATTAACTGAGAAGCCCAGGAAGAAACCATTCTTCTGACATCAATGTGGTGTTGATTTATTAAGGATACCTGTATCTTTAAAACAAAGCCTTTTTAACGACAATTTCTGTTCTGTTATTTATCATCGGCGATAACCATGGAACAGAATATACAGGAATATGCTAGCTAAACAGGGCGATTTTGTTTCCATACAAATCAAAAACAATAAAATATCAGTGAAAAAGAGGGTTGTGTCAGGAAAAAATGGCACGATGTTTGCCACATAATTGGTCAGACTCATTGCCACTGTTGTTGCTATCCAGAATACCAGTTTAACTCAATCTATTTTTAGTTGTTTTTGCGCATTCGGTTTATTTTAAAGAATTCTCAGGTATAATCCATTGAAGGCCAAAGTTTCCCCAGGAGGTTGATAGAAAGCACAAATTCTTAACACTGGGAAAAGTAATTTTAAAAACATCATTATTATACAAAACATTATTTCTGGAAGGAAAATGAGTTTCTGCAAATACAAGGAAACACAATATTTCCAACAGTGCAAGGAATATACAATAATCCACTGCATTCAGTAATCATTTCAGGGATGAACACATCCGGTGATAGAGGATATAAAGGTCAATACCCCATGAGATGATATTAAGCAATTCTCTGACTTTTGAATAGGGACAGTTTTTCCTTTTCTATCTGGCCTTTTTCAAGCCTTAAAAGCAGCCTAATGCTGTGATTGGAGGAAGGTAGAATGAGTGGTCTGAAAGGCTAAGATCAAAAAGGCCGAGTAGCTTTCTTCATCCAAAGAAAGCTCGTGATCTCTTGTTTCTTTTGAATCCAGTTGTGTTCTCAGACAGTTGTTTTATTCCTCCTGTATCCCTGAGGATAGTGCCTTGGTGGTGTATGGTTCAAGAGGTCAAGAGAGCCCTCAATACTCCACCTAAGTGTCCATGTTTCTTTTGTGAGTCTGAACAGTGATTGTCAACTGTTTCTCGTACTACCATCCCATCTCCAATTTACCCTTCCTTGCCAAAGACGTGGAACGCATTGTTGCCATCAACTCAGTTCACGCCTGTGTGAATACTCACTGAAACACTGAGGTAATCTTGATACTGTATATGTATTCTAAGTTCCTCTTAACTTGATTCACGTTGTCAAAAGGAAAGTGCAGGAGTCAAGGACTACAAGCCTTGCTTTCCCCTTTGGTGAGTGTATTACCTGATGAGGGAATTAAGTCCTGTTCTTCATATCTTCTGAGAGACACATGCATACTTCAGTCTATGTGAATAGCAGATATTAAAGAATAGCAGAACACAACTCTCCTAAACCACCAATAGTCCCAGTACTGAGCCAGATTTATCAAAGCTGTTGTTTACTACTAGAATTTGGGCTGAATGCTATCAGGGGAGTGAATATTTCATTAAAATGCTAATCATTAAATTTCCACCGGTGAAATACATATTAAGTTTTATCCTTTACAGCTCAAGTCAGCCACGAAAGAAAAAAACACACCGGTAAACAACGGGATAATGTTTGTTGTGTACCATAACTTGTTCTTTCTGCTTATTAGTACCAGGAACATGTTACGAAACACTAAACCACCGCCTTTTTAGAGTTTAGCACTTCCATTGTGCTCCACTCTATTGCATCTAAAGCCAGGTTCTGTCCCACACGCTTGGCTGCTTGATCAGAGGAGACATCAACTTTTAGATTTATATCACATACACACACACAATCTGACAAATTCCACACACAAATCAGGAGAAACAACATTACCAGCAACAAAATTACATTGGAATAGTGCCTTTCACATCGGGAGGAAGTCCCAAGGCGCTGGACAGGCAGTGCTCCAGAAACAAGCTGGGGTTGGGATTGGGGAGGCTGGAGGGAAGGGTGGGGAAGGAGATTGACCGATGGGTCTTGAGGCGGCACTTAAAGGAGGCTAGTGAGGGCTTGAGGCAGAGGTACTGCGGGATAGATTTCCAGCGGATAGGGACAGAGTGGCTGAAGGCTCGCCCGCTGATGGGTGGTGGTGGGGTGGGGGTCATGGAGCAGGCCCGAGCTTGTTGAGAATAGGGAACAGAGAAGATGGAATGGGGTTAGCAGGTCACAGAGGTAGGGGTGGGTATAAAGCCATGGAGGGCTTTGATAGTGAGGGCTAGGATCTTGAATTGAATCCTCTGTGTGATGGGAAGCTAATGGAGTTAAGCATGGATGGGGCTGATAGGTTTGGAGTCTGGTGCAGGAGAAGACATGGGCTGCAGAGTTCTAGATGACATGCAGCCTATGTAGGGAGGAACCGGGGAGGCCGACAAGCAGGGCATTGGCATAGTCGAGTCTGGACATAATGAAGGCATGACTGAGAATTTTGGCGTTCAGAGGAGTAAGGTTGTGGCAGAGTTGGGCAATGTTGCGGAGATGAGGGAAGGCAGAGCGGATCATGGAATGGATGCAGGGGAGAAACGACAGTTGAGAATCAAACAAGACACGTAGGTTCCTGACTGGCTTGTTGAGGTGGAATATGCAACCACGGAGGTTAACACTGCGAGTGCTCGAGGTGCGGAGGCGTTGGCATGAGCCAATCAGGGATTTCTCAGTCTTGTTGATATTCAACCAAAGGAAGTTAGTTCTCGTCCAGAATTTGATGTCTCACAGGCAGTCTATCAGGACAGTGGTGGATCTGGAATCAAGGGTGAAGTTAGAAATATGGAGTTGGGTGTAATTCGCATAAAAGTGAAAGTTGACCTAATGATTGAGTATGATGTCACCAAGGGGAAGCATATAGATGTTGAAAAGGAGTGAGCCAAGGATAGAGCCCTGGGGGATGCCACACATGACAGACTGGAGGTCAAGCCATTAGTGGCAGCATAGTGGAGACGGTGGGAGAAGTCAAATTCGAACCAAGCAAGGGCACGTCCCCGAAAATTGAGTTGAGAGGAAGGGGGTGTAGGATGATAGAGTGGTCGACAGTGTCGAAGGCAACAGAGAAGTCTAGGAAACAAGCTGGGGTTGGGATTGCAGATCCCAACTGATCGCAGATGTTCAGAAGTCATTAGAGGCTTTAACAAGGAAACAACAAAAACAAAATTACATTTATAGACTGCCTTTCATATCGGGAGAAACTGGATTGAAAAGGTTCAAAGTGGGAATGGCAGGAAACAGTGAGGCTGGATGAGGAGCCAGAAGGAGAGAGGTGGTGATGGAATCGTGGTGGCTTCATTTTAGAGATGGTGGAGGTAAGGGAAGAGGGAGAGAGAGGTTAAAAGGTGTATAGGAGGGGATGGGTGGGGGTTGGGTGAGGGGATGAGGGGGTAGCATTGGACGGGTGGAGGTAACCAAACTGATCTCCTCAATTTGGGATTCGAGGAATTCCAGCATCACCTAGCAATTGAAATTGGAGGAGAAGATGGATGAGGCATGGAAAGGTGGATGGAGGAGGCGGTTAGAGGTGGAGAAGAGGAGCTTGCAGTTATCCTCCAAGATTATCTTGGAGTAGAAGGAAGATTTGGAAGATGCAAGCTGGTAGTTCTTGGTGTTATCAAGCCAAATCTGCTGATAGACTGTCAGTTTGGATTTGGTCCTCGTTTGTTCTGTGGCTTGCACTTGTGTCTTGAGGGATCAAATGTCCAGATGGATGGTGTACCGGGGTGTTTACGGGAATATGAAGCGGTTTGGGGGGTGAGGGAGTGGTCAACGGAGTCAGGGATGGAGGAGAGGGATTTATGGAGAAAAGAGAGGAAAGAAGATGGATCAGTCTGCGTTGGCCAGAGGGGCAGGAGTTTGGATGACTTCAGGGGAGTGGAGAGGGAGAGGGAGGAGATTTTTTTCAACTGACGGTTTTGCAGATCACATATTTTGCACACTGATATTGAAACTGTTACAAGAAATAAGGAAGGTGGTTCTTTTGGGACCGATAGTCTAACACTGTCTCAATCACAGACAAATTAACAGAACACAAGGCCACCCAAAACATTGTGTGCTAGATCTAGTGACCAATATGGAACTATTTAATCTAATCTCATTCTTCTGCATGCTCCCACACCTATAGATAGAAATGCACCAGGATAGTTCAAACACTAGCCTTGGGGCTCAGAGAACATTCAAGTTTAGCCAGTTGTGGAGCATTGCGGCACAAGCGTATTTGTTCTGCCAGATCAAAGCAATTCTTGGCATGGAAAATGTTCCCATCAGTCACTGGCCAAGTCAGAGGTCAGATGTTGCCTTCAGAAGAGTGTTACCATCTCCAACAGGTATTGGTATATGGCAAAGTTTTCAATATACCGCCATATGGCAAAGTTTTCTGTTCTAATACATTCACTTCGAATTTTTTTCTTTCTGTTCAGTCAGGTGTTTAACACATATACAATCCCATCACTGTGCTTGAGAATATCCAAATAAAAATACTGAGAGTTCCACTTACAAATGGAAATGTTCCTGTTTCTATAAATGGATTTTACACTCTCTCCCTGGATCGACTTATCCTGCTCACCTCATCCCAGAAAGTTTGTGGTGTATGTTGTGGTCAGAGCTTGCGCACCCCAAGATTGTACATTAATGATCTGCTGGAATTTGACTAACAAAAACCAGGTTGCCAATGCAGACAATGACTGACAAGCTCCTCACTGTTTATCCGTCTGGATCAACCGTATCCATTCGAGCTTTGACTTGCAGGGATTCTCAGTGAATCTCAGTTACTTTGTGAAAGTCTTCGGTTCCGCTTATCAAAATACACACATGCTTATGGGCAGTGGAGGATGGGCAGTGGGGAGAGAGGGGGTATTACCATGCTGAACTAAACAATATTTTAATCTCGTTTTTAGGGATTGAGACTATTCTTTTAACAGTGTATGGTATAAAATGTGCACTTTGTCCCACTCCCCTTCAGGGTTTGCTATTATTATTTCACGAACTAGTTTGTGAATATTTGATGCAATATGAAACATTTGGCAGTACAAATTGCACAAGTGATTTAGTCCAAAGGCTTTAAACATCTCCTGTTGTGTCAATTGGATTAATGATGCTGTCCTGGTTCACTTTGTGCTGGTATTGTGTGTAGAAGCAGAACATGATTAAATCCTCACTCACTCCTTGCTACTGTGCATAACACAATACATCTAACCCTGTAAGTGTTTGGTGCACACAACCATTGAGGCTAATAGAGTTCTCAATCACATCCCTCTTCTCTGGTCAGAGCAGGGAGCAATGTCTTGCACTGTTCAGGGAATGGCAAGATGGGAAGCCTTCCCAGAGGAAGACAATAATGACAATGAGGTGCAAAGGCCAGAAAACCAGCTTAGAGGGTAGTCTAGAAACAGCAAGTGAGCATTCAGATGGATAATTTGGACTGCCAGCCAAAGCTATAAATCATGTTTCATATCCATTGTATTGTGCAGGGGTTACGTGGAGTCATTTTCTGAACCCTGCAGCAGACTATTAGAAATTTCGCTCCAAATTCTCCAAAAACTTTCAATAAAATTCTTCTTGGTTCAGTGTACAGATTAAAGCCTCAATCCATGAGCTGCACAGCAGAGAACAGGGATGCCTTAGAGAAATTTACCAAACAATACAAACACAAACATGGGTTTGTAATTACTTCCTTAACATGAACACATTATAAGAAGTCATTTTAATGTTTCCATGGCCATTCTCATTCATTTTATTATAATTCCTTGAATATACTGTCAACTATTTATTACATATCTGACTACATATTTCAATGTGGCTTTGAGCTAGTTGCTCTATAATACTGTACTAATAACAATCCTTGCGTTTTATATAACGCCATTGTTGTGATGTCTCAAAGCGCTTTGTAGAATTTACTGTGGATTGATTGTATATTTTGATGATGAAACATGCCACCAATCGTATTAAATACATAAGCATTAATAAATGTGATAAGCATGATCAATATTATATTCTACATTCAACATCGTAAAATAATGGAGTCTTGTAGCTTAGTGGTTAGTGTACTTGCCTTTCAAGCAAGAGACCTGGGTTTGATTTCAGGCAAGGTGAAACCTTGGGCAAGTTTCCTTACTTCACACGCCTAATAATAATCCCTCAAAAAAATTCTTAAAAATTGGTTATTTCAATCCACGACTGTTGTGGGACACTGGTGTGTGCAATTGGCCACACAAAAACAAATACGGTCAATTCACTTTACAGTACATTCTGTGAAGTGCTTTGAGATGTCTAGAAGTTGTGAAAAGTGCTATTGTATATCAAATGCAAGGATTATTATTATAGTGTAAGATAGTTATATTTAGAGATTTGAAAAGAGACACATTTGAAAATGAAATATACTGCATATTTAAAAATGTAAACAAAATGTTAGTCAGCCAGAGAATAATAAAATAATAATATTAATAAATAAACATCCTTGCATTTGACATAGCACCTTATCACACTGTCAATGTGTCTGAAGGAGCTTCACAGTGTAAACCGCAAAGTGGCGTGACTATGTATTTTATGGATGGAGGACGGAGTAAATAGCTATGGAATATGAGTCATTACATCCGCTCCCTCTTCTCAGTGGATACTTGGCTGATCCATGTCACCCGCGTTGCCCATTCCATCATTGATAGTTGGACCTTTAGCCTTTCTGCACCACCCTCAAAATTTAAAAGTTCCTAAATGCAATAAGTTCCTGAATTATCACTGCAATTAAGGAACATTTCATTGAGCGGAACCTGTCCTTAGGTTTGAGACCAAACACCACTCTGATTTCAGGAGAATGCTTTTGCCCTCAGGCTTCAGTGCAGTCAGTGCAGATAGGTTGTAAAGACTTGTTTCCATCCACTATTTCAAAGCCGTTTATTATACATTTCACCCACAAAATATACAGTCAATCCACTTTACAATACACTCTGTGAAGTCCTCTAAGACATTTTGATGACATGATAAGGCATCATATCAACTATAAGGATTATTATTATAACTATGGCTGGGTGATATTCAACAATTGCAGTTTTGATTCCACAGAAACAATGCCAATGGGGCTGAAGATGTTGGAATTCATTCTCTGCTGCTAACACGCAGGGTAAGAGATGTAATTGAATCCCCATCTGTTCCTCAATACTGCACATGATCAATATGTAATTTGTGGATGATAGAATCCAAGAATTGTACAGCCTAGGAGGATGCTGGTCAACATGTGCCAATTCTCTTGAGGGTAAAAATTCTGTTCAGCATTATGTATATTGCCTTTCAAACTCAGACCACTAATGGGATTTATTTTGCCAAAGGCGTTGTGTGTAATGCTGAACACAATTTTACCTCTGAAAGTGCTATCACATTTAGTCCCACTCCATGCCCCTTCTTAATGCTACTTTCCTGCTTCAAATATTTGCCTGATACACTTTTAAAAGCTATTATTGATTTTCCTTCAACTGCTATTTTTAGTAAGATATTTTTCTCTGTAAAAACAGAAATTCTTCCTTCTTCGGTAGGGATTTTCAATTTATCGTTAGCAACTCAGTGACCATTAGAAAGAGTTTCCCCTTATTTACCTTATCAAAACCCCACATAAGATTGAATGTGGTATATCTGTCATGCTCTCTGTAGTTATAAACAGTACATACCACTCAATCTGCTTTGTCTCTTTCGTGTAACTAACAGCAGTTTTTGCAAGATGTTTTACTGTGAGATAAACATATACCGCTGGTACATATTGATTGTTCAACACTAGTGCTTTTTGATCACCTCTTCAATCTACCACATAACCTTCAGGTTAATTAAACGCTGGTCCATTTGCCATATAAATTCACTTAAATCTAAGAATAGCTAGAGCTCCTTTTTTCTAAGAGGCTGCTATTCAGCACCTTTTATCGTTCATCCCCAATGATAAGTGTGGTGAAAGATCTGGGTTTGTGCATCAGTATGTGGGCAACTGACCAAAATATCACAGAAAAGCATGAAGCTCTCCAAGTCACACCTGGGAGAACTCTTGCATGTGGGTAACTGCCCTATGGGTTTGATATTTGAACAGGCATGTTGGCATGTTTTCCATAGTGATTCAATGTACAACAACCGGCATAGATTTCAGCAAATCCAAAACACGTCTGGAGTCCAAATTGGCAACATTCCAAACTTCTACTTGAGATATGCACGATCTGAAATCAAGAGAACTTTTTGTAAGTCATATAAAAAAGCAAAGAGCACTGAGGGAGAAAAGAATGAAAAGATTGCCATTGGAACTGCTGCTTTGCCAAGCCCCATTTCTTCCAGGTTAGTGGGGCACTGGTCCAGGCAATTCCTACTTTACACCTTGCATTTTTTCCTCCTGCATTTGATATGGTGCCTTATCATTTCTTCGAGATGTCTCAAAGCATTTCACAGAATGTACTGTAAACTGTATTAACTATATATTTTGTGGACAGAACACACCAGACAATTGCGCACAGTAGTGTCCCACAAATAATCATGGTTTGAGTGAGCAATCTGTTTTTTTAAAAGGAATTACTACCCCCAGAAAAGTAGTCCGCCAATCATCTAACAAGTGGCTTTCTACTTACTGCTAGTTTAACAGAGGAGTGTGGAGTAAAGAAACTTGCCCAGTGCATCGCCCTGCCGGGAATCAAACCCAGGCCTCCCACTTATAAGGCAAGTGCTTTAATCACTTAGCTACAGGAATCCTTGTTTATACCCTGAGCTTCAAAGCGCATTTCATTGCGTGTGGAATAAAGAGTTTCACATACACAGATACAAACAGTGATGGTTCACAAATGCATGCAGATCTTCAGAAATCCGCTGGCAGATGACCTGTAAGAATTCTCCTCGGGAATGCACCCATCAAAATAATTATCTGAAATAAGCAGCAGGTGTTCTTTTCTTTGTGTTATTTATGGACATTTGATTTAGCAAACAACAAATTATATTTGTATAGTGCCTTTGAGGATCAAAAAAACATTTGAACATCCGTCCAAAGCGACATCATAATTTCACTTATGTGAATTATCTTTCATGTTTGGCTTGAAGAAGAATTTTACTAACCACAATTTTGTGCTATGACATGAGTTACACATCAGTGCATATTAAGATAGCATCCACTTCCCAATTAGAGACAATGCTTCAGCTGAATTTTGTTTGATCAGGTGTAAATACTATTAATGTGGGATGAAGTACTGATAAGCCAACAGAAAACAAATCTGGAGAGTGAAAGGCCAATTCTGACATCTGTGGAAAAAGCATGATGCTTCTTCAAAGTTGTTTATAATCCTTGTGTGGTTTTTCAACCATGGATATAAAATGCTATTTGATCCATCAATGTCATCAGCAACTATCGTTCATATCTTCTCCTCACAAACCAGTCTGTCTCTGTAGACTCGCTGCTTTGAGATCCTTCCAACCGTGATGCTATTACCAAGGATGCCTTCTCTTGTCATTTCTCTCTCAAATGAAACTAGGCATTACACACACATAGCTCAACAAGACCATAAATATAATTGATTTATTTCAATCATATAAAATTTCATTGTAATGTATTGAGCTTTCCACACTGTTTCACTGAAAAGCTCATGTTAAAATACTTTCAGATCGTAAAACAATGCTGGAACATTTAAAATGTTTCTGTTTTAAAATGTTTTGACAACCTCAGTGTGTAAAAATACTTGAATTGAATTACAGTAAAAGCTTGGTTATCCGGCAACCAACCAACTTGCATGCTCAACGTTGTATCTCCCAATACAAGTAAAATTTGAGTATACGCAGTTTTCCCCACGCGTATGCTCACTTTGCGCATCTGTGCGCATGCACACTTATTAAACTTACCGAAGTAACCGAAAGTAAACCCCACGTTCAGTGAGGGTTGACTGTACTATTTATGTATGCTTTATTGGTAAGTATCCATACAATATTCTGTTATTATTTAGTCTATTACAGTATTAATATGGTACATTTTAAAATAAGTACATTTTTTGTGGAGGATTTTCGGCAACTTGCCGCTCGAATATATGGCATATTTGATTAACCGGCACTGGTCAGGTCCCGAGGGTGCCGGATAACAAAGATTTTACTGTATGTTGGAAGATGTAGGGCCCGACTGGCTTCATTGAGAACATTTAAGGACTGTGTAGTGTTTCTCTATTTTTCCTGCCAATGTTTGCTTCCTGGTATACCATCCTCCCCTAAGATAATTTTCCTTCATGCTAAAGTGGGCAACAGACCTAAGATAACACAGAAATTGAGCATTGTCAAAGATGCTGTTCTTCAGAAGAATATTACACTGAGGTTCCATCAAAGCCCATTCAGGTGTATGTTAAAGATCCCATCACAACTATTAGAAAAGAGAAGTAAGTTTCTCTTGATCTTCCCTTTTGGTCAACAATCCCCCAGATAAAAACAGATCGGTCATTCACTTCATAGCTGGTTGTGAGACATTGCTGTTTGCAAATTAGCTGCCGTGTTTGTCTACAATTACACAATCACTACATGTTACAGAAATGTGTGTGAAGTGTTTTGAGATGCTTTTCCATGATGTGGCACAATGAAATACAAATATTATGGGAACTAGGAATGGGCCTTGGCCATTTGCACACCATCTGGAGTTATTTGCCTGCTGGTGGAATGAACTTCTTCCATTTTGCTGAAAATGATTTGGTTTCTGGAGGGAACTGTAATGACTACATAACAAGTAATGACTCCCTGGAGGTTCAGCACTTTGAGCAAAATGTTGCTTAACCAATTGTGCTACTGATGGCTTCTCTGAATGATTCGAAATATGAGGATACTGTTTATATACACATACACAGGTGCCATCTTGGCTCAGTTGGTAGCATTCTTACCTCAGAGTCAGAGGGTTGTGAATTCAAGCCTCACATCAAAACTGTTAATTCATACAGTCTGGGCTGAAACTATAAAGCGGTACTGGGAGATTGCTGCATTTTTGGAAGTGTCATCCTTCAGCTTCCGTCTGCTTGTCAGCATAGATGGTGATGCCATACTCTTTGGCTCCCATCATCGACTTCACTCCTGCGGATCTAAACTCCCCAACCTCCCTAGGCTCTGACTTCTCGACTCGTCAAACAAGTGCGCAATCTAGGCATCCGGTTCAATCGCCAGGTGTCCATCCTCTTCTACATTCAGTCCCTAAGACGTCCTCCTGATGAGAACAGCACTATACAAGTGTAATTTTGTTGTTGCTGTTGTTGACCAGGACCGTCTCCATCCACCTCCGCCACACTGCCCACCCCCTACCGTATCTTTCCCCCATTGAAGCCAAAACATTTTCTGTGCATGCGTTTGTCACTTCCCATCAGGATGACTAAAAACACACTCCTCGCTGGTCTCACCAACTCCATATTTTAAAAAATCCAGCTCAATGAAAACTCTGCCACCTGCATAATGACCTGGGCTATACTCTGTATCCATATCTCACCAGTTATGGCCAGGCTACACTGACTCCCCATCACCGAATGGATCGACTTCAACATCTTCACACAAGGGTTCAAATCCATTCGCTCCCTGGCATCTCCCTACTTCTCTGACCTCCTAAAGCCCCAATGCACCACCCGGCGCCTCTGATCGACTGGTACCGGCCTCCTGCTCCCTTGTACGCTCCGCCCCACAATCGGAGGTCGCACTTTCAGCCACTATCCCCAAAACTCTAGAACACTCTCCTTCAATACCTCTGCCTTCTCTCTCCACCTTTCCTCTTCGACTGTGCTAACGGCCACTTCCCCCTCTTCCATGGGTTGGAGTCAGGCTTCGCCACTGTTAAGCACTCTGAGATGCTTGGAAGTCACTATATAAGTGAAAGTTGTTGTTGGTGGCGGCGGCTAGGGCTCGAGGGATCACTCCACACTACATTACACTGTGAAGTACTTCGAGATGTTTGAAAGATGTGTCAAGGCCTTACACCAAATGCAAGAATTATTATTATCATTATTGATTATTAAACCGACAGTAAAGTGGGCAGGGTAAGCAAATACTGTGCTTTGTGGATTTAAGCAGAACAGCTAAACCATGTTATAGTAATCCTTGTATTTGATATAGCACTTTTCATGTCTTCTAGACGTCTCAAAGAGCTTTACAGAATATACTGTAAAGTGAAATTGACGGCATATTTTGTGGGCAAAATGCGGCAGCCAATTGCACATGATAAATCCTATAGCATGTGTTCAGTTATCAACCGCAAAAATAGCTTTTGTTTCATTTTCAATTGGAGCAGCCTGTGCCCGGAACCCACACAGCCAACAACAGTGGCAACTTTCAGGAACGGAGATGGACGGAGTACTTTCGAGACGGCCAACTTGTTTAACAAATTTTCCAGCTGCAAAGGCTCCATAATACCAATAAAAATGAAATACCTCAGAGTTTAATAAAAACGACCATTGGTGCATAACACTGACATTTTTATTAGAATTCATTTGTAACAAATGGAACTTGTGTCAGCAAAGAACTGATTTTCTTACAGACTTTCGCCACCAATGTAACCTAAGTAAGAAAATAAAAAGCACGCCCTTCAATTTGTAAAACATTTATGCTTACTACTAATTAGAGGTAATTGTATGATTCTTTGAACAAGTCATTTTACATTTTGTTCTCTTCAATCTATGCATTCGGAATGAGAGCAGTGAACACAATCTTTTTTTTAAAACTTTGTTTCGAAATTCAAGATACTCCAAGCTTGAATTGCAGTCACATGACAGATGGATATGATAGAATCTGTAGCCTTCGGTTATTTGCCAGAGTTTACCAGGGCACCAACACCATTGCTCATTGCAGCAAACTCTCCACTCTTTCGCTTTGAAAATTTATTCTGTGTTATTTACATACATACCTAGAGTGAACTTACAAGTAATTCTTATACAAGGGTTCAAGTGACACGAAACGTTGGGTGTAGAATCACTAGGGCAGTGCATAGTACAAAGTTTTTTTCAGAAAAGTGCACAGCTCCCTGGAGGACTTCAGGTTTTGCAAGAATGAATGGATCATAAGCAACAAAAAAGCAACAATTAGTTTGAAGAAATAATCTTTGTTAAGATTTGCTAAATGAAAATATACTCACTTAGTATACGTTTGAACCATTTAAATGGAACTAATTTTTAAAAAATTATATATATGTGTATTACCTACATATCTTAAAGAGTAAATAATTGTAGCACCTTGTTGGCTTAAAGGAGAAGGGGAAAAAAGTTAATTGCAAGATACAGAATCGGAGGCTTTGTTTTAATAAGACAGTAATACTAGTCAATTGGGGAAAGAGAGAGCGAGTGCAAACAGGAACACACATCAATGAGAAGCCAGATCAGAAAAGCAGCATTCTTAACACCTTAAATCTTTCCATTGCAAAATCTCCAGGCAATTTAATTGTCAAGTTTCTCTTCAGGGACAAGATACTTTGGAAACAAGAATTTGTCTGCAACAATCTATTATGTTCTTATGGTGCAACATAGCGTTACAAGCACAGAATGGATTGCATTGTTTTTACACAAAAAGCAATGGACACACGTATGCAACATGTGTCCTGGCTGTGTCAGGAAAGGCAGTAATTCAGTGTTTACAATATAATAAATATTATAGAATTCTTGCATTTGATATTGCGCTTTTCACATCTTCTGGAAATCTCAAAGCGTTTCACAGAATATACTGTAAAATGAATTGATTTAATATTTGTGGGCGAAACGCAGCAGCCAATTGCACACAGCAATGTCCCACAAACAGTCATAGATTGAAGTGACCGATTCATTATTGTTTTTTTTCTTGAGGGACTATTGCCAGGCATGTAAGGAAATTTACTTTGCCTGCCGGCAAACCTAGGTTTCTCACTTGCGAGGTGAGTGCTGTAACAACTGACCTACAGGACTTCACACAGTCTTTGCTGAGCGATGGTATGTGTTCTTCATGTGTTTGATGGAAAAAATTAGCAAATTGTGAATTGGTCAATACATGTAAATGCATTACATTTGCACCTGAATGATTGGAGCTCCATCCAGGTCTATTCTGAGATAGCCTTCTTGTCAGCGTGCTTGTGTTTTTTTTTACAAAAAGAGAGTACTTTGCAGGCTTCTAAATACAGATTTTGACCTTTAAGGTCAAGAAAGCAATTTTTTTCAAAAAATAGTCCTTTAAAAAATAAACGATATGGAGTTAGTGGCCACAGGCTTTGGGATACTGCAGTCCCCCCATACGGCACAATGTAAGATAGGGAAGACATAATAAGAGAGTCAGTACTTCTCAAAACTAGCACAGTGGCTGCATTTCAAGCGACACCCACACAAAGGTGATTATATTTTAAATACCAGGGCTGGCTTTAATAATAATAATAATCCTTGCATTTAATAACAGGCTTTACCTGTTATCTGACCCATGATGTGATTATCATGCTTTTACTGGTTTCAGTCTCCTAACTGAGCTCTGGCATTTAACCATGTCATGCAGTATGTTGTCAAACAATGTGTATGGTGAGCTGCCACACACACACACATACTCATACACAAAAAAGCCTTTCCTTTCAGATATACCAGTCAGTAAAGACAAACTCACAAAGGTATACAGAAATGATTCTAATGGCTCTCCAACCTTGTATGTAAAGTCATCGCTGCAATTTTCATTGGGACTTAAAAGAGAAATTAAAGACATTTCCTGCTTACTCCATGACGCAGACATGACCATCTGACACTGGCATTGGAATTCTACGGTCGCTGTAACGTACAGAGGCAGAAAAAAAATTTCCACGCTAAGATTTAAAACGTGTTTTTTTTATAATGCAATTTATTGCGTACATGTGCAAAGATACGTTTCAGTATATCATAACGACCTTATTAAACATGGATTACTGAGTTCATTGATGTGCATTCCAGTAGACACTAACGTCTCACCATCTCATCACGGAAACCTAGACAACTAATTATTATTCAGATGGAGGTTGCTAGTGACATATTTGGCAAGCTATTCAACCACATCTTAAATCCTTGACAAGGAAGATCTCAGGAATTCAGCAGCAGCAATTTTATATTTTGCGCCTCCCTGTTGATTCCATAAAGGCCCTTTATTTCTTCTTTTTTTAAAAAAAGGTTTTTATCCATTAACTGACTGCTATGGGTTAACTTCCATTTAAATGAGAGAGAGAGAGAGAGAGAGAGAAAAAAACTCAGACTATTATGTGATAGATAAATAAAAGGGACTGCACAAAAAAAGTGCCTTAAAAAAATTGAAAATGATCTCCATTTCTACAGCCAGATACATACATCATTTCTACAGCTTAAAAAAAGCTACAGTTTTTGAAAAACAAAGAAAAACAAAATGAAATTATGAACAGATAAGCAACTTTTTTTAAATTCACTTCATCGAATGATAAACTTTTGTTAAAAAAGGGCAAAAAGTTTACACAGTTAAAAATGAAGCACAGGTCAGCAGTATATTACAATACTAAAAAACTAAATCAGTAATTTGAACATCCCCACCCTCCCTTGATAATTAGTATGAGCGAATGGTGGAAAGGGATGATGTTGAAGCAAACATATCCAAATAGATTTATAAGTCAGGAACTGGCCTTTTATAACAAGCTTCTTTTCTTTCCAGGTATAGTACTCTCAAGATTCAGCTTTGCAATCCCATCTTCCAGAGTTCTCGGAAAATCCTCTGCACACTTAATGTCTTTACAATGTAAATTTGCTTCATTTCAGTCATCAAAGTTGAATCCTTGAGTTACCCGCAAAAATCCTTCCGGTCCTTTAACGGAAAGGAGTCTTGTCTCCGTTTTCAGGTTTGGTTATGAAACTGCCAATTCTTGGTCCACCTGGAATAGTTATTTTTTGATTTCCCCTCCTCCCTCCCCCCCAAATTTATCTTTAGCTACGAGTAAGTAGTACTTCTCAAGCACACTGTATGGCTCAGAAGAGGCTCTCTGGATCTTAAATGGCCTGTTATAAATCCAAGATGAATCAGGTTTTACGTTGCATAGTGATCGAAGCTTCCGAGGTACTCCAGTGCAGCCCGATAACAGAACTGATACTGATCCTGGGGAAACAAACAAGAAGAAAATATTTCAGAGTGAAAATATACAAGCTCTAAAGGCAGGACATGGAGGCAACAGGAATGCAGGTTTTAATGGTAAGTGAGAGCGATGTGGTTGAAAGAGGTCAGTTTCTCTGGAGCGATGGGCCATTCTGTGATAATAATAATCCCAGAATATAATTGGCAGATAATGCACTCTGAGATGAAGCATTCCTGCAAACATTAGCTCTTAATATTAAATTACAGTTGCCTCTATATCCCATTCTTGCACAACCTGACCTCATGAATGAGTACATTGGAAGTACACTAAAACCCTGCCTGGATGGATTAATGGGAAGATGAGCTGGTATTTCCGTGTAGTTACAATGCCGTACCAGCATTTAGTGGCTTATTTTGGTGCCAAAAAAATACCAGTAAATGCAGGTACCGGCATTCCGATTGTTTAAATCCTGCGAATTCAAGATAGCAAATAAGCTATCTTCTCATCACAGGTTTCAAACTGAGTTAAAGTTGATATCACTGTGTGATCAACGATAGTGAGGCGGGAGCGTGTCTTAGAAGAGAGGGATGCAGGAGTCATATTTGGGCAGGTCTACAGAAATATCTTTTAGATTTTTCCATTTCAGGCTCAGTCCAGCTTGGTCTGAATTCCAGATACCCGGATGTCTGGCAAGCTTGGAGTTTACTGCATAATTGAAAGAATGTTTGGACCTTGGCTTTAACATTGTTACACTGGAATCAAATG